>OY743176.1:45480225-46080225 GCA_963555705.1 Ligustrum vulgare | reverse complement strand
TTTTTTTTTTTTTTTTTTTTTTTTTTGTAAAAAAAAAAATTATAGGTAGTGAGTCCTAAGATATCCGTTGATTTTATATATATATATACCGCATGATTTCGTGACTTATCACTTGTTACGGATTTCATAGCTGCCTATATATATATATATATATACCGCATGATTTCGTGACTTATCACTTGTTACGGATTTCATAGCTGCCTACAAAATTCCAAGATGTCTAGCTCAAAAAATGACTCGTAAAACCGTGCGTCGAAAAACAAAAATTAAATAACAAATTGTTGAGATTACCTTATTTAGGTTAATAATTTTGAAAATAGCTACCTTGCTGGTGGCAACATATTTTGCTGAGTTGGGTTTAATATTGCTCTGTGTTAATTGCTTTGGACATATGATTGCTAATTTTGATTGGTAAAATTGGATAATCCTCCATGAATTGTAATTGATCACTTTATTGAAACTCTTAACTTAATTGACTTCAAATTAGACCTACCTAGTATATAGTGACCTAGAATTAATGAATAAAAATTTCTTTTGTGATTTTGTTTCTATCTTGATTTAGGTTTTACTTTATTGCGCATTTGGTAATAATCTGTGTTATACTTGAAATACTTGATTGAGTCGTTACTTTGTAATTGGTATATTTGTTGTGTTAAGTTTTGTTCCAAGCATGATTACGCATTGTGTAGATTTGGAGGTTTTCTATAAAATTGTGATTTTTTTTTTTTTAATCTTTTTTGTTTGACAACACAAGATGTGACTAATTGGTAAAATTGAGCATATGATCATAATAATAATTAAGGATGTTCTTTTAAGATGTAAGGAAGTCATAAGAAATGGTATATTTGTTACCACTACTTATGTGATTAGAAATGTTGATTTCTCTATTTCTTTTACTAACACAAATGACATGCTTCGTGGTAATGAAAAGACTGTTATCGGAGACTGTATGTCGTATGTATCAATCATTTTCTCAGATATGGTACTAAAATCAAAACTTGTTTTTTCAGGTGTGTGAGAACAAGATGATATTAAATTGGTTGATCAAATTCACTATTGGTGCACTCAAGTTCATAGCAAGGTGGAGAATGTTGGAAATATGCTACTCACTTACAAGGATTAAAATACGTTTTTTAGCACTTTTGGGCCTAAAAGGGTCACTCCTTGCATTTGGTATTCATGACAGAATGGATGGGACAAAAGAAAATATGAAGGGGGCATCTCATTTTCTCTCCAAATAATAGATTCGGATTCTCCTCTTCTTTACTCTCATTTTAGTGGGGCATTTAAGTTAAAGGTTTGAACAAAACTTCTTTGTGAGGCTTAATTGTAGTTCTCTCTTTGTTATCTTTTTTCTTGGTGATTAGAGTATTTCTTTTCTTGGTGATTAAAGTGGTTTTACGATATGTGTAAAACATAAAAGATGGACTTTATTCTTGGTCAAATCTAATTGATTGTTTGGTAGGGTGTAGGATTTGATCTGTAAATTTCTCGATCACACTACTTAAGAATAAGGGCCATGAACTTGTGGGGGCTATAGGTCGGGATAGTCAAGATCACGAGGTCGGTCCCTTAGCCCAACCTAAGCTTATGCTTCCCCCATCACAAGTCTAAGGGTCGGGTCATATGCCCGGTCTCCCTCTCAAAGGTGGGCTCGGGTATGAGCCGACCTTCTTCCATCACATCCCAAGTTGAAGGACTTTAGCTCAATCAATCTCGACCCACGAGGGCCCATCACGGGTTATCCCCAGTCTAAGGGCTTTGTAAGTGGGCCTAGTCCCAATGTTATTAAAATGGACAAGCTGTCTCTCAAAAAGGAAAGCACAATCCTTATAAGGATTCTTTAACTAAAAGGTAAGTTTCTCTAATAAGGACTCCTTCTACCATGAGAAGGTATGGGCTTTGAGACCTATAAATACAGCTCTTTTTTTACCAAAATCCATTCATGATTCAACACAATTTACCAGTTTTATATTTGGGATAATTGCAGCCTATACTATTTTTTAAGACGTATTGCACAAATAACTGTGTTACCAAAAAAATTGAAAAACACGGTACGTCTACTCTTTCTGATGACTGTGATTAGGGGAAAAGTGAAGAAAAGGTCAAGATTGGATTTTGTCCAAGATTCGACGCGGTTGGGCTTCTCTGCTATTTCTTATTCTCCGATTTTGTAGGATTAGCAAGTGAAGAAGGTAGATGTTGAAATCAAAAAATGGATTTTGTGCTCACCTAGAATGAGAATCTGAATGGAAAAAGAGAAAAAACTGAGCTTCCTTTTCTGTGTCTTTTTGGCAGCCAGATGAAAACGACCCCCCTTTCCCCCCGTTCTTCTTTCCTTTTTATCTAACTTCCTCTGTTAGCTAGTAAAGTGAACTTTAGACTGCAATGATCAGTAGTAAGTACCAGGGTACATGTGGGGGGTTGACAATCGAAAATGCTAGTTGATTGGTGTTTGGCTATTATGGTGGTGGTGGTGGATTATACCTGAAAATGTGATAATAGTGCATGAAAAGTATTTAATGTTGTGATTGAGACAAAGTATCATAAAAATTATGTAAAGTATCATGATGTGATACCAAAATTTCACCCTAAGTATCATAGAGATTTGAAAAAGTTTCATGTTATGATACTAAATATTTGAAAGTATCACAGTATGAAACTTGTGATAAAACAGTATTTTTCAAAGAAAATAAAAAATTGAAGTATTTTTCAATTATTGTTTAAAATGAAGTAAGTTTTAATTATAATACTAAAAGTTGGGTATTTGTACAAACGCCCATTTATATTTCTCTCTCTACTTTTCTCTCTCTCCAGAAAACTAATTCTCGCATGGGAGAGGCGACAAGGAGAATCCTCGTCGCTTTTTTTATAAGTGAAAAATGAATTAATCCGTCTTTTCCAGTGATCAAGCAGTTTCAGATCTTGTCACGTCAAGATTAGAAATTTTTGTAGCATCAAGAATATTTTAGGTGTTTTTGATATCAATCTTGTAATGCGATGAACTTCTTAATGTGCATAGTGGAATTTGAGCGTAGATCCAAATTTATTAGATTGGTCAACGGGGGATCAGGTGATTCTTGAATTATTGAACTTCCGAGGTTTTAGGACTGAAAAATCTTGATGTTCTTGCATTTACACTTTGATATGTTTTATTTTATTGTTCAAATCGATCCAACACAAATTAAAATCAATACTAATGTACAAGCAAGATAACTATTTTCTTTATTTACTTTTATCATGGCAAGTTCAATGAGCCTTTTGAAATATATGTTGCGTTTGATA
Source organism: Ligustrum vulgare (assembly GCA_963555705.1). Taxonomy (NCBI): domain Eukaryota; kingdom Viridiplantae; phylum Streptophyta; class Magnoliopsida; order Lamiales; family Oleaceae; genus Ligustrum; species Ligustrum vulgare. Next base: position 46,076,940 of record OY743176.1, on the reverse strand, counting down.
GCGATTGTGAAATTTAGATAGAAAGAAAATGAATTTCAGGGAATTGAATTTTTGGGAATTGAAAGTTTAATGTGTTTGATTGATTTAATTTTTTAGGTGAAAAAGTAGGGAATTTTTCAACTTTTGTTGTTTGATTGACATTATGTTCTATGGAAAATAAAGTAAAATTTATCTATTTTAATAAAAAAAAATTAATTTTTTCATAGATTTGTACTTAATAATAATAATGTTAATTTTAAGAAAAAAATAAATCAATTAACAATTAGAAAAAGGATCAAACGTAACGAAAATGGTATAAGATTTTTCCAAGAAAAATAAAACCGCCTCCCCTCTTGGGAAAACGAATTCATCCAAAATAAGGAAAATACCAGGTTTCGATGCAAGTGGAAAAATGAATTCCATGAAAAACTTAGGCAAACTAAACAGCGCAAAGTTAAAAAATCACGTGAAAAATCATATTTTTCATCGAAAATTTCGGGTATCAAATACAGCCAAAGCAAAATTCAACCAAAAGACAGTACACACCTACGAATCAAGTTTGTGCATACCAAACCCCTGAATCTTCACATCCTAGGAGCCTTTGATCCTAATACTCCAATTACTTCGCCTGGGCTTGCTTTTCGTAACACTGAAGGTAATCTTTCGTGTTATTAAAGATAAAGATGAAGCATTCTTGACGTTCTCCTTCTCGAGCTCCCCTATTAAACATGATGCAATTCAGTTTTTAATAAAAACGAGAATAAAAAGTGTAAAAGCTCTAATTATTATATTGTTTAAAAATAATGACATGACAATATTTCGTTGGTTTATTTTATTTTGAGAATCGTTGGTTTATTTTTTGAAAAGTAAAAAATAGTGAACATAATTTTTTGATCAATCAGAATTGTTACTTATCAAAAAAATTGTTCAATGAAATATTGTAATGTGACTGTGTATAAACAAGCTTTATAAACAAATTTTACCAAACAAATGCTTAAGCCCTGTTTACAATTAATAAAATCAGATTTTTAGTAAATTTTGATAAAAGTTAATGAGATATATGATTGATATGTTGTGGGTCTCATAAATTGTGTGACTAAGATTAAATGTTGACTTTAAATTTGATTAAAATATAAATTTTAAGTGCTACCAAACGGCTAAATTACAATATTTAACCTCTTCCAGCAGGCGATGCAACTTCATTATCATAACCAGTAGATCCTCCACGTCCCTTTGGATCAAGGGACGATGAACCCCGGTATGATGGCACGAGGAAATCCCCACTGAAACTATATGCCTTGCTAGATGCCACAAGTTGTTTGATGGTGAAAAGAAAAGGCACACGCTCACTGTAAGGTTTTGATACATACATGCACAGCGAAAATTAAACAAACTAGAAACCACAGCCCGGATCAACCTTGTACTTAGATAGAATTTGTGAATAGAATGATACATTTGATGAACGTCGTGAATCTGAAACAGAATGTACAAACTTGTCACCACCAACTGTCCAATTGTCCAGCCTCTAATAGAAATCCACACAGCGAGTTGAATATAGAACCCCATCTATCTCCAACTATCGGAATGGATTTGAGAGAATTGGTTTTTCTCTTTGTGCTAGTAAGAGAAAAACCTAATACTAGAAAAGCGACTCTCCTAATTTTCTCTACAATAGTGCACATATTAATATGCGCATCTCAAACCCTAACTGTATTCACAATAGGGTTTAATGGGCCTTGATTAATTAATCATATTAATTAACTTAATTGTAAAGTCCGGCCCAACAATTGAGCTTATACGTTAATTCTAACAATCTCCCACTTGGACAAGATCCAATTCCAAATACTCAATTCTCGCATTTTGTGTATGACCCATTAGGTTCCATTCACGATGGCAAACGCCGTGTTATTATTATTCCAATCTGATTGGAATAAGATGAATTTAAATCTCTATTTCTAATTCATCCTCGACTCACCAAGATCGATTAATTCACATCGCTGTCCTAGATTGACATCTAGCAATGTGTCAAGGAAATCCATGTGAAAGGAAAAGTCATGTGGCATGGCAAAACCAGGTCATGTGCGATTACCGTAGAAATATAATATCTTCATCAATATAACAAAATTGGTTAAGAGATATGGATAGCGTCAATCTCATTTCAACCAATTATGTTATTTACTTCTTATCTTAGTTGATCTTGTTATGACTAAAAACACCTTTTCAACTCATAACTTCACCCCGGCCGAGAAATTTACATCAACTTAAGTGATCGAAATACAGGTTATAATCTCCTACTACCCAGGAGTGACGAATCCTCATATTGGACATACATAACCTTCATATGACTCTCACTATACTCGCACGGCGTCATCCTAATGACTCCCTCTCAAGAGCCAACATCAACGCTCGCCAAAGTATAGTAATCCTCATATAAGATTCTATGAAGTCCTCAAGTCAAATGACCAAATCCAAAACTGCGCATTAGAGATTCACCACTAACGCTTGGATAGTTATCCATGTGGAATCTCTAGGAAGGTCATCCAATACTTTGTTCATCTAACAATGCATCCATGTGTTCATTCGAATGTCCCTCTACATTCTAACTTGTGAGATAAGCTACTTTCTTCATAAGAAAGAAATGCAACACATGCTAGTCTAACTGCAACAACAATATCCGTATCTTGTTGTTACTTCGACTAGGGACAATTTTAGAATAAGTTATTAATGACTTGTATCTCATAGTCACAACACCTTGTGACTTACAAGTTAATTAAACTTACTCTACGAAATCTTTTATCTAAATAATGAGTTAAACTCAATTTAATAATAGATATGTCTTTATTGTAATAATGATAATATGTGTTATGCTATCTCAACGATTGGATTTAGAGCATAACATTGATATTCTCCCACTAGATCCAATAACTCATGTATCCTATACATAATGAGTTTATATGATAATCATATTCCTGTTGGGATAATGGTTTTACAGGTGGATCTTCAATATGTGACTCTTCACATATTGAACTTTCTCAAGGTTAGTGGGCATGAATTCTATTTTTCTACAATATTCGAATAAGATAGTAGCCCCTAAATACATACTCAGATCATCGATGAGACCCAGTTTCCTCGCCTGAGCGATGGCTCCATTGTCGTCATAGTACTCATTACTGGAGCTACAATGCTAGGAACAGTTATAGTTCACTAATGAACTTAACGATCGATATTGCTTCACAAGCACTTATTTATTTGGTCTCGGTTGTATAGTTAGCAGTCTTTCTTGTTTGAACCATTTCAAACTGGCCACACCACTACTATGAGTTAATTAACAATTAGACTGAATATTTCCTTAATCCCTTCCCGAACTAAAGGATGGTATCTCTCTACCTGAAGACTGTAAGTCTACATTTCTCCTCATGTCTATTGTATTCTTAGTATTTCTCAAGTACTCAATAATACAAAAGGTATCGTACATAATGTCGCGTTTAAGAAGATCTTATTGTCAAACAATCAAGTATCTTCTCCACGTTAATAATTATCAATATGTGTTCTAAACACCATTTTGAAAAGATTAACCCCAAAACTTTTGGGATAGAATCCTACATTGGATTCACTCATGCTAACCCCATTAGCATTACATCTATGTACGTGGATTGAGAAATTAAAACAACCTTCCAAAACTATCTCTATAGATTCTGGTTCCCAAATTGAAGGTTTTATTTCTCAAATCCATCATGGAGAAATTAAAAATAATTGCACTTTCATTTTAAAGGTTAGAGACTCAACTTCTGATCAATAATATGTCATCTACATATAGTATCAAAAATATTGAATATTCCCACTAACATTTTATATACACACATTCTTTATCTTCAATTTTTTATAAAATCAAACATTTTGATTATCTCATCAAAATTAAGATTCTAGTTCCGTGAGACTTGCTTTAATCTATAATAGATATCTGTAACTAGTATACTATGTTTAAGGATTCAAAAATCTCATAGTTACATCATGTTGCTACTGCAAGCAGAATTCGAATTTGATTCAGAGTAAACACATTTACAGCATATGGGTTTTACCCATTTCAGGTGAATCAAACAAGTTCCAAAACTTGTTTTTATCTCGGATTCCATGGCTTCCTGCCATCTCGTATAGTCAACACTTGACTTAACTTCTATGTAAATATAGGCTCATTATCCTTGATGACTAATACAATATTAACAATCAGGGATGTGTAACTCAATGGAGTACTCGTGATCCTAATGTCTTTACATGGAGCTAGTGCGTTCTTAGTCATCACCACGTCCTAAGTAACGATCATGTCTCAAGCATCGATTTGTGCCTCATCCAATGCAAACACATATTCGAGCTTATTTAATCGGTTAAGTATATGTGTAATCATGAACTCTTTCATGTTCTACTTTTACTCCCACTGTCTTCTCTTAGATGAACTATTTCTCCAAGACATTGAATAAATTCGAGATAGACTTTCTTTCTCGATATAGGAATATAGAAATAATATCCAACCATCTTTTGGATATTCCACAAATATATGTATTGGACTAAGGCTATAGCATATCCAAATTTGGTATACTTCTAATAAGTATTCAAGTCTTAAATCTTAACGCGAGGAAGATTAGACATTTGAAATCCATATCATATATGGACCTCCATCAACCGATTATCACGAAACACGACTAAGTGTGTTATATAAAGTTTTTAGTTCATAGTTCCAAAAACTGTTTTAGAGATTTTTGCGTGGCTTCATCAATGATTGCATTAATTACAATCTTTGTCCTTTCAAATTCGTCATTGTGTCGAGACATATGTGAAAGAGTTATCTATGCGAAAATTATGTTCTCATAACATAATCTTGAAGTCAATCACTTTAAAATATTCTTCACTTTGATCAAATCTATATGCTTAGAATATTTTTCTCATTTTGGCCTTCTAATTTATATCTGTATTATTTGAACTTTTTCAAACTCTTAGATTTAAGTGTGACTTCTTCTTTGCCTTATCAATATTCAGAATTGGACTATTTGTTATTTACCTAACTTCCATATTATCCCATCTAAGTTAACAGATAACTGTTATTCTTAATCAAATAGGATAATCATTTCATGTCCAAACATGAAGTGGAAGTGTCGTTCTTCATAAGAATTTTAAACCGAATCAGAAGGCTAAGAAAGGTGATAGCTTCTTAAGCTGTTCAAGAAACATTTGCTTTATTATCTACAAATAGGTATATCACCATTTTTCGCAATTATTCTACTTTTAGCCATTGTATATTATCAATATCTAATACTCGATTGGCTACGTAAATTATTTAACCTCTATCAAATAGAAAACTGAAGTAGAAGATTCACCAAACTTCTCACTTCTTCAGTTCGGTTAAGGAAACCTCGCAATTATAAATGTAGTGTCCTATTATTGGCATGTTCGAGAAGAGTGTTCTCGATCATATCGTGTTTTGAGATCATTTCTAAAGGAACGATGCCAATTCAAGGATTTCAATCTAATGAACTTACTCGGTGTCAATTATACTGTATAAGTTCACGTAATAACTCAAATTTTAAAACTTATACAACAACAATAAAAAATAGAATCACGTATTATCATGTATAAATCAATTTAATAAGGTCTTTTATTAAATTGATTGCTCCCACTGTTTTACTTGAATTAATGACTCTCAACATTAATCTCGTAGAATCCTATTAGAATCACAGTAGGCTAGGATCCCGTTTATTCCATTAGAACCTTGAGTGACTCAACAAGTTCTAATAAAACATCCAGGTAGATACTCTTATCAATCACATCTCCTTGTGACTCCTAAATCATCAATTAGAAAACTCTTTGTCGCATACATCTTATGTATTTACTTGACTGTGCCTCCAAAATCTCATCTCCTTGAGTGACTCAACAAAAGATAGATTTCAGTTAAATTCTACCCATTGTTCAGAAACATCTTATGTTTCATAGTGATAAACACACCTTCCCACTTGCAGCCTTGAGTGACTCAACAAACCACATCGAGGGCGGATTCTGGTTTTTCACTATGACAATGGAAGGCACTTTGTATTAACCAATTAATACGAATTTAATAAATTGCTTCCAAAATCACATTCCTTTTGATTGAGTCAACAAAGGATGTAAATTTCCCTTAAATCCGACCATTTATTTAGAAGTATCTGATACTTCATAATGAGAAACATATTGAGTAGCCTTGAGTGACTCAACAAGTTGACATCGATAGTAAACTCTCATTTTTCATTATAACAATGGAAAGCGTATGACTTAATATAATATTAAGTGAGGGGTTTGTCTCGTCATTCCTATGTATATTAACTAACATCCACCATGCAATTAATCATACATACAATATTACTGTGGATGATTATGGACAATGTCTATCTAGTTTTCTCGAGCCATGAAGAAGACTAGTTGGTCAATTCCTAGGGGACATTGCATTCGATCATCGAATACTAAATCCAATAATCTTCATCTGTTGTTGCAACCTGTATCCTATACTAGTTGTCTTCTTGTGACCAACTGTAACATGTATCCTATACTAGTTGGCACGCAGGCCTGAATCAAATGGACGCGTAGGCCCATATTTACAAACTAGAGCTCGCGGGCCGAAATAAATTAAATAATAGGCACGCAGGCCCAATTAAATAATAATAGGCTCGCAGGCCCAACCAACAAAAAACATAATAAATTAACCATCCAACCAATCACACGGGTCGAGTCCATAGCCATCCACTAAATACACATTCATCATATAAATGTATTATAATATAATATCTAATATTATATAAACATATTTCAAGTTTCTAGCAATTTAGGTCGTCTAAACTAATTTAGATAAAATGGATCGGAACAATAATTAATTAATCAAATTAATTAATTAACTTTAGTTAGTGGGTCTTATTTAATTAAAATCATATTTTAATCAAATACCGAATTAGAGTCCAACTCTAATTCCAAAAGAGGCAAATTAAATTAACGTCTTAATTTAGGATAAAAATCCTAAAATAAAATAAAATTCAATTTAGTAATTAAATAATCAAATTAATCAATTACTTTAATTGAAGAGTTTATTTAATTAAAATCAAATTTTAATTAAATACTAAATTAGAGTCCAACTCCAATTTCAAGATTCTAGGGATAATTGAATTTAAGATCAAATCCTAAATAAGATTCAATTAAAAATCAATTAATCGAATTAACTAATTATTAAATCGAGTTTAATTAAAATCAAATTTTAATTAAACACCAAATTAGAGTCCAAACTCTAATTCTAAAATTAAGGCAAATTGAATTAACATTTCAATTTAGAATAATACTCCTAAATAAAATAAAATTCAATTTATGGTCAAAATTATATATTTTGTTAATATCCAATTTTAACAATAATTTAAAAGTCGTGAATTTTAAAATAAAATCTTGAATTGGGTCAAAATTAAATTTCTGATCAAAGTTATAAATTGGGTCAAACCAATTTGAAAATCCAATTTAAAACTCATTTTAAAATTACATTTAAGGGTATTAGTAAAATAGCATTTTAACCCAATTTTAAAATTTCAAACAGCCCCTACAATTTCATAAAATTCAGAAAGGCTCATTATTCTTTTAAAATCAACCTTTGACCCTTTTTGTTAATTGCAGACAGGGGCTCAAAATTTCAAAGCAGCCCCGCCTCAAATTTGCCCTAATCTGAAAATTGCAACTTGGGGCCTGAAATTTCGTAAATTGCATGACAGACCCCCTCCCCCAAACTCTCTCTCACCTTCTGGTAGCGCAGAGACTCTTCCTCTTTCGGTATAGACTCTTCCTTTTCACACGCTACTGCTGTTGTAGCAATGCTACAACCCATTGGCGAGGTCACCGCTGACATTAAGCCGCAACCTCTGGCCACAGTGAGGCAGCATGAAGCGCCACTGCATAGTGTCATTTTGCTCTTTGCACAGCAGCGGTGATTGTCGACGCTGCTGCATCCGTTCCGGTAGCAGCGTGTGGCGCGCCGCCGCCACTACAGTAACAGTTACCGTATGCTACTTCTAATCAATTTTCGATCCAACTTTCCGACCCAAAATTAATTTTCTTCTCCAAATCAAATTTAGAAAAAGAAAGAAAAAATAGTTTTCTCAAAAATAGAAACAAGAAAATAATTTCAATATTATTGAATTCATCAAAGAATTAAACAAATCCTAACAAGTAACAAGGTAGGCTCTGATACCACTGTAAGATTTCGATACATACATGCACAGCGAAAATTAAACAAACTCGAAACCATAACCTGGATCAACCTTGTACTTAAACAGAATTTGTGATTAGAATGATACCTTTGATGAATGCCGTGAATCTGAAATCTGAAACAGGAGGTACAAACTTGTCACCACCAGCTGTCCAATTGTCCAGCCTTTAAATGAAATGCACACAGCGAGTTGAATATAGAACTCCATCTATCTCCAACTATTGGAATGGATTTGAGAGAATTGGTTTTTCTCTTTGTGGTAGCAAGAGAAAAACCTAATACTAGAAAAGCGACTCTCCTAATTTTCTCTACAATAGTGCACATATTAATATGCGCACCTCAAATCCCAACCCTATTCATAATAGGGCCATTCTTGGGTCTTGATTAATTAATCATATTAATTAATCTAATTGTAAAGTCCGGCCCAATAATTGGGCTTGTACATTAATTCTAACACTCACCCTCGGGTTTTCTTCTCAAAATTGACAGTTCCATCCTGTGAAACCTCAAAGGATCCTTCAATCTCATCAAGTATATAGGTTAAACGGGTCATGAGCTTTGTTTACACACTCTACTTTGACAATGAATGGTATTAGCTCTAAGCAGAATTTCTTGGCATTGTGTTTCCTGCTTTGAAGGTAAAACTGTCAACACCTCCATCAATGGTTGGGCACTGGTTAGCACTTAGCAGTTCCAGTTCCCTTTACTTCCAGATAGGTGTTGCTTTCAGGGCGGCCCTAAAGTCGTGCAAGATGTGTGACGAATAGGACAACATGATTTTTGGGCACCAAAAATGAAATATATAATAGATCATATTATTTTCATTTTTCTTTTTTTTAAAAAAATAATATAGACCACTGGATCATCTTTTAAATAGTCAAACCTACAACCATGGCCCATTGGACCATTTTCCAAATAGCTCAAACTTAACCCTATATTTAATTTTGGGTTAATTGCGCTGTCTACTGCAAAAAATAAACTAAACTGAATTTTACCACTCAAAGAAGAAAAATTGAAAAATACTGTGTTCTTCCCCTGATTCCTCCAAAGCCGTCGGTTCCTCGATCAACAATGGAGTAACACTGCTCGTCATCTCCCCGACTACACCGCTCGTCCATCTCTGACCGCCTACTAGGACACCAATGCACAACCACCAAGCTACCGTCCGTATCAACTACCACCGAACCACCACAACATCGACCGGACCACCACAACAATCAGAGCAACCACAATCAAATTTTTATTCTTCTCTTGCGTTATCAAATTGTTGCTGGGTTTTCTTCTTCATCTTCTTCGTCGTGCGCAGCGACGGGAGACTGTGGATCTTGACTCTTCCTCGCACTAATTTGTGCATTGAGTGTGCAGTGGTGGTGCTGGTTATTTGAAGGTGGTGTGGTGGACGTGAGGTAGTGGTTGTTACAATGCAAGGTTGCTGGTGTTTGGTGGCGGGGCGGTTGATTTGAAGGTTCTGCGGTGGATGTGAGGTAGTGGTGGTGCGGTGTTGCTTGTGTGTGCTAGTGGTGGTGATGGTGATGCTATGGTTTATGTGAATCTATAGTGGTGAAGTGTGGTCGTGGTGTGGTGGTTATGATATGGTGAAGGTGGTTCGGGCTTCGATGGCGGGTTGTGGTGGTGGTGGTGGTTCGATGATGGGTGGTGGTCAATGATTACGTCTTTGAGACAAAGTATCATAAAAAAAGTGTAAAGTTTCAAATTATGATACTACAATTTCGTCCAAAGTATCATAAACATTTGATAAAATTTCAGATTATGATACCAAAAATTTGAAGTATCATGTTGTGATACTTTAAAAATATCATAAGATACTTTTAGAGTATCAAAATATGATACTTAGATAAAACGGTATTTTTTCCAAAAAAAAAATGAAGTGTTTTTCAGTGATTATTTCAAATGAAGTAAGTTTCAATTATGATACCAAAAGTTGGGTATTTTTGCAAATGCCCCTTTAATATTAGTCTTCACTCTTCAAAGTCAGAAATTCTCTCAACTTTTTACTACTTTCTATTTTCTTCCAGATTCTTGGTAATTTTTCCAATTCACTTATCTAATGTCTCTTGAAATTTTATAAAAGGGTTTTTTCTTATTGCTTGAGACAGTTCATAACAAGTATAGTTGTACAAAATATCTTTCATTGAATTTTTATAAAAATATTTGAAAGTTGCACATCTCATCTGTAGCGATCGAGAATTTTCGTGATTGATTTTGAATAGATATTTTTAAAAACGTGTTGCTACGACTTTGCCTATTTATTTTTAAAACTCGTGTGTGTCTAGCCATTTTAAGTGAAATTAAAATCATTTAAAAATGTTAGTCCAATTCCGATTTTAATTTAAAATGTCTCAATGTCATTATCTATTTTATGTTCAAACTTCCAATTCTAGCTAAATCTCAAATTTTAAATTATTTTAAAAATCTCAAATTATTTCCTAGTTCAAAATTTTCAAATTCTAATATCTTGTCCAATTTAAACTAATTTAATTTCTCTTTAATCCCAATTTAGAAACGACCATTCACCTAGCCATCTATTCCCCCACATTTATTTTTCCTCTTTACAACAAATTATTAATTTCCAAAATTTGATCCTCCCCATACGCCCGTACCATTTCTACAATCCTTAACTCTCTCTCCCTCAACTCCCTCAATCAAATTCCATTCTTGCATGTTTCCTATAATTTTTCCCAAGATTTCCTCACCAACTTCCATTTTCATAGAAGGCACATTTTCCCCATTATCTCTACCCAATCCCTCTCAATTAGCCATTCAACCTAAATTATAGAATTTAATCAGAGTCAATTCATCTTCTCCAATCCCACAATCGTCTTCCAGAAATCTTCACACGTCTCCCTCAATTTTATACATTTCCAATTGCAAACTTCCTTCATCCATTTCCCCTCAATCAACATTCTTCCCCAATCTTGCAAAAATTTTCAGGGCCAACTTCCTCAAATTTTTCCTCACTAATCCTAAATCACTCAATCACCATAACTGGAATGCATCCCTTTAATCTCTCTTTCTTCCCCTCATTCAGCCATTATCCGTTGCATAATCTCTCAACATTTCCTAAACCAAAAAATCGCCACATTTTAGAGACCCAATCACAAGTCATTTCTACTCCATAATCACTCCCTCGACCAGCTAATTCCTCCTCACAAAATCCCCTCAATCTGTCCAATTCAAAATCTGCCAAAATTAATACACAACCAAAATGATATATTTTCCCATTCACTTGCATCATTCAACCATTAATTTAAACCCCTCACCCCACCATCCAAACCCACGAAATCAACACCTCCAGCAAAGGTAAAATTCCTTCCACCATAGCCAAGTTTGTTATCTGCACCCATCACCCCTGCTACCACTGCACGAAATCAGCCACCAACTCAAACCAAATTTTGCCACAACCTTCGTCCATACAAAAAACCGAATGCAACATCCCAAATCCACTGCAGAACTCTCATCATCGCAGCCCACGAACCTCCATTGTGTTCCCCCTGCAGAACCTCAAACACCACGAGCATAGCACAATTTTCACAACCACCATAATCGCCCAACTCTCCTTCTTCCGCCCTACACCGCCGCCATCACAGCCCCTCGAAGGCAGCGCCACATCCTGCGAACGCCGGTGAAGGCACCGACAGCTTGTTCCCGTTGCCGTCTCACTTCCTCACTCTCTCTGCCGATTGATGTAATGGAGAGGGATGAGAGGATATATATATATATATATATATATATATTTTATTTTGAAATTTACTTTTTATCCCAAAGTTTGAAAAATATTGAGTTCAGTCCCTAAAGGAGTTTTAAAGGCTAAATTTCAATCCCAAACTTTGAAAATCGAATCCATCAGTCCCTATTGAGTTTTTGAAAAGTTATTATTTTAAGCCCCCGCAGTTTTAAAATATTTTAATTCAGCCCTTTAGTTTTTAAAAGTATTATTTCGATCCTTTAATTTTTGTAATATTTTATTCAACTCTTAAGCTTTGCAAATAATTTATCTTAGCCCCAACTATTTTGAAAATGAAAATAATTAGTCCCAAATATATTTAAAATATATGAGTTAACTCAATAGTTTTCAAAATATTTTATTTTAGTATCAACTCATTTCCAATCCCAACTATGTTTGGTTTTAATTTTAATCCCTAAACTTTTATTTCTTCTTTTAAAAATCTTTCAATTGAAACGTTTGATTTCCAAATACCACTTTAAGGTTTATTTATTATTGGCTAGACGAGGCGCTTGTATATTTAGAAGAACAACGTGAACTTTCTTGCTCAACTTTCAGACTCATGATTTGAGGTAGACTCGCCCCCACTAATTAGTTTAAATTATAATTGCGTGACTTATGTGAAATCACGTGATTTACATGCTTTGATGCATGAGACGAGAAAAGAATATCTCTTATGAGATAAGATGAGAAATGATGATGTTATGCATAACTTATGTGTCTTAAGTGCACGAGACGAGACTATCCACACCCTATGATTTTAACAGCCTTGATTTTGAAAATACAAGAGCCCAAGAATATGATGATGATGTCACTATATGATTGCATAGTTATGTGTTCAATTATTCTGTAAATTAATTATTGGCGATGAGTCTACTGAGTATTTTTCGAAATACGCATTCCATTATTTTAACAGTTTTCGCAGATTTTGGAGATGGCGGCGAATGAAATGCAGCGTTGGAAAAATTAAATAAATGATGATGTTATTAGACAATTTTATGAATGTTACTCGTTAAATTATTTATCGTTAATTTCATTTAAAATAACTGAGACACAAGTTTTATGAATTGTTCTATATTTAAATTAATCAAGTTTCCGCTGAAGGTTTCAAATAATGAATGTGATGTTTTGAATTAAATTTATTTTCCGCAATAAATCAGATTTAAAGGGCGACGTGGCATCCCGGGCTCCGCGGAATTTGGGGCGTTACATCATCTTTTGAAATTGAATGAAAAAATATTATATTTATAACTTATTAAGCCCTTGTTTGGTTTTCATTTAAATTTTCTTATTTTTCTACAGTACTCAATCTCAATCATTCATTAAAAGTCAAGCACACAATATTTGACTTTTTAACCAAATTTCAACCATCCACTCTCCAAAAAATTACTATTCATTTCAAAAAACTCATTTTAACTAGAATCAAACACACTCTAAGTATTTTTTTATTATTATCATTATTGGGACACAAATATCTATCATCTATGATATTCTGATAATCAATTAATGATCTTCATTTCGATACACTATTTTTCATGAAATTATTTAATTGAATTGCCTAATTTTTGCATAATTTTTCAACTAGTTGAGTTTGTGACAAACAAAAGAAAAATGAAAATGTGAAGAGTTAATACAATCTCAAAAAGGTGATCTCGATAGACTCATGGTTAGACAAATGAAAGATAAAAGCAATGTAATTGTCACAACAATGGAAGATTTAGCTAATGATCATCAACCAAATCATGAGGGAAAATTAGGACTCAATGAAATGATAAATGATAATAATGAAGATTGTCACGATAAAGCACATTATAAAAGTGATACAAATGAAATACTTGATGAAAGGTGTAGATGATTTAATTGATCATAGGTCCATTCTCTCTAATATTTATGATCCAAGAATTTAGGATTCTCTTAACATAAAATCTAGAGATTTGCTGGTGGTAAATTATCTTTTAAGATATCTTTCATTAGAAAAAAGCCTTAAAGATAAGATGTTTAGATGTTTCTCATCAAATTATTGCACACGTTATTTATCAAATGGTGAGAAATGTGACGAACAATGGTTAGTGTATTCGAAAGATCTTGATAGAGTTTTTTAGGTGTGGGCGCGGTCCGGTTCCTAAAGGAACCGAACTGAACCAGTACCAATGGGAATTTTAGTAATAGAATCATTGGTTCCAAATTTGATTATGGAACTGAACCGGAACTGAACCCATTGATTTCGGTTCGATTTGGTCTGGTTCTTTAAATTGAAAATGTTAATAAAATGTCTCTTCTTTTTATTAAAAAATAAAATATTCTTTAGTATTAAAAATTAGAAGTTGCGAGCAACTGATAATGGGCAGCTTATATTCTTTAGTATTAAAAATTAGAAGTTGCATGTGATTGATAATGGAAGTTGCCTACAATTTTAATGTAACAAGCAATGACATAATATCAAAAAATGTGACACGCCATATTGCACCCACTTAACAAACTACAAAGATTAAAAGTAAAACAGAAAATCATGCATATATAGATTAAGAAATAATTAAAGAAATTAAGGATTTGGTATTTGGTATTTGGTAATTAAAGAAATTAAGGAATTTGTATTTGGTAATTAAAGAAATAACTAGGTAGTGCCGACAAACTTGGTTTGGTAATTGGCATTTGGGAATTAATAGGTAATAGGTTAATTGATTTGATTTTAAGAAACTAAAAAATAATTAAAGAAATAAAGAAAAAGAAGGAATCTGTTGGAGATAAAGAAGGAAACAACACCCTAAATTGGAGTAAGATAGAAGACGTGAATCGTGATCTTTTAATATTTTGCCAAAAAAGTTAAAGAACCAACCTGAGACCTGAATTAAATTTCGGTTCTAAAAAAAAACTGAGAACCGGACCAGAACCGTTAGGTTCCTACCAATAAGTCCCAAAATTGATTAATTCTTTGGTCGAACCCGATCCGGACCGATCGGTGCCGACGGGTTTCGGGAAAAAATGTCCACTCATAGAGTTTATTGTTTTTGTTGCAAAGTTATTTAAAAGAGGTCCATAAAGAGACAGTCGATTAATAAACGGAGGATTTAATGATTGGATACATCTTAGTATTATACTTAAGGAAAATAAAACTAGCAGTGAGCATATCAACAACATTAGACTTAAGGATTTAATGATTAGATTTTTTTTTTTTCTATACGCATGCTTTATAATTAAAGAAAAATGGGGCACTCTTTTAATATTCATACAGAGCACCCAAAAACACAGGACCTCCCTGCTTGCTTTTGATTTCGTCAGCAATTAGCCATTTCGGAACTCCTTCAGCATTTGCTCCCTAAAAAATAAATTTGGCTTGCACGTGGAAATTTTTAAAAACTAAAAACACACATTTTATCTCCACTTCTCAACTACACATGCTACCTCAAAATTATAAATAAACCAACTTATAAACTGTTACAATGTTACCAAACAGAAGCTGTATGAGATTTTAAAAGTAACACTTTCAAGAATTGTATCTGATAAGTACATTTTTCGTACTTATCGTAGCCTTGAATATAGACAATTGTACGGGTTTTAGGATATGATGTTGCTTAATATTATGTTAATTTTGTTTCTTTTAGAAAAAACTCAACTTGGGATAGAGATGGCAAAAAAAAATTCGATCCAACCCGTTGATCCGTCGATCCGACTCAATCCGATCCGAAAAAATCCCGATCCGTGGATCGATGGATCGGGGGTGATCCGACCAGATCAACAATCCGAATTTTTTTAAAAAATTAAAAAATATGTAAAAAAAATTAATTATTAAATGTAAAATATATAATCTTTTATTGAATTTGATACAAAATATTAATTCTCTACATATGTAATGTTTTGTTGTATGAATTAGATATTATATTAGTTATTTTATGAATTATGTATTAATTTGTTTTTCATTAACGAAAATATATAAAGAAATTTCTTAATGTTTGTTCCGATCCGACCCGATCTGAACCTAAATTAATCCGAGATTTTTACTGTTTGATCTGATCCGATCCTAAATTTCTTGGAGCTGATTTCGATCGGCACCGATCCGCTCCACTGCCATCACTAACTTGGGATGCATTTGGAGGTTAAACGGAGAAAAATGACGAAAATCGTACACAAATAGCAAAGCGGGGACCAATTTGTAAAGTTTTAAAAGATGAAGGACTCATGGTGCAAATATAAAAGGCCCTATTTGAAATGTAAGTGAAAACATGGGGCTAAACTAAAGAAGATGGAAAGTTGAACGACGAGCAGTGCAATTAAAATGGAGGGAACAAATTGAAAACAGCAAAAGTAGGTCAGGCGGCCACCTGGAAATTAATATCCCAACCTGTAGTGAATTCGTATAACTAGGCTGCCGCTTCAATTATAACTAGGCTATCATCGAAATATTCAGCATCACAATAACTTCATGTTTGAGATTGGCAACATTTGCTCGAGGCATGAATTTGGTGCAAACTTTCTGAACCAAGTCATTCTAAGTAGTGATACTTGCAACTGGATGAGAATACAACCAATCAACTGCCTTGTCCCGTAGAGTATATGGAAATAACCTTGGTCTGATTGCGTCATCTGACACACCCTAATATTTGAAGTGTTCACACATGTCCAAAAATCTTGAAGCATGTGTATGTAGGTTTTCATCAGGTCTTCCATGGAATTGCTGCCCAATTTGGAACATGTTTATGACGTTAGTTTTCAATTGGAAGTTAGCGAGCCCAAAAGGCAGATATACAATACTGGATTGACTTTGAACCACCTGGAGATGTTATAAAGTCACCAACTAGCATGCTATCCTCATTGACATGCTCAATACCAGGTAATGCCTAATTTTTATTTGCCATGACTTTTTGTTTTTTATTTTCTAATTATCTTGCTTCTATCAACTTGTGATGAAACGTTCGTTCGATTTTCAAATCAGCTTCAGCAAGATTACCGTGTCTGAACTAATTAAAACTAAAAATACTAAACTAAACTAAAAGAAATAAAATGGTAAATCATCTGAATTAGTAAACCTAATTTAAAAATAAATTTAAACAACAATCTCCTGCAACGGCGCCAAAAACTTGTTGATTTCCACAAATGTACGGATCACACAAGTAATAATGTGGACTTTTGAGTCCAGTTATCTTACCCACAAGAATTGCGTAAATTATATTCTAGATTAAATTCCTTAACCGGAACAAGAGAATTGTTGAGAATGATTTGAATTAAGTAAACTAAGAATTAAACTAAGAGAACGAAAAAGATTTGATTTTTATAAAATAAATGAAAACAAGCGTGTTAGAATTGAGAACCCACTTTAACTCTATCATCTACATTTTGACTTAATTGTTTAACTACAATTCATATGGTTTTGAAAATCCTTGTTCCTAATGTTATTTAAGTCATCTCTCGAGGATGCATTAAAAACTTTTTCTAAAATGCAACCCAACTATATTTCTATGACGAATTAAATACTAGAAAAGCATTTAACTTTTATGAACACTTTTGAGGTTAACAAAAGGTATAGGCGGTATATCTCTATCCTTATCGAACCTTGTGGTAATTAAAAAAAACACATATAACATTTTCCTACTCTCTCAATATAAGAAAAGCCACAATAGTTATACAAAATTTGGCAAAAAGATTACATAAGATTAAAAGCACGATTTAATTACTCAAACTCATGAATTATATAAATTAAACAAATAGTCAAAACATAGAATCAAGAAATTAAAGTTTCATCACAATTCCAACACTAAAAATCTAGCCTAAATACATGAATAAAAATATATCACAATAAATGAAAATAAGTTACCCTGTTCATCTTCTTGCTCTTGTATATTCAATCTTGATTTTGGTTTCGCGTGGATCCCTCGACAATTGAACAGTGTTTTGACATGAAATATCACGAGTTGGGAACTCCTAATTTGTGCAAGACAACAGTTATATAAAGGTTTAGGTAAAACCTAGGTGAAAAGGAATGAAATTTGCTGAATTCCATGCAAAAAGCCCAGTCGGATAGGTGTTCGGTCACACAGTTACAATTCTTACGACCATGCAGCTTTGCAATTTCAATTTTGTCTAATTCAAGAGTTGTCACACGATCGCGTGGTAGAATCTTGAGTTGTTCACTGGCTGAAGTGTAATTACATCTTTCATTTTCATTTAAGTTGGCCCCCGTCTTTTATTTCAGTCCAGGTCCTCCAACTTTCAATTGTGACAATTTGTTCCTTATACTTCTGATTTCTTTTTTTTTTCTTCCTTGCTCTCCTCAATTGACTCCTTTCACTTCTTCATGTCTACAATTATGCTTCGTTTATCATCCGTTTGGCATTTATTTGCTTCAATTCATTTATTCACTTGAATTTGAGATATTTTCTACAAAGTAAACAAATAACAAGCAATTAGGTTGCTTTTATTCTAAAAAAACAATATATTATTCTAATTTAGGCATATAAATAATAAATAAGTGTATAATATACAATTATCATTAACTCTTGTTTTACCTCTAGGTCTAGATATTTGTCGTTCCCATGTTAATTGGAATTCTGTTTGAACTACTGGTAATCGTTCATATGCGGGTTCCTGTAGATGAGAGCATCTCCAATGCACTCCATGGGTTAGGGCGACATGACAATAAAATAGACTGACTTCTTGAGAGCATGGATAAATAGACAGAGAAGTAAAAAATTTACTCTCCAATGGTTCCTTCTACATTTAAATAATATTGATTATGTGGTTTTTTTATTTAAATTTGCAATTAATTAATATGCATAAATTGAGCATTATCTGCAGGATTTCTCTCTGTATAAAGAATCCAAATAGAAATAACTTGTATCATAAAACCTGATTGAGCAACGTCCTTATTTGTAATAATTAAATAATTAAAAAAAGTTAATGCTGGTCATCATGTCTCACGGAGCGTCTAGATGTAGACGCTCCACCACACAATGTCTTTTTTTTAGCGTCACGTCAGCCTAACATCCCTATCCACGTTGTGCATTGGAGAGAAATTTTTATCATATTCCGTCTATTTGCTAACGTGTCATGTATATTTTCCCAATCCATGGAATGCATTGGAGATGCTCTGAGGGTCTAGTATTCCTATTGTATCAGGATTGGGCGCTGGGACTAATATTTATGAAGATTTGGACTAGACTAGTGCGTACTGATGTATTTTGTCACCTTTGTAGTGTTCCGGCGCTTTGTTTTTTTTTTTTTTTTTTTCCCTTCTTCTTTGGATAGCATTAGCTTCAATTTCTAGTTGAACTAACTTGTGCACAATAATGTTCGAGTCTTTGGATGGACAGTTTAATTTGTGCTTGTTTAATGAGGTCATGGTTGACCATATGATGCCGCTGATGGATAACAGTCGGCGTGTAAAATTTGAAAGAATGAGAGAAGACGATTTCTCTAGGCTTCAAGGTCTTTGGGTGATGCAAGAGATTGTGTTTCTCATTATTATGAAGCTACTTACAGCATTGGTTTGATTTAGTGTCAACCAAGGGCACACACTATTGTACCAACCAAAACACAAGCACTGGGCCGTGCTTTTGATCTAGTGCCAACCAGAGGTGGATTCAGTATATGGCCAGGTAGCCCGACCGCGATAGCTGGCTTCACTGGGAAGAAAAATGGCAAGAGAAGACAACCAGCAATCTGCTCCAAAAATGCTGTAGGAACTAGGAAGAAGATGAATTATTTGGCCGGAAATATTTGGGCTGTTTTTTGTTTTCTTTTTGGGCTTTCCAAAGTGGCCCAACTCATTTGGCTGAAATTGAAGTTTAACTAACGGGAATAGTACATAAATAAGGTGTTTTTAAATGTCAATTTCAAAATTAAGGTGAAACCTATAAAATTTCAAAAATCAGGTTATATTTATAATCAATTAATTAAATTAAATAATTAAAATATTTTATTAATTATATGTATTAAGGTCACAATACTGTATATTTGAAGTCACAAAACACAAATTTTTTAGGTCACAAATGATTTTATGGTCACAAATTATCGAAATATTAGGTCACAAATTGAATTTATTTTTAGGTCACAATTTACAAACCACCATTTTTAAGGTCACAATTATTCATTTTCAAGGTCACAAGAAAAAATTGTAGGTCACAATCATCATTTTTTCGATCACAACCTACCAACCACCATTTTTAAGGTCACAATTATTCATTTTCGAGGTCACAAGAAAAAAATTGTAGGTCACAACCATCATTTTTTCCGATTACATTTTAAGGTCACGGTTATATATTTTCGAGGAGGTCACAATACTATATATTTGAAGTCACAAAACACAAATTTTTTAGGTCACACATGATTTTATGGTCACAAATTATCGAAATATTAGGTCACAAATTGAATTTATTTTAGGTCACAATTTACAAACCACCATTTTTAAGGTCACAATTATTCATTTTCAAGGTCACAAGAAAAAATTGTAGGTCACAACCATCATTTTTTCGATCACAACCTACCAACCACCATTTTTAAGGTCACAATTATTCATTTTCGAGGTCACAAGAAAAAAATTGTAGGTCACAACCATCATTTTTTCCGATCACAACCTACCACCTCATTTTTAAGGTCACAGTTATATATTTTTGAGGTCACAAGAAAAAAATTGTAGGTCACATTTATATTTCAAAGTCACAACCCCAACCCACACCGCCCTCACTTCACAACTCCAAACCATCGCCAGCACGGGCATCTCACCACTACATTCAACACCGCGCCACCACCACTGGTATTTTCGTCAGCCGCCTCCACCACGATCGCCGCCAGCACCCCATCTTCAAATTCCAATAACCAAAATTTCACTCCCTTCCTCACCACTGTCACCGCCACTTTCCGCCGGCACTGCGGCACCACCAAACCGCCGCCACCACCGCCTCAACTCCGCCGCCGCCACCACCCCAATCACGGCTATAGCTCAATGAGGTCACAATAATCACACCAAGATCGACCAACACACCACTCCATTGACCAGACCAACAGGCAACCACCATCTTCTCACCGCCGCCACACCATTCACCTCAACACAAAGATTTGTCATCACCACCACACCCTGGTACGCACACAAATCCACAACCGGCCACATATCATCGTACCAAAAACTCAACACTGCACTACAACCCAAAGCCACCGCACGACAAACTTAAATAGGAAGATACAACGTACCATTTGCATAACCACATTGCAGCGGTGACACGATTCTGCGTGGCCACACACGCCATAGCTGTGCCCAGGCTCTACTACACGCGATGACTACGTAGTAGAGGCGGCGCTGCGAGGCACATCTACACCCGACCATCACCTTCGCCCTGGGTCTCCTTCCACCGCCCATGCTTGCGGCCACCAGAAACCACCACCGCCTCTCACACAGCAGCCCGCACCTCCTTCTTTCTCCCTTCAACCACCACTGCACCTCCTCTCTTTCTCACCTTAAAACCAGCCCCAGTTCACCCATGTCCCATCCCCTAATACACACAGCCCCAACCCACAAATCTTTCCCTTTCTCTCGCACACCAGAGGCATCAATGTCAGATCTGAAATTTGAAAATGTGTGACCTGGCATAGCCCCAAACCTCCACCTCTACACCACTACTTCCGCCGCCTCCTCTGCACAACCGCTATCACCGCCTCACACTCACCACCACCACCATTTGCACTAGCACTGTGACGTGAGGAATTGAATGTGACGTGAGGAACCAAAAGATGAGCCAGGTAGTGGGGAGTTGTTTGGTGATGTGCGTGACCGGAATGGGCATTGTCGGAGCCCGAAAAAGAGGAAATAGGGTACAGATTGTCTTGAAATTGGGGCAAAATCTGTGGTGTATGGTTGGGATTTTTGAAAGTTTGGATGGGTAGATAGTTAGAGGGATGATTACCGATGGTGGGGGAATGGATTTTTCGATGGTAAAGGCGATGGTTCAGGCGGTAAAGAGGGTGGCGACTCTATGGAAGCAGGAATCGCTGATATCGCCATAGAGGGGAGAGAGAATTCTATTGGGCTGATTTGGGACGTGAATGAGGGAAGGAGAGTTTTGAGGGAATTAGAATTAGGTTTAGGAAATTTAATTTAATTTAATAAATAATATTATGTTTATATTACCACCTGATATATGAAATTATTCATGTTTCATCTTATATTTGAATTTGGTTACTTAAAAATAAGGTAGGCTGTAATTTCCACTTAACTAACAAGTAGTCTGCCCAAGTTGCAACATTGTAATTGGAGTTGGAGTATGGAGAAGACCACAGCGGCGTAACCTACCACAGTCGCTTCTCGTCTTCTCGGTCACACCGCCTATCGCCTCCGCAAGTGACGTCTATTTGGTATTTGCTAATTCTTTCTGAAATCTCTATTTATGATTTCTTGATAAAACACCTTGCTTCCCCCGCTATTTCTCTTGATAAATCACCTTTCAAAGTGTATTTATTTGTGTTTTTTGTGGCATTTCAATTTTTTTGCTTGTAAATTTTCTGTTGGAGTTCAATTTTTACTGTATACTTATTTGTTTTTTTTATTGGATTTCAAAATTTTTTTCTCTTTCACTGACACTAAATTAATGTTCTTTAATGATTGATTAAGATGGAATTGAATTAATATTTAGTAAATTAGTGGTCTTTAGTTATTAATTAAGCATTAGAATTTTTGGAACCCATTTCAGTTTATGTTACATAATTATATTCTTGAAGTTTGTTGTTATTTCCAATTGTCGATTCACTTTTTTGGTTGTGGGAGATTAAAGAAAAAGACTGTTAATAATAATAATAATAATAATAATAATAATAATAATAATAATAATAATAATTGACGTCCACACTACGGTGACCAAAAACGAGAAGAGGGGAGTTGAATACCTTGGACATCAAGTTCGTAGTTTGCCAAAATCTTACCCCAATTGTAAAGAAAAATGACAAAACATGTATAAATTGAATGCAATCAAGAAAGTGAAGCTAAATAATATGATACACACATACACAATACAAATACACATCAAGAAAATAAATTAGAGTACATAAAAAGACTTAAACAAGTGAAAAAAATGGAAGAATTTTTAAAATTATTTAGGTAAATAATAATAAAACATCTCGTTATTGCTATCGTTGACGGTCAACGATCAACGACCGCTCTAGCTGAACATGAATCCTAGATCCGCCACTGGTGCTAACCAAGGGCACACACTATGTGTCCAGTGTTTGTGTCTTGGTTGGTATTAGATCAATTTTGCTTACTGCATTATGCGTTCCATGTGTTTTAGCAAGTGGCGTGTTCCCAGTATTTGGTCACCCGTTAGTTGTGAACTCAGCCATGTATAGCATGGTCAGGATGCCACTGCTTCAGTTTGCTGTGCTCATGTGCCAAGCTGTTTCATGTATGGTTCACCAACCTTCACAATTCCATGCATGATGACCGGCACTTGATTGTTCGTCGACTCCAGAATTGTGGAGAAAATTCGGAGAGTCAAAATGATTTAGGCACTCAAAGTTCTAATGAAAGTGGCACCAACGATGTTCGGAATAATTGGGAAGCTGCAGATGTAGGATGAGACAAAGGCATGCTATTCACCAAGATGTTTGAACCAAGTGGTAACTACAATTTCCACATTCGCTGGTTTTAAGCTCTCAAGGTTTGAACATATAACTAGTTTAATAGGTTACGATATTAAATTGGATTGTATTTCTTTGATATTAAATTGGATTGTATTTCTTTGAATTCTGAATGTGTAATTGTATGAAAATAGCAATGCGGACAAATGTCAATTAAATAGTGTAAGACATATTGTGTTTCATAATATTATAGGAGTATTTGACTGCACTCATGTCCATAATCGCTTTGCATGTGTTGGGAAAATTCCTGCTCATTATTAATTATTTGTTAATTGCACATTCTTTTGTTTCAGTGACCTTTCCTTTTTTAATCAGAATTTGGTGATATTTTTCAATATTTTATTGCATACCTTTTCTTACTTCAGCATTGAACTATCGTGAACCAATACACGGTATTTAGTTTTAAAAAAAATTGTAAATGACTCTTTTCGCATTTTACTATTTGCATTTATTGGTTAATAAAAATTTATTAATTTTATTTTTTATGTTACAAGTACTTATACTCTTAGTAATTGTTATTTACGTATTATTTTGCAACCAAATACTATTTGTCGAATTTGCTTGCCGTTGAATTTTAAGTCACACGTTACAATTGAATCCACCGCAGGAAAGTAATATACTAGTTTAGAACTACAACTCCAATACTTACATTCTAAGCAAGCCATAATTGTCTTCAAACATCATAGCAAACTCACATAGGAAGAATAATTATATTTTGGATACTAGGTTTTACTTCCCAGACAACACAAGAAATCAACAAAAAGAGAGAAGGATAAAGAAAAAAAACTTGATCAAACATTATTCAATGAACAATGTTAGAAGGTTGAAGCATGGTTTACGTCAATCTCGGATGCATCAGAGAAAATAGACTATGAGACCCCATATGGGATACACCACCAAGAGAATAATCCCAACCGTGTTTGAAATGCCACTTTTTTGTGTGAAGGAGTTCCGGAATCCACCAGATGCTCGAATATGTTCTTGCAGAAGATAACAACCGATGGCAAGACATATAACAATGCCAACCAAGCCGTCCCTAATAGAATGAGCAATGAAATTTGGAGCAACCACCAGAAGAAGAATCAATGAACCGGGCATTTCTAGCCAATCTGTAACCACAAATAAAAGCAGTTATTCCCGTGTTAGAAATTATGTGAAGAATGTGATCCAAATTGCAAGAACTAAAGTTCATAATCTAAAATTTTCTTGACTACATGATGGATACAAAGATGCACCATCAAAGGAGAAGGATGCAACTAAAATACTTGGGTTCCTTTAGGACTTGTTTGGAAAAAGGTGGATTTTACAATACTGAACGGTATTAAGCCCTTGTTTGATTTTCTTGAAAATCTTCTTTTTTTTCTACAGTACTCAATCTCAATCATTCATTAAAAGTAAAGTCCACAATATTTGACTTTTCAACCAAATTTCAACCATCTATTTTCCAAAAAAGCACTATTTAAAAAATATATATATATATATATATATATATTTAAACAATACCAAACACACACTAAAAAAGAAAAAAGAAAACAAAGAATTGTCCATTGTAGTATATACCAAACATGCTCTTAGTTTTTCTGTTGGAACACAAAGCATTGATATGATATAGAAGTAAAAATAATCAACGGGAACAACAAGAAGTTAATGCATAGTAAAACTGATTCTCGCTTCAAACCTCAGAAGATAATATGAGTTTACCAGGGAAATGTCGGGGAAAGAAAAGCCTTAATACAACTGCAATGATTGCAATCCATTTTCCAACCTCTCCCCTACACCAAAATGCCAAGTGCTGAATCAGAAAACAATGGTTTTGCTCAAGAAAACGCTATTCGAACATTTTCCAGTTAGAGACTGTCACCTTAAAAAGTTGAACAATATGGATGGAAAACTAAAGAAAATATAAGGAACCAGCAGTGCAGTCAGCATGTTTGTTTTCCAGTTCGTCCGGTCCAAGATCAATAAATAACTGCAGTAATTTTCCAACAAACGTTAGTAATCCATTCAAGAGTTGAAGATGATTGATACAGGTAATCTACAGGTAAGAAGTGATTGAATTATACAAATATATGCAGTGTAGAGTGAGATTTATACGTAGATGTTACAATCGGCATAAAGTTACCAAGTACCTGAGTTAGAATCACAAACAAATAAAAGTGGAGGAAGCTATTGAAGTTTTAACACAGTTTGAGTAGATAACAAAACTTTTAGATGCTAATTCTTCGTTCAATGTGGTAATATTATTTTCTAGATAGAGTTACTATCTTCAACAATATTATTTTCTGGATCGAGTTACTGTCTTCAACAGTTCTACTCAAACTGGGTTCCAAATAACGTACCCTTTTCTAGTAGTGATTAAAGGAATTGTTTACCTTACATTTTTTTATAGATCACACGGGTTCATCTGTTTTCTTTATTTTAATTACATATTCGATTAGGAAGTAGGAAGTCGTAATCATTTGCAACAAACCAGACTACATATAGAGAGGATTCAGCATTTTAAACGAGGCTGCCAATATGATCTTTCGTCAAGAGAGATGCAGAAAGATATCTGCCAGTGTTAATGAAAATGCAGGATTTTTCCCCGAGTGTTTACTTAACATTCTATGTATCCATTGTACTCTGTATCAGCATCAAAATTTCGAACACCGTAATACTTTCATATAATAGTTAGATACTCTTCAATTCTTTTTGTATTCTGGTTTCCAAGTCTTTCATGGGTGTAGTCCTCAATTTACTGTAAAATACTCAAGTGAACAACATATTAGAAAATTTTATGACTGAACAATTCTGGCTTACTAGTCAAAATAAGATCTAACACTTTGAATTATAATTTATCAAACAAGATATTAACTTAGCAAAATGTTATAGAATAAGCCAAATGTTAACTCGTTGATCATTAAGGACTTGTTTGGTACACCGTATTGGACACAACCATAAACCAAAACAAACAAGATTCGAACTTCTTTTCTTGCTATCTTATCAACAAGCTATAAATGTAAGAATTTTATCTTACAATTTTAGAGGTTTTAGTGCCCAAAAAAAAAAATCCACTCTATATTTGTCAATAGATCAAGTTTCATAATTTAAAAAAAAAACAAAACAAAACAAAACCAATCCAATTATACATCATCAAATTCAACAAAAGTCCATACTATCAAACTCGAATAAACACAGCTCAGAGCCGGTCCTGTCATGAGGCAGGCGAGGCGGCTGCCTCGGACGCCAAATTAAAGGGGCGAATTTCTTTTTCTTTTTTTTTTTGGTTAATATATATATATATATATATATATACTAACAGACTGCCAAATTAGCATAAAAAAATTATTTAACATTGGATGTATCGAGTTATTATATACTAGGTTAACTAATCATTATTATCAAACAGATTATTATGGAGATCGGCACTTCATTTATTCATGTTGTTGCATGACTTCGTCTTAATTCTTAGGTAAGCAATAACTTGTCCTTACTCATTATTTGGATAATTGAAAATAATTGTGACCTTGTCGGCTTATATGAAAGTGACTCTATCGGACTTGCATGCTTTTTATTTTATATATGTTAGAGATTAATATAGTTAAATTTGTTTTGGGAGAATTAATTTAATTACATTTGAAATAAATGAATAAATTTAATTTAAAAAAAAAAAAATCTATGTTAATTAGATCTAGAGAAAAATTTAGCCCCCACCCCCATCCAATAGGAAAAAATTTTCCCATTTCGGAAACAAGGGGAGCTTAATTTATAATTCGCCTCAGGCTTCATGATCACAGGTCACAGCTTCAACTTCAGTCTTATCAGCCACTACATGAATATTCATTATTTTCTAGGGCTTAATCCCAGCGATCAGTTGCGTATAAATTAACATATAATATTAGATACACAAACACGCACAATCTCATATACTGCAACAAGATTAGAATAAAAAACTCACATAGCAGCAAAAGATGATACCCATTTGAAAAAAGAAGTCCCAAATCCTAGCCCACCCAATTTTGCAGCGTGATTGATGAGTTTCTTTGTAGCCGTTTTCAGTTCGTTGAAATCTTCATTCAGCAAATCTGAATCAGTTTTCATGACCAAATAATCCATCCTCCCCATTTCTTGAAGATTTGCTTTTCTTTCAACTTATCAGATCTGGATTATAAAGCGAATGCGAAACAAAGAAAAAATCTAACTGTAATAGTTGAAAATATAGTCTGGAAGTGGTTGTGACCACATATCCACATGGATTTTGAAAATTAGAGAAAGTGGGCCAGCGGGTTTTCTGATTCGTTTTATCGTTTCTATAAAAGTATGTGCGGGTTAACGGATCCAACTGTATTCCTCCTTTTTTTTATTTCGCTGTCGGGAGACAATACGTCGGTAGAGGCACTTCAAAGTCGGCAGAGGCTTGTGTTTGGTTCTCGATTTATAAAATTTAATTTTTTTATCATATATTTCATCAACATTTTTTTATTACTAGTCGTACAAACGTGCTTTGCACGTTAATTATCCATGTAAAGTAATATTAAAAAATTACATCTGATAAAAATTTCAAGATTTTCTTAAGAAAAGTAGCTACACATGCAAGACAAATAGAATTAAGAAAAATTAATAATTTTTAACATTTAAACAAAATGTTTGAAACAATATTGCACTATCTCAATCAAAACCTTAATTAGATTCACTTATTTGATGAAAGCAAATATTATCTTCACGTTGAGAATAACGCCGATAACATATGAGAATAAATGATAGATTTTATTTATATAATATTTGAGATATTATAAAAAGAGCAAAAAAATTGTCAATAAAGATTTAATATTAAGTATTTTTCCTTCATAACAAAATTTGGGACTTGTGAGAATTCAACACTGCATGAATTTGATAATTTCAGTGAGATGTCAAATCTCTTCAATTTTTTTGTTTATTGTAAAATTGATTTCAATTTCATCGTGCACATTTGAAAATGTATGATTACTATTGGTCTAATTTTTTCATGATAAAGTTGATATATTTTCCCTTTCTGAAGTATGAGACTTGAGAGTAAAACTTTCAATTGTGACCCAAAATAGTGTAGCAAGAATCTGGCACCCTACAAGTACTAAAAAGTAAAAAAGACAACATGTACAGATATTGAAAATCTTTATACTTCAATTTTCACACATACGATCAAATTTTGTAGCAATATATGGTTAATACTTTTATTTATGGACAAAACCATTCGATTTATTGGAGAACTAAATTTGAAAGAAATGATAATTCAAATAAAGTTCAATAAAATATAAGGTTAGACTTTGAACCCTCTTTTGAATTTATAATGGGCTATATTGAGTCATAGTATAGGTTATATAGAATTTATTTTAGTGTAAAATTAAACATGAATATTAAAGGTTCTTAGAATTATTAATATGTTAATAAAAATTAGTAATTGAGAGTTCTATGTAACTGTAAATGTGTTAGATTGAAGGTTATAATGTGGGATTTAGGTTATAGAGTATGGGTCGTAGATGTTCTTATGATGAATTAATGACATTGTTGACAAATGAAAAAAAATAATAGAATATTAAAAATATGATTCAAAAATCATATTATTCCTATTTCTCGAAACTTCCTTAATGATGATAATATATTGATACTTAATTAAGAATGAGAATTTTAGTTTCGTGAAAAAAAATTATGCAGTGCCCCTAATTCTAAATAGCCGGTTCACCACGTTATTGTATGGTCTAAACTTTAAAATACTATTTTAGCGGAAGAACTAATTGAAAATTCATTTTTGGCAACATTAAATAAACTGTAATTATCGATAAAATTTGAAAACATTTATGAAATAAGTCAAAATAATAAATCGAACCATTAATATTACAAAACGATTAACAATGTCATAAATTTTAAAATAACTGAGAATCTCAAAAATATCCAACGTTTGAAAATACAGATCATCAAAATAAGATTTTCAACTATTTAACGACTATTGCCACAATCATCCATCACTTGTCACCCTCTCCGAAATCTGCAAATATTGTTAAAATAGAAATGAGCATTTCATAGAAATACTCAGTAAACTCATCGTCAATTAATTCATCTACGTTATAATTGAACACATAAATGCAGGCTCTTTAGAAATCATAGGGTGTGAGTTGCTCTTCTCGTGCATTAAAATACATGGCTTCTCTTTGAAAAATCATAGGCTCTTTAAAAATCATAGGGTGTGAATTGTTCTTTCTTCTCGTGCACATAAGGCGCATAAGTTATGCATAAGATTATCATTTATCTTACAAGATATTCTCTTCTTTCTTTCTCATGCATAAAAGCATATTAATTATGACAAGCATCACAACATAAATATTTCATGAGAAATATATTCTCGTCTCAATTCATGAAATAAATTTCACATAAATCACGTAACATACACATTCACATGCAATCATAATTTAAATCAATTAATAGGGTCGAGTCTACCTTAAACTTAACGAGTGTGGCTGAGCGGGAATGACATCAATCTTTTAAATCTCCGTACGCCTCGTGTAGCCAATTATAAAAATAAGTTAAATTAGTCTTTTGAAATTTATAGTTTAAAAATGATAAATTAAAATTTAGGGACTAAAATTGTTCATTTTGAAAGTTGAAGGACTAAAATAAATACCTTTAAACTTGGGGACAAAAATGGAGTTTTTCGAAACTTTCAGGACTCGAATAAAATGCTATTAAAATATTCAAGCTGAAAATAACAAATTTTTAAATTAAAGGATAGAGTTTTAAAATATTTGAACTCATGGGTCGAAATGGAACATTGGGGCTAAAATGTAAATTTTCAAAACTTGGGTTGAAACTCAAAACAGATTTTAAACTGTAGCGATTGAAATAATTGATTTTAAAAAATTAAGGGACTATTTTAAACTATTTAAAAACTTAAGGGGCTGAAATGATTAGTTTAAAACTATAAGGACTGATTTTAATCATTTTACGAACTTGGGGACTAAGCTGCAATTTCCAAAAATCAAAATAGTAAAAACAAAATCATTTCTCTCTTCCCCATTTCGGATCAGAGAAGAGAGAGAGGGGAGGGCGCAGCGAGAGGGAAATCCGGTGGCACTGTCGGAGCCAATCCGTCGGCGATTCCACGGCGATATCACCACCGTCGTGTGGTGGTGACAGGGAGGAAAAGGTGGTGGAAAAAGAAACAAAGTTTGGTGCGATAACTGAAGAAAAATGAGACACTGGAGGTCGCGGTTTTGGGGTTCTCCGGCGAACGGGGCGGCGGCCGAGGTAAGTCTTCGGCTTGGCTTATTCTGGGTTTTGGTGGTTCTGATTTGAGGTCAAAATGAGAAAAAATCTTAAAAGGAAGTGGTTCGATTTGGTGGTGTTGTGGTGGAATTGCTCGATCTTGGAGGTGGTGGTGACTGCTCAATTGTGATGAGGGTGGTTATGTTCATGATTAAATTTGGCGTTGAAGGTGACAGCTTGGCAGTGGATTGGTGGTGTACGATGGTAGAGGCGGTGATGTAGTTGGCTTGTAGATTGGTTGAGTCGGCAGGGGTGGTATTGTGCAGGTTGTGGTTTGGACTGTGGCGTGGCGGCTTGTAGATTGGTTGAGTCGCTACAAAGTAACCAATTTTTTTCACTATTTTCTTTATGATATTATATTAATATAATTTTGTTTCTATTTAGTGAGAATTGAAAATAAATCAACGGAAAATAAAAAATGAGGATTGAAAGTTTTACTTATTTGAAAGACTTTTAGTTAGAAAGTAAATAGTATAAATTGTAAATATATCAAAATTAATGATATTGTTGATAAAAAGAAAAAAATATTAAAAAATAAATATTTAATTAACACTTAGGGTAAACGTGAAATTATAAAAAAAGTTTTGAGGGTAGAAACGTACAAAGATATTTCGCCCTTTAAGCCACTTTTAGAGTTATATATATATAGATAAAACATGACCATTATATGAGTAAATAAATGTGAAATTTATTTTTAATAATAAAATGATATAATTAAAATAAAATCAATTGAAGGATAAATAAAAAATTATAAATTATTTTTGAGAATATTATGATCCAAAATATTTCTCTATTCAAGTTATTTTAGAAGTAGTATAGATACAAACACAGATCAATGAAATTTGAAGAAACAACGAACATCGTTAAATCAAAAAACTTATTTTTAATTATAAAATGCTATAATTAAAATAAAAGTAATTGAAGGATAAATAAGTAAATAAGAAATTATAAATTATTTTCGAGAGTATTGTGATTCAAAATATTTCTTCATTCATGTTATTTTAAAAGTAGTAGTGTGTGTGTGTGTGTGTGTGTATGTGTGTATTAATGAAATTTACAGAAACAACGACCATCATTAAATTAGAAAATATTACATTAATTATAATATTTAATAATTAAAATAAAATTAATTGAAAGAAATTATAAATTATTGTTGAGGGTATTATCGCCCAAAAAAGGACCATTACACGCATAAATAAATATGAAATTTATTTTTAATTATAAAATGCTATAATTAAAATAAAATTAATTGAGTGATAAATAAGAAATTATATATTATTTTTTAGTGTATCTCCACTCAAGTTATTTTAGAAGTAGTATAGATATAAATATAGATCAATGAAATTTGAAGATACAATGACCATCATTAAATTAGAAAATTTATTTTTAATTATAAAATGTTGTAGTTAAAATAAAATTAATTGAATGACAAATAATAAATTATAAATCATTTTCGAGAATATTATGATCAAAAATATTTCTCCATTCAAGTTATTTTAAAAGTAGTATAGTATATATAAATATATATCAATGAAATTTGAACAGACAACGGCCATCATTAAATTAGAAAATATAACATTAATTTTAATATATAATAATTAAAATAAAATTAATTAAAAGGACAAATAAGAAATTTGTAAATTATTGTTGAGGGTATTATCGTCCAGAAAAGTTTCTCCCTTTAAAGGACTTTTAGAAATAATATAGATATAGATATATAGATTCACCCCGGTTTGATGCTCATTTTAAAAAGAAGAATAAGTTTATTTGCATCTCATACTTAACCTCAAGTATGATAATACGCTCATATGAGTTGCGGGTCCCGCTCATCAATTGTGATTAAAAACCTCACAACTCATGTGAGTGTGAGGTGTGTTTATAGCATTGCTGTAAAAAGAAAGTTATTTTTGAAGAATTGGTAATTAATTTTATATGCAGAATATTTTATTGTGAATGTGTAGTTGAAAATGAATATGATTAAAAAAAATTAGGTTAATGAGTATCAAACAAGGGAATAACAATTTTAATAGTTATTATCATACATTTCATCAACTTTTATCAAAATTTAATAAAAAATTTTTTTAACTAAATCAGACAGGAACTTGTACTCTAACATAATTTTACTCTAGAAAATAATTTTTAATAGTCGATCGATATGTCTAACATGTACACTTGAGACAGCAATACCATGTCGAACATTTTGACAATAGCTACCAAATCGTCATGATTATGTTGAATTGGACGTGCAAGCAACTTAATGATAATGGATTATAAAGAAGCTGTCATTCTATTATTTATTTAGTACTCTTCCCGTCCCCAAAAAGATAGTCCTGTATATTATTTTTATTTATATCAAAAAGACAGTCTTATTTTCATATTAAGTATATATTAAATTTTTCATTTTCACATATACTTTTATTTAATGTATCTTGGTATAATACACACCAACTATTTAGCTATTGCATTTTCAAATTTTTTTTAGAAAACAAAGTGATTTCACTTAAAACAATAAATAATGGATAAAAGGTGTAAATGGAAAATATTGATAAAATTTAATACACTAACTATACTAATTACCATTTCTTAATCTGTATGAAAATAACCATAGGACTATCTTTTTGAGACGGAGGGAGTAATGTTCATTTTTTATATTTTTCCTCAAATTTATATTCAACCGCACATTTTTATAACACATGTCACTTTTCACACTTTTATTGCACAAATTCTCTCAAATTCCCAATTTTCATCCAAAATATTTTAATAACTGACTTAGAAAAGTTCAATTAATGCAAAATCAATTTATGTGTGAACTGCAAATAAATGATTTATGGATTTCTACAAAATAAATCTATAAAAAGTAAAATTGTAGATTATTTTAATTCTTTTGATAATTATTGCATTATTTTGAAGTCAAAAAATATGCACTATAAGTGTCAAATACAAGATTTCAACGAAAATTTAATTCAAGCTAACAAATGAAAGCAAAAATATCATTCACAAAACTCGTCTCACATAATAAAGGTAAATGTTTTACTTTTACTTATACTTTTACCTTTTTAATATCCAATCTTTTTAATTAACCTCATTTAAGTCATAAAATGATACCTATCATTTTTTACCTAAATTCATTTTCATCTAAATAATTAATTTTGAATTTTTTTCTTATCAAATTGAAAGAAATAATAGATATCCAATTAGAACAATCCAATTAGAACAATTAAATCTTTTTAATTTCTACAATTTTAGATTTCGATAAACTTATTGGTCATTTTTTAAATTAATTTTATTAATTTACTCATTTTGTTCATTTATCTATTTTTAAATTTATAAATCTAAAATAACATTTATTATATATATAATAACAATATAGCCGTCACATAAATTTGCACACGGTTCTTCACCAATTTTTAACTGCCATTTTAGGTAATTTTATAATTTTATCAACTTATTTTAATAATTTAATAACTGAATATTTAGGAGTGTTCAATTAGTACAAAATCAATTTATGTGTGAACTGTAGTAAATGATTTATGGATTTATGCATAATAATAATAATAATAATAATAATCTATAAAAAGTCAAACTGTAGATTATTTTAATTCTTTTGATAATTATTTCATTATTTTGAAGTCGAAAAATATACAATATAAGTGTCCAATCCAAAATCTCAACGAGAATTTAATACAAGCTAATGAATGAGAGCAAACTCTAAATATATCATTCATAAAACCGTCTCAAATAATAATTATTTCATTATTTTGAAGTCGAAAAATATGCAATATGGGTGTCAAATCCAAGATCTCAACGAAAATTTAATACAAGCTAACAAATGAGAGTAAACTCTAAATATATCATTCGTAAGACCGTCTCAAATAATAAATGTAAATGTTTTACTTATACTTTTTTTTTTTAATATCTAATCTTTTTAATTAATCTCATTTAAGTCCCAAAATAATACCCATCATTTCTTACCTAAATTCATTTTGATCTAAATGATTAATTTCGAATCTTTTTCCTGTCAAGTTTAAAGAAATAATAAATATCCGATTAGAACAATTAAATATTTTTTAATTCTACAACTTTAGATTTCGATAAACTCATTGATCATTTTTTAAATTAATTTTATTAATTTACTCATTTTGTTCATTTATCTATTTTTAATTTATAAATCTAAAATAACCTTAATTCGTAAATATATTTTACAGATTTTAACAATTATTTTATTGAATTCTATCAAAAATAAAAATCTAAATTGTTAGCAAACACATTCTACTTAAAAATATAATATGATCAACATGTTTATTTAACATGCAAAAAATAGATTTTTCCAACATAATCCTTTGACAGCTTGGTGAAAAATAAAAAAGTCAATTTGCATTGAAAACCTTGAATAATGTTATATTTTATAGAGATTATAAATTAAGATAGTTTTAAATGTGTGGTCATTACAAGAAAAATGGCATTTAACAATGAGTTTTTTTAACTACGAAAATAAATTTGTTGTTAAATTTAATTTTTAACGTCAAACTACTAAAATATGACGTTGAAAATTCGTCGTTTGAAATAGAAAATTATTATCGTCGTTGAATATGTTAAGTAAGATTTGGCACCAAATTGTGAATTTCCCCCAATTGTTTTAGCAACAAAATATGTTTATGTTTTGAGACCTGCCCTCGCATCGATCCGGATGAGAGATTGGGTCAAGGGTCAGATGATCAACCCGGAGTCGACCTGGGCATTAATTAATATTAAAAAATATTAAAAATTAAAAAACAATAAAAAATACATAAAACCCAAGGCAAACTCGGGTCCGGGTTGACCGTTCAACCCGGATCCGAGTCTACTGGGTTTGACCCGATTGAATTTTTAATGTGACTCGACCCTATTTTTGGAACGGACTGGGTTTGACGACATTGAGTTTTTTCTGCGACAATATGTATTGTTGTTAAAAAAAAATTAATCAATGACAAATTTGTTTTACTATAAATATAATTATTTTATTTAAACGTAAATAGATTGTCATTGAAACTTAGTCATTTGAAATGAAATATTGATGTAATTTTTGAAATTTTATAACGACTAAATTCTTGTCTTGACAAATTCGAGTGAATGGTTTTATTTTTCTCCATTTTTTTTATTTTCGATGTACTTGTTTTTGACTCAATGAATGAATAATTTTCCTTGCGTCAAAAAAAAAAATGTTAAAAAATATTTTTTTTTTCATTTAATAATGAATTATTATATATAGGATTAATTATAGAAAGAATTAGTATTTTACGCCTTCAGGAAAACTAAAAATGAGAGAAAAAAATTAAGGAAGACTTGAGATTTGGTAAATTAATAAAAAAAAAAATTATAAAACATGATTTTATGTTTCTGACATTAATTATATCTTTTGTGAAATGATGAAAGAGTGGTAATAACATTATTAATTGCTTGTTTGTTCTCGATGTTCTACTTTATTTTTTTATTATTATGTTTTTATTTTATTTTTTGGAACTTATTGTGTGTGTGTGTGTGATTTTTTTTTCTCTTAAATGACAGCCTTATATAAACTAGAATTCAACATGAGAGTACGTGATATAAAACAAAAATCACGAGGGAAAAAAAATAGTACAAAATGAAGAATTTAGCACATGATTCCCTACAAACATATTTTAAACATTCCCTTGACATTTGACAACTGTGGTTCCGTCCAAAATCCATATAGATCTTGTAGCAGTACTATTCTCCTTCCCTTCCCCTTTTTGGCAAACTATGCTTCTGATCTTCCCACTTGTGAAAAACTTTCAGGGGAAGACACTACCTTTAGGTCCTCAAGCCATCAGAGTTTAGAATATGTTATTCAATTTTCCCATCCTTTAAGCATCCTGATTATATAATTGGATCATTCATAAAAAAATACTACAAATATTAAATAAATTTATTAAGTAATTTGGAGATATTAGTGGGATAATTATTGTTAGACTTAGAGATAACCACTCCACTATCTCCTCCTCTCATATGAATTCCCAACGGTGCTGGTTCTACAATCCAAACAAATTCCCTTTTCAAAAGGGAAAAATACATATATCGGCTGTTAAAGAATCACAATTCATAATTACTGAATAACTTGTATTATTTCAATTATCAGGTCTTGATTATATATATATATATATATATATATATATATATATATATATATCAACAAATCTTCCTCTAATCACGCTAGGACCCAAATTTACAATAATCTCAATAAATATTCCTATAATCACGCCAGAACCCAAATCTTCAGCCACTGTCACTCAAAACTTCACCGATTTCTCATTACCATCACCATGACTTCCGATGAACCACCACCACCACTAATTATAATCAACATCTCCAATGCACGACCACACCATCTCCGACACATTACCGCCACAATAATAACCACCACTTCACTATCACACAAAAATACAAAGATCTGGAGAGACGATGAATATATAACATGTGACCCGAAAAATTGAACATGTTATTGAGAATCCAAAATGTGTCCTGAGACTTTGGACATGTGATTTGAGACAATCGTCAACATGTGAATTGAAAAAGTGATGTGACCTGAGAGAAATACGTGTCCTGAAAAATTGACATGTGACCTAAGACAATCGTCAACATGTGACCCGAGATACAAATGTGACCTTAGACTTTCAACATGTGACCTCCACCTCCCCATTGCACCACACCAATCTCCGAGAATCTGACTGCACACCCACCACCTCCTCCTCCAATCATCAAACCTATGACAAGCTACACCCTCACCACCAAACTACAGGCAAACCACCCCTACCACCAAACGACAGACAAGCTCCACCACACGTTCAATACATCGTTGTAACTACAGGCCACACCTCACCCACACCGCTACTTGCCAAACATCATCCCACACTGTGGAAATGTCAGATTCAATCGCTTTGTTGTGCAGAAGCACAGCGCATTCGCGTCAGCTTCCGCCGCCAATAGACCCTGTTGCGGGCTTGAGATCTGTGTCATCGCGCAAATGGAGAGGGCAAAAGCGACGACATCGCAGAGGGACCTGCGTACGCGGCACCGTGCTAATAGAGCAACGACATCGCAGAAGGAGATGCGAGTCTGGTACCTCCGTGCGACTGCTGCCGCCGTCAGCGCTTAGATGGTCGCCTGCACGTCCATGGTCGCCGCAGTAAGGGAAGGAAAGGTAGCAGATTGATATGCGAGATTTCAGTGAGGGAGAGAGAGAGAGAAAGGGGGGGATTAATGACTAGGGTGTAATTTATTTAATTTGTTGTATTATTTAATTATTAAAATTTCAATACAACCTGATATTTGAAATTTTACAGGTTTAGTCTTATTTATGAATTTGAATCTTAAAAAGTAGGGTTTTGTGTAATTTCCACTTTTCAAAAAGTATAGTTACTAGAAAACTCATGGGTTGACAAGGAAGACTAGATTGTATTAGGATCGTTCCCAAGGTCCCTCTTCATACAATTCAACTTATCAAGAAATTCTGAATGAGCTGAAAACACTAAAAAAGAGATTATTACTCGTATTCGTTCAAATATTCTTCTTTCAGAGCAAATTAGCACACCATCGTTGCGAGCTTCAAGTGAAGACATTAGCTAGGTGGCGTTCTTTTTGTATTTTATTTTATATTTTCATTTTCGAAAATATTTTGTGTTTCATGTTTTTATTTTTGTTTTCAAATTTACTGAAAACGCGTTTGGTTTGTCATTTCTGAAAACTGTTTTTGAAAATGAAAAGTTGGAAAACACGTTCTGTTTGAGATTTTGCAAAATACTGCTGGCTCAAACTCAAATTTCCTTTCACAATCTGAAAATATGGTTACATGCAACACACTAATATGAGTATTAATAATCTATATTAACAAATTTGGTCAGGTTCAGGATTTGAGGAAGCTCTAGTTCAATTAAAATCCAGAAAATGCAAGTTCTTTCAAAACCACTAGAGTCCATTTAGCATGACATTTTTTGAAATATAACAACAAGAATTTTCACTTAATTTTTTTTTGTAATGTTGATATTGAATTAAATAAAACTTTATTTAAGCTTAGTTCCACATAAAAAAAAAAAAAAAACATTTATTTAGGCTTAGTTCCAAGTAGAGATAGCAAAAAAACCCGACCCGACGGGTACCCGACCCGAACCCGCCCCTAATGGGGCGAAAAAAACCCGCCCCGCGGGTCGGCGGGGCGGGTATGGGGCGACTTCCCCCGACCCGGGTGGGTCGCGGGGCGGGTACGGGTTTGGTTGTCCCGACCCGAACCCGCCCCGATTAAATAAATTAATAAAAATTAATAAGGAAAAAAATTAAAAAATACCTAAAAAATAAAATAAAAAATTAAACGGGGCGGGTAAGTTGACCCGCCCCGACCCGAAATTCGCGGGTCGCAGGGCGGGTTTGGAATTGAAAATTTTTTGTGGGGCGGGGCACAGGTTGGGGGGACCCGACCCGAACCCGCCCCGTTGCCATCACTAGTTCCAAGTTAGGATAATTCTAAAAAAAATAATAATAAAAATAAATAAATAAATAAAAACTTCATATTAAACTTAGTTTCAAGTTATGATAATTCTTAATAAAAAAAATTCAAAATGCGTTTTCCGCGTTTTGAACGTTTTTTATTGAAATACACACAAAACGCCCAAAACGAGATTTTGGATGTTTTGCGTTTTGTGTACAAATTTTTTTTTTTTTTTTCAAAATACGTTTTCAAAAATGGTAAAGAGAATGCGTTTTTAGTGTTTTCGAAAATAAAAACAGAAAACGACCTCAAAACAGTAAAGAGAATATGGCCTTAGAATATTTCGTTTTCAAGATTCAGACTTTTATTTTATTGTTAATTTTACACATGTTTATTAATTTTGGCTTTTTGAAATTTTTATTACATTGATGTTATTTTAATAGTATGAAGAAATTTTTATTCTTAATGTATTTTAACTTTTGAAACTTTATTGTTGAAAGTAATTAATGCAAGCAAGAACTTTTCAACGATGAACCACAATTTTATTAATTAATTAACATAACATTAACGACAAAAAGATTAATGGATATATGAGATATTTAATGACAATTAAATTAGTTAATTTTTGTTGTTAAAAATTTTTCCACGACCATCATTTTTTAGTTGAAAGTTGATATTTGAAGACGAATAAATTAGTAAAAATTTTTTGTTAAAAGAACTTACTACGACTATTTTTGTCATCGCTAAAAATCACAACAAA
This sequence comes from Ligustrum vulgare, assembly GCA_963555705.1. NCBI lineage: Eukaryota > Viridiplantae > Streptophyta > Magnoliopsida > Lamiales > Oleaceae > Ligustrum > Ligustrum vulgare. Next base: position 46,036,829 of record OY743176.1, on the reverse strand, counting down.
CAAATTTGGTAGTCAAATATATGATTTAATGACCAAAATTTGTTAAACAACAACTAGAGTTTACGTCGTTGAATTTTCATATTCAACAACGAATTGAAAATGAGTTTTTAAAGAATGTGGGGTAAAATATTTGTATGGTCACTGAACTTAATACTACATTTTTAATTGATCAACCAAGTTATAAATGTTTCTCAACATCACTCATCTATTTGAAGTGCTTCTCGTTCATCACTCCTATCCATATCAACCCCAGTTAGTCTACATGGCTGCACAAATTAAATCTCCTAACTCAGACCTCAATTTTGTTGTTGACGTCGTCCAGAAATGGCTTGTTCATTGCTGATAATCTTCTCTTGAAGGATCTCTTTCCACAGTCATCTTCGAATCCATTATTTATTTGGTATCCTCAGCCAGATTTGCTATTTTTGCCTAGAACTAAGTTGCTGGGAATTTATTGCAAAATTGGAGGGCCAAATTTATTCTAATCTATTCAGCAGTTGGTCCAAAGCGTTGAATCCAAAGGAAGTTTTCTAAGCTAACAGCTTTAACTATGGACCATGGCCACCGTGAACGATTTATTAAGTAAACAAGCTAAAGAAAATGAAGGACGCACTCCTTTATACAGAAAAATGAAGTGCATGAAATGTAAAAGACACGAGAATAGTAAGCCAATGAGAGAGTGACAACTAACCTATACTTATTCAACAGAAAAGGAGGGAAATTCAACTAATTCTAGCTAACTAACTAATCTCAATTCCTTCACTTTGAAGAATAATCTATCAAACCCAACTTGAAAAGGAAAAGAAGAAACTGAGGAGCTCCATGTGCTTTAGTAAATATGTCTCCAAGTTATAGTTTGGATGACAGATTTTAGGGAGAACAAAGCCATATTTGAATTTATTTCCAACCAAAAGTCAATCATTTCCAAATGCTTAGTGTGTTCATGAAAAAATGGATTTGCGATAATGTGAATAGCGGCCTTATTATCACACCAAAGAGGACTTAGAAGAGATAAGGTGATCCCAAAGTCATGGAGAACAAAAGACAGCCATTGCAACTCACAAACAGTAGCAGCCAAACTCCGGTATTCTACCTCAGCTAAAGACCGTGAAATTGTAGTTTGTTTCTTTGTTTTCCAAGAAGCTAAAGCACCTCCAAGATAGATGCAGTAGCTTGTAATTGATTTCCTGGTGTCAATACTGTAAGGTTTCGAGTCATATATATGAACAGCAAAAATTAAAAAAACTCGAAACCATAACCCGGATCAACCTTGCACGTAGATGGAATCTGTATTAATTACCCGAATTATAAAGACTTAACAGAAATGTTAAAGATATTTTTGAGTCTTATGTGTAAGTTCACTCTCCTTACTTGCTTTCTAATTGACCTTGTAGCGACATTTAGGTCTGTAGCTCCCAACTCAGTTGAGTTTATGGTACCAGGTTCAGAGAACCCCTCAAACTTAATATCTCGAGTCAAAAAGGCATTTAAAGAGTAGAATAAGACTTTCAGCATTTTTCTATTTTTATATTGGTTATGGTTTATACCCGTTGATCAAAACCTCCTCAACCAAAGATGTAAAATAAAAAACTTCAGACCCTCAATCCATCAATACCTACTTATACTAACATTTCCACCCCCAAACTGCTTTGGTTCTAAATTTCAGGTCGGGATCTAATTTCTCAAGATTTGGGATTTTCAGTCAATTCTATGTTCAAAGTGCACAAGTTTACCCTCACAAGTATCAAATATCTCCTACACAAGTTATTATTTGACAGTGGCTATTTGCTCAAGTTCTAATAAAGTCTTACGTGGATGAATGGTTAAGAAAAATTAAATTCACATGTTGTTCAAATTTCTAACTAAAACACAGAAGTCAATTCAAATTGTATCACAAGCAAGCCTGCAAGCAATAAAAAAATCAACAAAATTTTTCAAGTTTTTCCAATTTAAAAAAAAAAAAAAAAAAAAAAAAAAAAAAAAAAAAAATTCCTACCCCAAAATCAAACGAATGTTGAAATAAACGCGCATGAATGAGATTCTCACCCCCAAACTAGAACTATGCATTGTCCTCAATATATTCAAAGCAAATAAATGAAATAAATGCAAAATAACAAAGAGGGTTTATGTACTTCCCAGGTTTGGAAATATGGTGTTCCCATTTTGAAGCTTTGACTTGAATGTTTGGTGTGATGAATGACCCTTTTACTTCATTTTCCATGTTTGGCTTGAAATTTCCCGTGATGATATGTTCCTTAGAAGAATTAATGATCATTAGAAGCATAAATATCACATAGGAACTAAAGCAAATCAACACAACACATCCAAATTAGGACTTAGAAAAATTTTGAATTTTTTGAAAAATAATCGACCCCTGACTTTCAGCCCTTGAAATCACCTCGAAAGTGAAAATTTCCTGAGAAATGTCTAGGACATATGAAAGTACATAACGTGGTCTATAGCATATAAAAAATTAATCACATTTGGATTTCATGAGTCATGAAAAGATGTGACAAAGTAGGTGCAGTGAAGCTAAAAATGTGGACTGTGGTGCAATGGTGCCTACAATGGCCTTGCAATAAGGTGCTATGTAGTGCAATGATGTTCAAGTTGAGTTTCATACTTCAAATAAGTGTAAACAAAGATTGAATGATGCACAAATGATGTATAACATGTGATGAAGGTGATCATTTAAAAAGATTTGCCAAAACTCAACAAAACATTCATTGTGACGTTCAATCAAACACTGTGTGTATGCGAAAAAATCAAAGAATTGCATAGATTTGGAGACTTGAATCAAACCAAAAATTTTCACCTACAAATCAAATTCAATGTCTCCTAACTCTAGCCTAAACTCATCAAAAACATTCACAAACTTAAGTTCTCAATAGAATATGAAAAGCTAAAGAATTGTGCATAATTCTATGGAGTTGTGAAAAATTCTTACCTTTTGATGTTCTTGTTGAGATGCAATGCATGATTTTGAGTCAATATAATATGCAAACAGTGGGGAATGATTGGAGACTCAATGTTGGGTGATTTGGAAGAATAAAACTGAGTTAAAAGTGGTTGAAATGAAAGTTGTGTCAAATTATACAACAAGTTGTCGGTTAGGTCCAGGGGTAACTGTGCGATCGCACGGTAGTGATTGACAGTGACCAGATTTTTTTGTTCTTTTGATTTTTGGACTCGTTTTCGATCCCTAAATGCTTTCAAATGCATGCAACCAACTTCTAACCTATGCTTGCATGTCCTAAGCCAGGTTCTCATGTTGAAGATTGTAATGATAAACAACAAAACAAATAGAAAACAAGTAAATCCTAAAATTGATAAAACATGCAAAATAGGAGTAATGAGATATTCAATGCAACTAACATGTTAAAATGTGAGTTCTAAGCATACTAGTGATCCTAAAATGCAATGTCAAGCAACATAAAAACTATAAAGCAAATAAATAACTTAGAAGCAAATAAATAGAACAACTAAAGAAGAAGATTTAAAACGTTGGGTTGCCTCCCAATAAGCACTTCATTTAAAGTCTAGAGCCAGAATTTTTGGTAAAACTTCCTCAAGGTGGCATGAAACATGATGTTGACCCCCTATCATTTGCTTTGACCCTATGCCGAAATTTTTTCTCATTCCCTTGGTGAAGTAGTAGTTCCACCTCTATTCTTGAGCAGTTTTCAAGAAGTGGATTCTTATTCTCTGTTTGGACCATATTAAATGTGACGTGCTCATCTTCTACTCTAAATGTCACATTCCCTTCTTCCACATCTATCAAGCACCTTCCAGTAGCCAGAAAAGGTCTCGACCCAGAATTAAAGGCATCTTGTTGTCCTCTACTATATCCAAAATTACAAAATCAGCTGGAAAAATGAACTTATCCACTTTTACTAGCACATCTTCAACAATTTCATATGGATGTCAGATAGAGCAATCAGCTAGCTGCAATATGAGTAATGTGGGTTTAGGGTCTCCTAATCCTAGTTTCTTGTAGACAGACAAGGGCATTAAGTTGATGCTTGCACTAAGATCACATAAAGTTTTGTTGAATTTTAAATCTCCTACGATGCAAGGTATTGAAAAACTCCCTGGATCCTTTAGCTTTGAAGGCTTCAGCTTTTGCAAAATTGCCCTGCACTCCTCGGTTAAAGATACTGTCTCGAACTCCTCAAGCTTCCTCTTTTTGGAAAACATTTTTTTAAAGAACTTGGAATTTGCCTAATTGTATCAATGAAGGGAATATTAATATGATGTTTTCTGAGCATTTCCAGAAATTTGTTGAACTGCTGATCTTCCTTGGTCTTTTTAAACCTTTGTGGGAATGGAATAGGGGACTCATGAGGTTTAATTTACAATTTCACCTCATGCCCCACTTTCTTCTCATCAGACTGCTTTTCAGGTGCCTCAACATGTTTTTCCTTCTTTTCATCTGGATCTTGAACATGAGCCTCAGGAAATTTTACCTCACTGCGTGTGGTAATTGCATTTACTCCTTGCTTCCCTGTCTAACCCCTCGTTCTTTGGGGAAAGTGAGTGAGCGGCTCATACACCCTATCACATGGAGCAAAAATAATCCTCCCTGGCATAAAATCTACCTCTTTTCCAACATTTTTTATTTCCATCACTTGCTCCCTAGGATGAACCTCAGTGTTACCAGGAAGTGTACCTGGGGCTCTATATGCTAAATCCTGAGCTATCTGACCAACTTGGGTTTCCAAGTTTTTGATTGAAGCCTGATGATTTCGCAATATAGTTTGAGTCATCCTCATGAATTGGTCAATTTTGGTCATAAACTGTAACGCCCCGAATTTCGTGAAACTCATGACGCCACTTCGTCTTTTAGAAACTAAAGTAAATTCAAATCATCACATTTATTACTTGAAACATCAGCGGAAACTTAATCAGTTTAAAATATAGAACAATTCATAAAACTCGGGACGTCACTTCGTCCTTTAAATCGATAATATTCATAAAACATGATTAAAATCGATAATATTCATAAAACATGATTAAAATTTTTGCATCATTTTTAAATTTGCCAACGCTGCCCTTTCATTCGCCGCCATCCCCGAGATCTGCAAAAATTGTTTAAAATGGAATGAGCATTTCGAAAGAAATTGTAATACCGTTTTTCATTGTTACGTGCATCTTTAAATTCCAAGTGAAATTTATATTAATGTTATTTTGAATTTTAAATTTGATAAATTTTATGTCAATGCTTTGAATTATTTTGCAGTGGAAGGGCTTGAACGCCGTCTTGATCAATGTGCCAAATAGAAAGTTCACATATTGTCTATATGCAATTTTATGTGTGATTATTAACGTTATTTATTAATCTTGTTATTTTCTATTTAATTAAGTTGAAAGTGGCCTAAATTGTGTTAAATGGGAATTGGGGAAAGTTTAGTGACATTTTTGGGAGTTAATTGAAAGTTACTAACGTAATTAAACAAAGGAGGAGACTTGAGGGACTCATTTGCAAATTTCGAAAGATTAGATTCACAATCCTAACCTAAACCCTCATACCCGATGTCTTCACTCAGTTCTATCTCACTCTCGGCCTCTCTGTCTCTTATGCCCGCTCTCTCGCGATCTCTCACTCTCTGCCTCGTCTCTCTCTGCACTCTCTTTGTCTCTCGGCTCTCTCTTCACGTCGCAGTCTCACCTCCCTTACTCTCACCTCTCGGTCTCTCCCTCGCGCAACCCTCGACCGCCACCCCACCGGCGGTAAGGCTCCTCTTTTTTTTTCCTTTCTCTTCGCCGACGCACACACCTAACACACACGTAATTGGTGTATGTATATATATATATATATATGGGATTGTATGTATATGTTGATTTATATGTAATTGCCCTCAGGTATAAACTTCAGATTTTGATTGATATAGATGAAATTCCAGATTTTTTCAATTTTTGAAATTAATTACAGATTTCGAAAATCTTGGGTGAGTGGCTTAATTAAATGTTTGGGCAGAGTTTGAGGTGTATAATGTGCATTTTCAGATTTCAAATTTATTGAAATTCAGTTTATTGTTGAGTTATATAGAGATTTCTTATGTGGAAAGGGTATATGTGAATACATAAATAACATGCTAATTGTATATATATATTTCCTAGAATTTAGAAATTATAGAAATTATGTTTTGATTGGTTTTAGTTTTATAAGGGAGTTTAATGGTAAGTTCAGATTCCTCATGCAACATAGAGATTTAAAATTTAATGATCTTATGAATTGGAAACATGATAGACTTTTTCTGGTTTTGTGTGCTTTAATCTAAACGGAAAGTCACATTAGGTTAAATTGAAGTTTAAACTTTGGTTAAGAGTAAATCCCAGAAATTGGGTACTAGTTTGATAAAGTAATATTTAAGATTTAAATTTGGATTATAATGGTTAATTTTCGTAAGTGAGATTTTTAAGAGTTTAAGTTATTTTGGTTGAATTTTTAGTGTAGAGTTCGAATTCAAAATTTATTAATTTCAGACTTAAGAATTTGGTTATTTGTAGTTAATTTTAAAATTTAATTGAAATATTTTTTTGAGAAATTCAGATTTTATAATGATTAAAATGGCAAATTGATATTTTGTAAAATTTGAGTTAAGTTAAATATTTTAATTTGAGTTTGAATTTAAAAGATGAGAAACTTTTTTACGTAGATTGAAACTTATCTCTTATTTTCGATTATGATTTTATGTGTTTTGGCTATTATGTAAAGTCACGTTTGGGTTAAATTGAAGTTTTAATCTCGATCAATGTTTGATTAGTATTAAAATGAATAACGAACGTGTTTGTGAACTGAGAGTCATATTTATTGATGAATGTGAATAATTAGGAATTTTGGTACATTGACGTCACGGGCATCCGAGACTTTTCCACTTGCAAATCCAGATAACGGTAAATACTAAGGATGTCAGGTAAGTAAACTTCCCCCTATTTTCATCAAAGTTGAATGTAAATGTGAAAGTTATGTGTAAATGACTGTCTTGCAACTTACTTGCTTTGATGAATTTCATTTACTTTGTGAAAGTATATATTATTATGAAGAATGTTCAAGCATGCACATTATCATGTCATTGCATCATCAAGCATGCATTGGCATCGAAATTGGGAAGTGAAATGTTTTTAAATGAAAGAAATGTGTCAAGGTGCAAGTTTGTTCAAAAGTTATGTATCCCAAGTTTTTAAAGAAAGAATGGGTGTACTTCTAGTTCATGAAAGTTGCGAGTGGGAAATGGGGCGCGGGGGACCGGCTTACCCGAATTAAGTCGCTTTGCGACGGAATGTTCAACCGTTTACGGTGGATTGTTAAAACGCTTTGCGGTGGGAAAGTGAATGTAAAACCGCTTTGCGGTAGGAAAGTGAATGTTAAACCGCTTTGCGGTGGAAATGTGAATGTTAATCTGGTTCCAAATAAGAAATTGCCCACTGTTATCTGATTGACTAGAAGATACACCAAGTGAGCTCACGATGGAAATGAAGTGAAAGTTTTGAAATAAAGTGAAAGTTTGAAAGTTTTGGAAAGTAAAGTAAATGGGGATACATATATGAAATTTTTAAAGCATTCATGTCATAAGCATGCATTTCATGCATAAAGTTTACTTACTGAGCTTTAGCTCACCCCAATCCCTCCCCAATGTTTCAGGTGATGAAAGTTAGGTGATCCGAGGAGAGCACTTGGTGACAGACTCAGGCAGTACCCGAAATTTGTTATTTTCTTCAAAGTTAATTAAGGAATTTTCATAAGTTTTCATTGGGTATTCTTTAATCTTTCATTCTTTAAATGGTTTTGGTTGGAATTAGTTTAAATAAAGTTTGAATAGGAAATTTCATAAATGTTTCTTTGGTTATTTTTGTTGGTTCATTCCTTTAATTGTTTATTGAATTTGATTTTGATGAGTTATTTATCTCTTTAGTAGTTTATCAATCCTCCATTTAGTTAAATGGAGCTCATGGTTTAAATTTATTTATGATGAGGAGTTTGGGGATTGAATTTGAAATAGTATGGTGATGTTGGAGTTTGAAGTAGAATTGGGGTTGTATGTTGAATATTGGATTTTTTGTTTGAGTTGAGTTTTATGTTGTAAAATGGTTTTGATGTCTCTCTACAGGTTGGTTAAGTCCAATTTATAGAGGAGACTCTGCCGAAATTTTTGTAAAATTTTTATAATAGTAAATGAAACGTTTAAATGATTTAAACGATTATTTTCGCATATAATGTGAATGGAAGTTAACACGCCTAGGTTTTAGATACTGAAACTTGGGGTGCTACAGAAATACTCAGTAGACTCATCGCCAATAATTAATATAGAGAATAATTTAACACATACTTATGAAATCATACAGTGACATCATCATCATCTTCATCATAGGCTCTTTTAATAAAATCAAAGGCTCTTTAAAAATCATAGAGTGTGGGTAGTCTCGTCTCATGCATTAAAGCATGTAAGTTGTGCATAACATCATTTCTCATCGTTATTCGTAAGAGATATTCTTTTCTCCTCTCATGCATCAAAGCATGTAAATCACGTAATTTCACATAAGACATGTAAATTATAATTTAAACTAATTAGTGGGGGCGAGTCTACCTTAATATCGCGAGTTTGAAAGTAGAGCAACAATATCACGTCAAATCTTCTAAATCACCAAGTGTATCGTCTAGCCAAAATAAAAATTAAACTAATTAAGTATTTCGAAATATTAAAGTAACAAAATAAAGCTTAGGGGTTAAATTAAAATTTTAAAGAAAAGCACGGGTTTTAAAAGTGTAGGAGCTGAAATGGGCTTTTCGAAAAAAATAGTGGGCTAACTGAAAATATTCTATGACTGTAGGGTCTAAATAAAAAAACCTTTTTTGAACGTTAGAGACTGAAATTAAAAACTTTAAAAACTAAAAGGACTAAAATAGACACATTTTCAAAACTTGAGGTCTGAAAGCAAATTCTCAAAAATCAAAATCTATATCATATATAAAAGTAGCTGAGTCAACCCCAGTCAATTTCACTGTTTCCCTCCAAAACTCTTGTACTATGTGCATATTTTATTTATTTATTTTTCCAATTTTTTGGGATTTCAATATTTATCATGTTCACACTACTCATATCCCCCTTCCAATAATCATCTTCAAAAATAGTTGGGCCTTCAATATTTATTTATTATTTTCAAAATCGCTGACGTCTACTTACAGTCTTCAATATTTATTATGTTTACATGGTTTCTATTTCCCGCCGCCTAATTACACTGAAAAGCCAGTTATTAATTTTTTTTTCCTTTTTCGCTTTTTCAGAATTTGTTTCATTTTTTCCCCCTTTTCAAAATCTGTTTATTCATTTTTGTTTTCTATATCTTTTTTTTTTTCCATTTCCCTATATACAACCTCTTTCATTTCTGTTATATATAATTATTATGAAGATATACACAATAATAAAAGATTCAATTAAATGGTTATTTCTTTGAAAAAATGTGTACTGTTTAACATGACCGCTCCACTCCACCTTCTATTATGATTCAAAATTTCTAGTGCGGTGGTAATGCTTATTAGTTATTAATATTACAAACCAGTTGAAAATAAAAAATCGTAAATTATTTTTTGAAAAAGTAAAAAGGATTGACACTACTCTTTTCTTCAAGACCTGTGATATTTTGAGTCGTTGAACATAGATTTGAATTTCTGACAAAAAAGAAAAAATATTAAAATAGTAATATTGTAGAGAAAGCTTCGAAAACAATATAGAGTGCAAAATTATTTTGAACTAATAAGAGGATTTGTTAATAGTTTATTTATATTATGTTCTAGATTTATCTGTTGGGGTTGCAATGTGTTAACTAATGTTGAGGTATTTAGAATAGTTTTGGGTTGGATAGATATGTTAATGGTTTCGGCCGTTGAGTGAAGAAAAAACATATTATTCATGAGTCAATGTATATATTTGATGAAATGGTATATCACATTGTATAAAAAATAATAAAAACAAGAAACTAGAATTATTATTATTTTTTTCTTAAATTTGCTTTTACCGAGAAGCTGTTTTTTATTTTTTATGATATAAGAACGATATTTTGTTTGATTTTACTTATTTATATTTGACTTTTTTATGTCAAAACCTCTATTTTCATAAAAAAAAATGTGTTCTTCTAACGTTTTCAATTTTACAAATAAATATTTGTGTTCAGTTATACAAATCCAAAGTAAAATTTTCAATTAAAAATTATGTCGAAATTTTATTAATAGATAATACTCTCTTCGTCCTAAAAAAATAGTCCACCATTTCTTTTTTGTCCGTCTAAAAAGATAGTCTACTTTATTTTTTAAGAGCGAAATTAATATTTTATTCCATTTTGTCTTTAATCTGTGTGAAAATGAGTAGAGGACTATCTTTATGGGACGAAGAGAGTACTAAATTATAAATCACATCATACATATAGTTTTTTTTATAAATAATCTTATTTTTAGTTATTTAGTACATCTAAAAATTGGAGCTTTTTTTATAGCGTATTATTAAATTATTAAATATTTTTATAGATAATTATATTTAATACGTAATTAATTTCTTATAATAATTGTGATATTTTATCGGTCTTAATTTTATGGATAAATATTTGGTTCAGTCATACAAATTCAATGTCAAATTCTCAATTAAAATTATATCTAAAATTTATACACATTCGTATTTTTATAAATCACGGTGTATTGAAATTTTTATAACTAAATCATATTTTTAAGTTATTTATTACATATACATATTAAAGTTCTTTCCTATATTGCATTATTTATCAAAATTATTTCAATGACAATTACATTTAATTCTTAATTAATTTTTTATTCCAAAAAGTCTCATATCACTTTTTTTAATATTAACGGTTAAAAAATTTATCTATATTGTTTGAAATGATATAGTTATTAATAATTTTTGTCATAACTGTTAATTATAAAATTTCAAAAAGAAATTAACCATACCAAGATATTCTTTGCTATATTTTAATTCAAATTTTATGATATTTTTTTTACAATAATATATAAATTGTCTCCCAATTTACTTAACTAAAAATTGAGATGATCAATACTGAATTATAATTTCAATCAGAAAATAATTACGTTGTATAAATATTGAAAACCTAAAATATCATAAATTTGATGCAATATCTTTGTCAACCTCGCAATTATTATTATTATTATTAATATTATTATTATTATTATTATTATTATTATTATTATTATTATTATTATTATTATTATTATTATTATTATTATACATGTTTTTCATTGTCAATGGTCAAAATATTGAATTTTATCTTTTATATGCATGGTTTCTATTATTAACTTTTTTATCTATTATTTGAATATTCAGAGTACATGAATACTGGAGATCCTACATTTAAGTGTTTATTTTGCAAGGCAAATTTTTGGTTCGAAGAGATAGTGAATAATCGTTACAAAATTTGACGACCATATTCTATAAGGTCAAATTTTATCTGACAGTAATGTAGGATACAAATTCTTTATTCCAAGGATATCGTTGAACCATTCGAGTTTTAGGATACTTATTAGATTTCAAAAAAAAAAAAAAAAAATTCATTGATGGTGTCATATGTCATGACTATCAATAAGAGTCAATTACAATCATTTTCACATGTATGACTTCTCCCTAAAATGTTGATGTTTATACATGAAACTAATAAATGATGAACTTATCTTTTATTTGTGAATGTTATTTATTTTGTTTAAGAATTCATTTAATTTCAAATAGGATTATTTTTATTTAGATGTTTCTTCCCGTGCATCGCACGGGATGATTCACTAGTAGATATAACAAATTATACTCTCTCTCTCTCTCTCTCTCTCTCTCTCTCTCTCTCTCTCTCTCTCTCTCTCTCTTCATTTTCAGAAGCGGAGGAGAGCCGAGAGAGAGGTGCAATGGGTTCGTCGCTGGTTCAGGCTACCGGCGCACTGGTGGTGGTAGTGCCACCATCACTTGGCGGCGACGGAGGTGGGTAGGGGTTTGCGAAAACAATCTGAAATAGGGCTCGATTTTGTGTGAAATCAAAAGTGGGTTATGGGTTTCCGACGAAGAATTCGGCCAATACAAGATGGCAATCGAGGTAAGGTATTTGGGTTTTTGTTAAATTCTTGGTTTTGGGTTTTATTGGTTTGTTTGGTGTTGATGATACGAATTTGGAGTTGAGCAGTGGGCTAAAAAATGGCGGCTCGGTAGTGGCGATGGAGGTGATGCTGATTTGGGTTGTGAGGTTGGCTGCCAGTGATGGCGGTTGTGGTGGTTCGATGTGCCTCGATGGTTTGTCTGTGTGATTCTCGTCCCCTTAAATCAATTGATTCGATTAGGGGCCGCTAGGTGTATGAAAGTTCAGGAAAGGTGCAGTATTTGACTGGCTTGGTCATGGTGTATGTGAAGTTCGATTTGGTAGTGATGGTTGAGATTGGATAGTGTTGTGGATTGCATACATTGTGGGCGAAGTTTTACAAAAAGGACAGTGGCTGGTGGAATTACAGACGATGGAGGCTCGGGTTGGCGGTGAAGATACTCACCGTGCGCTTGGAGTTTGCTGAGATTTGTCTGTGTGGTTATGGGAGTGAAGGGAGGTATATACTGTGTATTGCTTGCTTGTTGTCAGATTGGTAAGCAAGGAAAGAATGGTTATTGATGGAAATTGAGGAAGGATTTTTGGGTTGAAAATGGAAGATATACATTAAGTTGAATTCAAGATTGGCAAAAGCTTGATTGGTAATTGACTGAGTGAGGATTTGGGAGGAGAAAATTGGGGAAACCTGGAAATGGAAATCTATGAAATTGGGAGAAAGCATGGGGATGGAGGGAAGCTGGTAACGGAATTTGAGTTGCAAAATTGATAAATTAGAGCACTCGATTGATTCGTGGTAACTCGACTTGGGAGGGATTTAGGGAGAGATTTGGATAATTGATCATGGGGTAATCTTAGGAAATTTAGAACTTGTTAAGCAATTGATTAAAATTTTGATGTGATGGAAATTGAGGAAATTGGGGAATTGCTGGTTAATTGGTTCCAAGATTGAGCCAAGACAATTGTGATTGGTTTTTAAAACATTTTGGACTTAAATAATTTTGAATCCAAATTAATTGAAAATTTGGACTTTCAAAATAAATAATGGACTTGGGACATCATTTAATAAAATTTGGAATTGGAATAAGATAAAATTTAAAATAAATTTAATTTCACTTCATTGGCTAGACGATCACGCTTTTAAAATAAATGAGCAAAATCGTAGTGACACGTTTAAAAAAATAATATTTATTTAAATAAGTCATAAAAAATTCTCGGTCACTACATAAACTGATCAGTTTTAGCCATAAACTTATTAGTCTGGCTCATGTACTGCTCAGTCCTCTCCATCAATTTCATGACCATCACCTCAAGTTGAGGTTTCTTCTCCACTGCCTGCTATGGAGGAGCTTGCTGGCCTGTTCCATTTTGATTATCCTTCTGTGAGAAGTTAGGGTGATTTCGCCGACCAGAATTATAAGTATTAGAATATGGATTATTTTGGTGGTATCTCCTTGTATAAAGTCAACTTGTTCAGCTTGACTCGCCAGAATTGTACAATCTGATGTACTTTGATTAGCCCCCCATTCCTCGCATCCAGTTACTACATTTTTCACTGAACTGTTGGTTTGTATGAAATTCACCAACGAGTCTATTTTGGCAGATAGTGCTGAAACATTATCCACTTCATAAACTCCTGCTGGTTTCTTTTGGATTGTTCTCACAGATGCCTACAATGCATTGGTAATGACTATTCTCTCAAACAGTTCAAGTGCTCCATCAAGAGTTCGGGTAGTTATTGATCCATTTAATGTCGAATCAATAAGACTCTTGTATTGAGGGAGCAAGCCAATTAAAAAGTATCTCACCTGCTCATTTTTAGGTAGTCCATGTTGAGGACACTCTCTAAGCATACCTTTTAAACATGTTTCATGCTTCATCAAATGACTCAGACTCTTGTTGTCGAAAAATTGTTATGTTATGTCTGAGTTTAGAAACTTTGGCTGGAGGCATGAATTTTGTGCAAAATTGTTTTTGATGCAATCCAAGACATGGAATAGAATTAAAATGATGTGCAAGTAATGGGGACTAATTGGGGACTCAATGTGGGATGATTTGAGGGAGGTAAAGCGGGTTTGAAAGTGGTTAAAATGAGAGAATTCAACATATAAATGAATCTGCCGAAACTGTCCAGTATTGAACCGTACGACCGCACGGTTTAATCACCGTGCGACCGCACGGTATAAAAGGTAGTGTCCTGAAATTTTTTTATTTTCCGATTTTGGACTCCGTTTTCGACCCCTAAACACATCCAAATGCATGCAACCAACTTCTAAACTATATGTACATGTCCTAAGCTAGATCCTCAAGTGGAAGATTGTAATGAAAAAGGACAAAACAAATAATAATGCAATAGAAACTAAAAGTGCAAAAACGTGCAAAATAGATTATTAGAATTATTTAAAGCACATAACAACTCAATGCATGCATTCTAAATATACTAGTGCTCCTAAAATGCACTGTCAAGCAACTAAACAACAATTAAGCAATAAAATAGCTCAAAAGCAACAAACAAAATAACTAAAGAAAATGGGTTTAAAAATTGGGTTGCCTCCCAACAAGCGCTTCATTTATAGTCTAGAACTAAACTTTTTGGCAAACTCTCAAGGTGGTTTTAGATTAGATGGTGTAGCCTCATCATCTGCCCTTACCTTGTATTCATACCTCTCCCAGTACGCCAATTCCAACTCGACATCTATCCTGGAGCAATTATCTATTTCTGGTTCATGGACATCAAATTGCATCATTGTGAAAGTCACCTCTTGATTTTCGGCCCACAGCACTACATCTCATTTTTCTACATCAATTAATGCTCGTGCAGTGGCTAGGAATGGCCGACCAAGTATCAAAGGCAAATTCTCATCTTCCTCCATATCTAAGATGATAAAGTCCGCTGGGAATATGAATTTGTGAACTTTCACCAATACATCCTCCACAACTCCATATGGGTGACAGATTGATCGATCAGCCAGTTGCAATCTGATATTGCTTTCCTTTGGTTCACCCAATCCCAATTTCTTGTATAAAGACAGGGGCATCAGATTTATACTTGCACCTAGGTCACATAAGACCTTGTTGAATTTTAAATCACCTATAATGCAAGGTATTGAAAAGCTCCCTGGGTCTTTGAGCTTAGGTGGCAGCTTGTTTTGCAGGATTGCGCTACATTCTTCATTCAAAGTGACCTCTTCAAGTTCTTCAAGCTTTTTCTTGTTACACGTCATCTTTTTTAGCAGCTTAACGTAACTTAGGATCTGTGTGATGGCTTCCAAGAAATGAATATTTATGTGCAGTTTTCTCAGCATATTCACAAACTTATTAAACTGCTTATCCTCTCTTGTTTTCTTCAGCCTTTGTGGAAATGGAATAGGAGACTCATGAGGTTTAATTGTCGATTTCACCTCATGGTCATCTTCCCTTTCAGCAATCTTCTCAACATTATCCAAAACTTTTTCAGGGACTCCATCTGGCTTTTTAGCATAAATCTCAGGAAGTTGCACACCACTACGCGTAGTGATAGCATTTATCGCATGTTGCACTACATTTATAGCCATTAGTTGTTCCTTTGGGTTTACCTCAGTATTTGCTGGTAATGTACCCGGAGCTCTGGCTGTGATGAACTGTGCTATCTGTCCAACTTGAGTCTCCAGATTTTTGATTGAAGCCTGTTGATTTTGAATTGTGGTTTCAGTTTTTCTCATAAACTGATCTGTTCTAGACATGAACTGTTCTGTCCTTTCCACAAACTTCCCAAGCATTTCTTCCAATGCAGGCTTTCTCTCTTCAGTGTTGAAATTAGGCGCAATGTGTCCATTAGAGTGATCTTTCCAAGAAAAGTTAGGATGATTGCGTCATCCTGGATTGTAGGTATTTGAGTATGGATTTTTTTTGCGTTGACCTCCTTGTAAATAGTCAACTTGCTCCAATGGACAAGCCAGAATAGGGCAATCTGTAGTGGCGTGGTTTGCACCACATTCTTCACAAGTCATTTTGGCACTTTTTGATGAATGACTCACCAGTGCTATGCTCTCCACTTTCGCAGCTAAAGAGTCTATTTTTGCTGATATGGCAGTGTAAGCATCCACTTCATAGACTCCTGATGCCTTCTTTGGAACAACCCTGTCTGATCCCCACATGGCATTTGTATTTGATATCCTCTCGAAGAGCTCCAATGCCTGCCCGATGCTCTTTGTTCTTAACGCACCATTTGATGAGCAATCAACCATGTTTTTAAAATGTGGAAGTAGTCCTTCATAGAAGCACTTCACTTGATCACCTCGTTTGATCCCATGGTTTGGACACTTCCTCAGCATGCCCTTAAATCTGTTCCATGCATCATCAAAGGATTCAGCATCTTGTTGCTGAAACATGGTGATGTCATATCTAAGTTTGGCAACCTTAGCTGGAGGCATGAATTTGGTGCAAAACTTTTGGACCAAGTCGTTCCAAGTGGTTATACTCGCAGCTGGGCGAGAATCCAACCACTCAACAGCCCTATCTCTTAGAGTGTAAGGGAATAACCTGAGTCTGATAGCATCATCAGATACGCCCTGATATGGAAAGTGTTGGCACATGTCTAAAAATTTAGAAACATGTGTGTGCGGGTTTTCATCAGGTCTCCCATGAAATTGATGTCCGTTTTGGAACATGCTGATGACATTGGTTTTCAATTGGAAGTTTGCATGTTCAAATGGTGGATAGACTATGCTGGATTGACTTTGAACCACCTGAGGTGTCATAAAGTCACCCACCAACATGTCATCTTCATTTATTGGATCAGCGTCGGGTAATCTCAAATTGTTGTTTGCCATTTGATTTTCTTTTTCGTTTTTAGATTTATCTAATTCCCCAAGTTCTCTTAACCTACGGTGTAATGTACGTTCTATTTCCGGGTCAGCTTCGAAGAGATTCCATTTTTTCGAACGTAGCATACACAGCTAAAAGAAAGGAAACTAGTAACTAACAAAAACAAAGAAATTAAAATCCTAAAAATTAAAAAAAATAAAAGTAAAAGTAAAAATAAAACTAAAACAAGTAAAAAGTCCGAATTAGTGAAAGTAATCTAAAAATAAATTTAAATAACAATCCCCGGCAACGGCGCCAAAAACTTGACGACGCTCCGCAAGTGCACGGGTCGCGCAAGTAATAAAGTGGATGTGAGTCCGAGTATCGATCCCACAGAGATTGTTTTAAATCGTATTTTAGACTACTACCTTAACCGGAACTAGAGAAGCCTAGGATTTGGAAATTTTGAATTAAAATTAAATTAGAAAGAACGAGGAAATTTGATTTAGAGAAAATATGAGATAAACATGTTAGAATTGAGAATCCGAATTTATTCCATTAATTATGCATTAAATTAAACATCTAACAATAATTCACGAGGTTTTGAAAATCCATATTCCTAATATTGTCAAGACTCCCTTTCGGACAAGAATCAACACCTATTTCTATACACAATCCGACTATATTTCTATGACGAATCTAAATGTATAGAAAAGCATTACAAGTTTTGTAAATACTATAGCAGATAACACAAAGCATAAGGGTATATTTCTATCCCCTATCGGACTTTGTGACAATTGACACAAGTCTAATGAAATCTCAATCTTTCGAGCTTAAGAAATCACAACCTAAATTTATACAACTAGTGATCAAGTAATTGCATGATAAAAAAGTATAAATCAATTGCTCAAACCCATGAATTATGAAATTAAATTATAATCAATTCATAAAATCCAGAAATAAATGCTTCATCACAATTCTAACATTTAAAATCTAGCCTAGATACATAATTGAATATAAATCACAAAAGGAATGGATAGATGTCACCCTATTCATGCCCTTGATCTTCGTTCTTCAATTGTGTCTTGGCTTGGAGTGGATCCCTCCCCAATCCGACAGCGTTTTGGCCTCTCTTCAATCAATTGGGAACCCTTAATTTCGTGCCCCAAGCCATGTATTTATAGATGTTCATGAGAATTAGGCTAATTGTGGAGAAAATTGCTGAATTCCGCGTAAAAAGCCCAGCTGAGGCCCAGTCGAGACTACCGTGCGACCGCACAGTTCAAAAGTGCGCGATCCCAGCCTCGAAAAGCCAACCTTCAGTCGCTGATTTTTTTGACCGTGCGGCCGCACGGTTATACCGGCAGCTACAGTTTTTTTCTTTAAATTTCAGCAATCTGGTCATCATCCTTTTATTGCACAGCATTTAGTATTTTGATCATATCTTTCATTTCGCTTATCCGATTGAGGTGCTTCAAAGTCCGTTAGAAAGATAACGTAAAGGGCTACAATTCTTAATGAAATAGAATTTTCCCAATTCAAACTTTTATTTCCCCGAAATTAGGTTTCAATGTCTGACTAAAAATCTGCCCCGAAGACCTTGTTTGATTGAAATGAATTTATGGTAATATTCTTACCATATTTCATTCCTTTTTGCCTTCTAATTGCATCCAATTGACTCCTAAAAGTCATCAAGTATCTTATCTTGATCCGAATCAACTATTGAATATTTGCAATTTGGTCCTTCTTCTTTTGATTTGTATACTTTAGTCCTTGAACTCCTAATTTCTTCCAATTTGGTTCTTTCTTTGACTTTTCTTCCAATTGACCCTTGATCTACTTCATCTATTCTTGATTTGCATACTTTGGTTCTTTTGTCATCCAATTTGCTTGTTTTTGCTCCAATTCCATTGTTTTCTCGACTTTGAGATTATTTCTGAAATATAAACAAATAACACAAAATAAATAGCAAATATTCTAAAACAAACATATAAAATCATACTTTTAGGATAGAAATAAGTGTATAAAATACACTTATCATATATTCATAACGAGATAAGGTTGGATGGTCTGAAGGGTAGCTCCATATTTCTATTTTCGTGATATACATGTAAGTTAGCCCATCTTCGAAAGTTTTCCACCCGCGAGAGACAGATTTAAAATAGCCACGATCAAGTATCTGCAATATTTTTAAACATGAAAAAGTGAATACAAATGTATTCAGCAAGTAACATACATTTCATTTTAAAACATGAGAGGGCTCATATTAGAAAACATATGTTATCCCATGAGCACAAGAATTCAAGCAGGATTTAAAATCCTGATACAAATATCATGTATTTTAAGCAGGAATGAACTTTCTGTAGTTCAAGTACTGCAAGTCAAGCACCATAAGGTGTAGTATCAAGCGGGATAATATGATGAATGTAATAATGCAAGAAAATAGTTTGACAAGACAAGAACAAGTTAAAATATAAAGTAATTTTACACAAAGTAGCATTTAAGACCATTTTCAAAATTGCAATGTTACTTACCTTGTTCAAAACCTGAAAACAAAGAAAGAATAAAAAATTAAAGTTCTATAATTCTGAAAACCAATGAAAGTATGGATACATGTTCAATCTTGGTTCTTCATGTATCGATACTTAAATAACTGTTTCTGCGAATGATCTCTGATTTCAACAGAATTCTTGATTCAAAATCATTGCAGAACTTTTCTTAGCATTGTGAACATGATTTAACAACTATAAGTCAAAATCAAAACTACCTTTGAAATTTTAGAATTTGAAACAAAACAAACAATAACTCTCTCTCTCTCTCTCTCTCTCTCTCTCTCTCTCTCTCTCTCTCAATGTTTTATTCTTTATTTCTCATCTAGAATTAAGGTCCTATTTATAGCACAAATTCGGGAGTGAAATCAGATATGGTTAACTTAAAAATAATAATAATAATTCCCGACTTCATGATTGCCTATACTAGACCAAGCAATTCACCAAGGTTAGAAGCAAGAGCTGCAAAGCTACATGATTTCGTTATGTTCATGTTTGACAAGTGACAAGATTTCATTAATCCAGCGAATTACAATCCAGCCACGCGTAAAACCCCATCTGGCTTCTACATGTATCAATACATACTATTCATGTATCGATACATGGATCAAATATTTCAGAATTTTTAAATTGGAAAAATAGTGGATCGTTACAATGTAACTCACTACTAGACTCATTACAATCCAAAAAATCAATGAATTATTGATCTGGAATTGAAATTAAAATTGAAATAATCAAACTTGGTTATATCATTTGTCCCAACAATTAATTTAGTTACACATGGTTGAAGAGAAGAAAAAGAATACATAACCATGTTTTAACTATAATTCAAGAAGAAGATGAAAAATCTTACACCAAGAATTGATCATCTTACTTGAAATTTGGAAAAACCTTGAAATGTTTGATGATTTCTTGAAATTCTTCTCTATTTAGTGATGTATTATCATGGTAAAATCTAAATCTATTGAAGTTGAATGAAATGATGTATTTACAAGTCTCCAAAAGCCCTAATTTACTGCCAAATTCGAAGTCCAAATAGTAGGCCCAACAAAATTTTAGTTAAATTAAAATTCTGACTTTTCGCTACTCGATAAGCCTATGCGATCACAGAGATTATTAAGCCATTGCGATCAAAAGGCTTTGACCAATTTGGTTCTACTTTGTTTAATGGTGTACCGCATAGGTTACCCTTAATTCCTTTATTTTCAACCTAGCTACTGCATAATTACACCTTCAGTCATCCATCTTTCTAGTTTCTTCAATTCTGTTCCTTTATTTTCATTTTCATTTCAATTTTATCCTTTTATAATTGCACCACTGGTTCTTCAACTTTTAGAAGTTTACTGCTTGGTCCCTCACTTTGACATTTTTGTACAATTTTAATCAATTTTCCACGTTAAGCCTACAGACTCATTCAAATATTGAGTTTTTCCTAAAACATTAAAACAAATACACAACTTAGCAATATCATACTCTAAAACACTCGCATAATCCTTTCTTCTTCTTCTTCTTCAAAGAGAACATGTATCACGATGTAGCCATAACTACATTAATTTGAAATCTTTATCTTTTTATATATATAATAACAACATAGCCGCCAATTAAAATTTGAACACAGTTTCTCGCCTATTTTTACCTTATATTTTAGGAAATTTCATAATTTTATCAACTTATTTTAATAACTGAATTAAGAAAGTTCAATTAATGCAAAATCAATTTCTATATTGCATGTAATAAATGCTTTATGGATTTATGAAAAATAAAAGATCTATAAAAGGTCCAATTGTATATTATTTTTATTCTTTGATAATTATTGTAATATTTTGAAGTCGAAAAATATGCTACAAGCTAACAAATTAGAGTGATTCTAAACATATCATTCGTAAAATCGTCTCAACTATTAAAAGTAAAAAATTTCTTATACTTTTTACTTTTTCTAATATCCAATCTTTTTAATTTATCTCATTTAAGTCCTAAAATGATACCTATCATTTTTTACCTAAATTAAATTTGACATAAATGATTCATTTTGAATCTTTTTTTTATCAAATTAAAAAAATTAATTAATAATTGATATCCGGTCTTTCTAATTAAATTCAATTAATCATTTTAATTTCTACAACTTTAAATTTTGGTCATTTTGAAATTAATTTTATTAATTTACTCATTTTGTTCGTTTATCTATTTTTAATTTTATAAATTTAAAATAACGTCAATATACACCACAGACTTTAACAATTAATTCATTGAATTCTATATATATATATATATATTAACAAGCTTATTCTATTTGAAAATAGAATATGGTCAATATGTTTATTTAACATGTACAAAATATTTTTTTCTATAACATGACCATTTGACTTCTCGATGAAAAAATAAAAATGTCACATTGCATTGAGAATTATTGAATAAGTATATGTTTGATAAAGATTATAGGTAAAAATAATTTTAAATATATGGTTGAAAGTGAAGGAAAATGGTATAAAAAAATAAAATAATTGTCAAATCAATCAACCGAGTGATTGAAAATGAAAATGAAAAATGATTTTTTTTAGAATGTGTGGTTAAAAAGTAGTATGTGCACTTGTGAAAAATGAG
Organism: Ligustrum vulgare; assembly: GCA_963555705.1. Classification (NCBI taxonomy): domain Eukaryota; kingdom Viridiplantae; phylum Streptophyta; class Magnoliopsida; order Lamiales; family Oleaceae; genus Ligustrum; species Ligustrum vulgare. Next base: position 46,014,798 of record OY743176.1, on the reverse strand, counting down.
CTTTTGAATAATATGTAGTTGAGAATGAACATCAAAAAAATTATTTTTGAAGAATTAAATCTATACGAATAAATGATAATGTCTTACATCTTGTGGGTTCAGCCCCAAATTATAAATTGAAATGTATAGATGATTTTTTGTATATAAAGTTAATTGTGCTGGTAATAAATATTTAATAAAATTTTATTGCTTATTTGTTACATTCATTTAAATATAAAACTTTATATAAAAGCGTCTCCAATGTACTCTTTATATTTAAAGAGCATTTTCTACGTAATAGAGATCAACTTTAAATTTAAAGAGCAAATTTTTTTATAAGTTTCAACAAGCTCTTTATTTTTGGACCCTTTATTTTACTTTTTCAATAAAATATTTATTGTCTTTCTTTATTTTTAGTTATTATTTATTTTTTTAAAATGTGAATGACCAATAATATTAAATATGTAATAAAAAAGCTAATGTAGGAACATTGATAATTGAAACTTTTTGAATGCATTTAATAATAGGTAGTTATATTCACACCACAATATTTTATATCTACACCATATTTTAATTACATGAAAGGTTTTTAATATTTGCTTACTTTTGCTTTTATGTTTTTAATTTTTTTTCCAAAACATTATTATTCTATTAATTAACATATTTTGTTTTTAATCACAATTTATATCCAAATATTCTGCTCATGTGCATTGAAAAGAGTGAAAAATATTTATTTTTGATTTTGTATTAGTTATTTACTTCGATTATTTAAAAATATGATAGATAAATAATGTTTTTTTTTTTGCCATCATAATAAATATTTTGGACAAAAATAATCTTTATGGACAAGAAATGAAAATTAATAGATGATTAATGATAAAATATTTATATAAAAAACTTGAGAACATAAGTGGAAAAATAAGAAAAGTTTGAGGATATTCATTAAAAATAAAATGTGGTGTAGTTAACAAATATTGTAGTGTCAATATGATTATCCTCTAATAACAGAAAGTGATTTTGGCTCTCCGAATTTAGAGAGTCAAACTCACTCTTTAAATTAAAATGTTAAATTAGAGAATTTATTAGAGTGAAATTTTAAGGGTCGACTTTTCAAAATAAAAAGCACCTAAAGTTTAGAGAGGTTATTGAAGATACTCTAATCATGTATGTCACATGTAACTTTAACAAATTTTTGCATTTAATTTAAGTTTGAGCAATTTTTTTTAAAAATATTTGGTAAATTTTAATCATAATGTATTTACGTTTTTTACATGTAATGAAATAAAATATTGTTTAATATATTTAAATATCAATTATTGCAATAAGATAATTAGTATCAATTCTTATAGTACTATTCGGGGAATCGATAAATTAATTCTATAGATGTCTATTACCCTATTTATTTTGTTTTACAATTTGAAAATTGTAAAAATTTCAACTTTTAGAAATCAATTAAGTGTAAGCCCAACTTCAATCATCAAATCAATTTATAAAGTATAGAAGATATCACGTGTCTAGATTTTACTTCACTTAAATAGACTGAGAAAATTAAATAATAAACAATTAGCTATTAAAAAATAAAATATGTTAATCACAATTTTATGTTTTACATTTTTTTGGTATTTTTCATTGTATATATATGCACAATATTTATGCATTCAAATTACTTTCCTCTTTAATTTCATTTTGCGCTAAGAAAATTTATACAATTCATACAAAGATATTAAACAAAGTAAGAAATCCTATAGAGAGAAATGAAATTATAAATTATCCACAATTTATGCATGCAAATTATATTTTTTGTTGTTCATTGTGTTATTTTTGTTGAAAATTGTATTTTACAACTTATATTTAATAAATAATTTTCAATTATATATTTCGTGTACCGACTTTAGCCCAAGAGTTCGAGGTCATGATCAAAATAGTTGACGAACACGCAATGACAGTACAAGAACCATACTTGAAATCTATATCTTTATCTTTATATATATATAAGTAGAAGTGAGGAGAGAGAGTCATTTTGGAGGGAAAATTGCATTTAATGACTATCTCTCCTCACTTCTACTTTTATATATATAAAAAAAATAAATAAATAAAAGATAAAGATTTTTGTAAGAAAAATTATTATTATTATTATTTATTACATATTTAGTGAGAGTTGTAATAAATGTACTATGTATAAGTGTGTTACATTGAAAATTAAAAAAAAATTAGATTAATATATTTGAACATAAATAATGTGATATCTATGTAAATGTGTTATGTAGGAAATGGAAAAATTGGATTAATATATTTGAAGATAAATAAATGTGATATCTATGTAAATGTGTTACGTAGAAAATGAAAAAAATTGTATTAATATATTTGAACATAAATAAATGTCATATCTATGTAAATGTGTTACATTGAAAATGAAAATTTTGGATTAATATATTTGAAAATAAATAAATAAATACATGCTATATAAATTTGTTAAGTTAGAAATAAAAATTTTGAATTAATATATTTTGAAAATCATTATATAAAATCATTTAAATTTTACTTCATAATATGTCAATAAATGAGTAGGTTCTTCAATAAGTATATTATAAAAATAATTAATTATTTGCTATCAACTTTTTACAAACAATGATAAATTGGTAGAAAATTTAATCATTTCATCATTTTGACAAAAATTGATATGTTTAAAAAATAAAGAAAAATAAAATATATTAATTAATATATTGGATTTCGAATAAAATATATGTAAGCACCATATTAAAAATTAACATATTAAAAGGAAAATAGGTGATAAGGCGGGTAAATTTTTAAAGAAAAACATAAATAAAAGTCAAAAGAAACTTTATATAAAAAATTTAATTACATGTCAAACTTTGAGTGACGTGCTATAGTGAGTGTACATGCATAATTTTTTATTTTGATTAGATTTTTTTTTTTAAAAGTTTCAAATTCAATAACATGTGTTATATAGGAAATGAAAAAATTGGATTAATATATTTGAATATAAATAAATGTCATATCATATCTATGTAAATGTGTTACATTGAAAATGAAAATTTTGGATTAATATATTTTAAAATAAATAAATATATGCTTTATAAATTTGTTAAGTTAGAAATAAAAAAAATTGAATTAATATATTTTGAAAATAAATAAATAGAATTATTGAAATTTTACTTCCTAATATATCAATAAATGAGTAGGTTCTTCAATACGTATGTTACAAAAATAATTAATTATTTTCTATCAACCTTTTAACCACACGTATTTTCACTATCCAATTTTCAGCCACTACTTTTTACTTCAAAATTATAAATAAACAAGTTTATAAATTAAACATTATTACCAAATCGAGGTTTTATCATTTCACCATTTTGACAAAAACTGACATGTTTAAAATACAAGGAAAAATAAAATATATTAATTAATATATTGGATTTCAAATAAAAAATATGTAAGCAACATATTAAAAAATATAGTTAATAAAAAAATTATAATATATTAAAAGGAAAATATGTGATGAGGTGAGCAAATTTTAGAGAAAAACTTAAAAAAAAAAAAAAAAAAAAAAAAAAATTATATAAAAAAATTTAAATGAGTGTGAAATTTTGAGTGACGCGTTATACTTAGTGTACATTTATCATTTTTTATTTTGAATATTTTTGTCTTTTTTAAAGTTTCAAATTGAATAACATTTTTTTATTGAAGTTTTATTAAAATTATGTTTTTTATTTGATGTGATTGAATCAAGATATTTTCAAAATTATGATTTAAAAATTATATATTCCGTGCATCGCACGGGTAGACAACTAGTTTTTATATAAAAGTAGTTAAGTCAAATTTACTATTTCCCTCCAAAGCTCTTGTACTATGTTCAAATTTTATTTATTTATTTTTTCAATTTTTGGGAATTTCAATATTTATCATGTTCACACTACTCATATCCCCATCCAATAATCAACTTCAAAATTCACTTCAAAAATAGTTGGACCTTCAATATTTATTTATTATTTTCAAAATCGCTGACGTAAATTTACAGTCTTCAATATTTATTGTGTTTACATGGCTTCTATTTCCCGCATCCTAATTACACTGGAAAGTCAGTTATTTTATTTTATTTTTTTTCCTTTTTCGCTTTTTCAGAATTTGTTTCATTTGTTTCCCTTTTTCAAAACCTGTTTATTCATTTTTGTTTTCTATATCCTTTTTTTTTTCCATTTCTCTATATACAACCTCTTTCATTTCTGTTATATATAATTATTATGAAGATATACACAATAATAAAAGATTCAATTAAAGGGTTATTTTTTTTAAAAAATGTGTACTGTTTAACATGACCGCTTCACTCCACCTTCTATTTATCACGTTTTATGATTCAAGATTTCTGGTGCGGTGGTAATGCTTATTAATTATTAATATTACAAACCAGTTGAAAATAAAAAATCGTAAGTTATTTTTTGAAAAAGTAAAAAGGATTGACACTACTCTTTTCTTCAAGACCTGTGATATTTTGAGTCGTTGAACATAGATTTGAGTTTCCGACAAAAAAGAAAAAATATTAAAACAATAATATTGTAGAGAAAGCTTCGAAAACAATATAGAATGCAAAATTATTTTGGACTAATAAGAGGATTTGTTAATAGTCTATTTATATTATGTTCTAAATTTCTCTATTGGGGTTGCAATGTGTTAACTAATGTTGGGCTAATTAGAATAGTTTTGGGTTGGATAGATATGTTAATTGTTTCGGCCGTTGAGTGAAGAAAAAAAATATTATTCATGGGTCAGTATATATATTTGATGAAATTGTATATCACATTGTATAAAAAATAAAAATAAAAGAAACTAGAATTATTATTTTTTTAAATTTGCTTTTACCGAGAAGTTTTTTTTTTTTTTTTTATGATATAAGAACGATAATTTGTTTGATTTTACTTATTTATATTTGGCATTTTTGTGTCAAAACCTCTCTTTTCATAAAAAAATGTGTTCTTCTAATGTTTTCAATCTTACAAATAAATATTTGTATTCAGTTATACAAATCCAAAGTAAAATTTTCAGTTAAAAATTATGTCGAAATTTTATTACTAGATAATACTCTCTCTGTCCTACAAAGTTAGTCCACTATTTATTTTTTATCCGTCTCAAAAAGATAGTCTACTTTATTTTTTAAGAGTGAAATTAATATTTTATATTCCATTTTATCCTTAATCTGTATGAAAATGAGTAGAGGGCTATCTTTATGGGACGGAGGGAGTACTAAATTATAAATCACATCATACATATAGTTTTTTAAAAAAAATAATCTTATTTTTAGTTATTTAGTATATCTAAAAATTGGAGTTCTTTTTTATAGTGTATTATTAAATTATTAAATATTTTTATAGATATTATATTTAATACATAATTAATTTCTTATAATAATTATGATATTTTATTGGTCTTAATTTTATGGATAAATATTTGGTTCAGTCATACAGATCCAATGTCAAATTCTTAATTAAAATTATATCTAAAATTTATACACATTTGTATTTTTATAAATCACATTGTATTGAATTTTTTATAACTAAATCCTATTTTTAAGTTATTTATTACATATACATATTAAAGTTCTTGCCTATATTGCATTATTTATCAAAATTATTTCAATGACAATTACATTTAATTCTTAATTAATTTTTTATTCCAAAAAGTCTCATATCACATTTTTTAACATTAACTGTTAACAAATTTATCTATATTGTTTGAAATGATATAGTTATTAATGATTTTTGTCCTAACAGTTAATTTTAAATTTTCAAAAAGTAATGAACCATACAAAGATATTCTTTACTATATTTTAATTCAAATTTTATGATATTTTTTCATAATAATATATAAATTGTCTCCCAATTTACTTAACTAAAAATTGAGATGATCAATAGTAAATTATAATTTCAATCAGAAAATAATTACGTTGTATAAATATTGAAAACCTAAAATATCATAAATTTGATGCAATATCTTTGTCAACCTTGCAATTTTTTTTTCTTTTTTTCTTTTATTATTATTATTATTATTATTATTATTATTATTATTATTATTATTATTATACATGTTTTTCATTGTCAATGGTAAAAATATTGAATTTTATCTTTTATATGCATTGTCTCTATTATTAACTTTTTCATCTATTGTTTGAATGTTCAGAGTGTATGAATACTGAAGATCCTACATTTAAATGTTTATTTTACAAGGCGAATTTTTGGCTGGATGAGATAGTAAATAATCGTTACAAAATTTGACGATCATATTCTATAAGGTCAAATTTTATCTGATAGTAATGCAGGACATATGTTCTTTATTACAAAAATATCGTTGAACCATTCGAATTTTAGGATACTTATTAAATTTAAAAAAAAAAACAATTTTCATTGATGATATTACATTCCATGACTATCAATAAGAGTCCGGCACAATTATTTTTACATGTATGACTTCTTCCTAAAAAATTGATGTTTATACATGAAACTATTAAATGATGAACTTATTTCTTATTTGTGAATGTCATTTATTTTGTTTGAGGATTCATTTAATTTCGAATAGGATTATTTTTATTTAGACGTTTCTTGCCGTGCTTCGCACGGGATGATTCACTAGTTGTGCCTTAAAATTAAAGCAGTCAGCAGACAGCAACAAAGGTCAAAGTACCAAAATAAATTCTAATTTATGCATCATACTTTGTAATCATTTCTGCTGGAGATTATAATTATCAGTCAATAGTGAAATTCCTAAAGCAGACTCTCACTTGCAGAATTCTTCAAGGGTCACTGCCCTCACCATTGTTTGGTGATGGATCAACACAAAGTTTCTTGGACGCACTAGACTCTTCCGTGCCCGAGTTCATCACGACACGCTTGACTCCTCTTCCCACAACTCCTAGATGTGTTACTGGAGCAGCCCCATTCGTGTGTGCAGTAGAAACAGTTGGTGACTCAATAGCTCCACCAATGTTAGCAACACCCATTTGTGTGTTGCCTGACACATTAGACACAGCGTTTTTCTCAGTGCCGCCCGCCTTTGCAGACATCATTCCCAGTATATCTGAAAGGATAGACATTGGATTTGAGACAAGCTGATTAAGATCTTCAAGCTGCAAGCAAACCATAAAAAATGTGGGTCATTGCTATATCATATAGGCATCTAATATTTGTGGGTAATTTATAGTCCCCTCACCTTCTTCTCCAGCTCACCAGACAGACCAGCAAGTGTTTCAATCTCTGCTTCTTTGCCTGCCAGAGAATCACCCGATGTATTGGAAGACTGTTGAATAGTTCGGCTTGATTCAGAAGCGGCTGGTGTTTCTGCTGATCCTGATGAATTCTGTACCTCATTCATAAGTCGCTGCACACGAGACTTACAAACTGAAATAGCCTTTTGGCAATATGTAATAGCTTCCTCAGGTTTAGAACCAATTTCCAAGCACAGGCATATCCTAAAATTTCTGAATTCTCCTGTTATGGAAGTCAATTGGAAACATGTTGAGTGAAGAAAATTGAAAGCTAAGAATTATTCAAAACGTGGCTGGATTCCTAAAACAGGCCAGCATTGAGATTCCAATTATTACCACCTTAAACAATGACGAAAGGACATTTAAAATTACTAAGGATACAGCTCAGCTATAAGTCGACTGTCTGGTTCAACTAGATGCTCCAAGATGGACAAGGCTTTCAAGTAGTCACTAAGTGAAGTTTCAACATCCTCTGTAAAAAGCAGAGCACTATTAAAATTAGCTGAAAAGCCCATAAAACCTCTCTAGGTAGATTGAGGTGATAAATCATAAAAACGAAAATTAAAAAAAAATATATATATATATATATAAATATATATATATATATATATACCTCTTTCCAGAGCTACTTCTGCCAAAGCTGACAATATATCCACCTTTTCCATCGTATCTCCATCGTGCTTTTCAACAATTGCTCTAGCAACATCTAGCATCTTCCATGCCAAATCCAAGTCAGATTCATCCTCATCTCCATCAGCAAGGTCCTCAGCATCACTTTCTTCACCTTCTTCTTCGTCCTTTACTTCTGTAGCTATTGAATTTCCAAATAAATGAAAGAATTAATATATAGTTAATGCATGAGACAAAATTTTGCACACGTACTTTTTAAGAAAGATAAAAACTGCTTGAACTTTATATAGAACTCAGGATCAGTATAGCATGTATCCATATATATGCATATTTTGCTCCCCACTTCCCAATAAAACGAAAATAAAATCAACCCTAGGAGCACTGGAAATATAGCCATCTTGGAAAATAAGCCTCGCAAAGAACTATATAACAGATAGAAGTCCTATCCAAGTTAACATGATATTGTACAACTTTTACCATAACTGGCAGAAATAGTTAATACCGAAATGTAGAATCATACATGCCACAGCATGTATAATTATTCTTAAAGCAAACATGCGGCAAGTCCACTTCCTACTATTCTTAAAGCAAATCAATGACATACATGTCAGCTTCTAAACACCATTGACAGGACATATTTTTGCCCATCATAAGGATAAGGGGATAACCATGTTGGCAAGTAACTTTGTGGGCAATCATTTTCCGATTAGACACATTTACAAAAATTACCATCTGAATTGTCATAGAACTTATTCAGAACAAATACTAACCACTATCTGCAACTTCATCCAAATTATCTGAGCTTCCACCTTGTTCCTCTTTATTGGAAACTGAGGCAGCAGAAGATTTACCATTTATAATGCTCTTGACAGATCCATCTACATTGGAATCTTCATGAGATACACCCTCTTTTTTGGGCATAGCAGCTAATGGATCAGCTTCCTCTTGAGCTTTACACAGCAGGGCACATCCATACTTAAAGTAAGATTTGATACATTCAGGAGCAAGTTCACCATAATGTGCAACCCTGAAAGCATTTTTAAAGTAGCAATGAATTTTCACATCAGAGTGTAATTTTGTTCCAGCGAAAATTGTAACAAAGAAGCATTGGAATGTATTGATGCTCTTATGGAGAACAAGGAATGTGGAAAGTTGAAAAGAACAAAAGGAAATTATCAAGGATATGCTTCATTCCAGTTACCTTGCCATGGACATGAGAGAGCGAGAAAGAAAAAATAAAAGAAGTTATCCATTAGATCTTCTAATTTCAGTTATATATTTATTATTTAAATTTCAGAAAGCTCACATTCCACTCTAGCAGGAGAAAAACAGGCTGTCCAATCCCCTGTTGATAATCAGGAAGGGCCAGAAAAGGGGTAAAGGGAAATTAGAAGGAATATAAGGCTCCCATCTCATATATGTGTTTCATTTTCTTCTCAAACTTCTCCGTTATTCTTCAGTACATTGTAGGTTGTCAATACCAGAAATTTAAGTTAGGGTATTCACTATATGCATGTTCGGGAAAAAAAATAGATCAGCACAATGTGTAGTTGATTCTAAAACAGTGAGCAAAATGTCACAAACAACCATATGGGGGGGGGGGGGAGAGAGAGAGAGAGAGGAAACCTTAAGGCCATCTTTATTCATTGGAAAGTTGTTGCATTGTTAAGATGGGACTTATTTTGAGTTTGAGCGAAAGTGATTATTTGAAAAGTAATTTTTTTTTAGAGAATGAGTAGTTAAAGAGTTAGGAAAATGTGAAAAATGATTTTTTAAGAATGTGCAGTTGAAAATTAGTTTGGGGACTTATTTTATATAATCACTTTCAAAAATGGTTTTTATATAAAATTAGCTATAAAAAATTGCCAAGAATTAGCTTAACAACTTAACATTGCTCGTTCAATTATTCCAATTAAAAATGCACTGTACATTTCTAAATTCCCAAATATGAAGAATAGAAAAAAGGAAGTAAGAAGATTGAAATATCATACCAACATTTGAATAAAACAAGTCTTGTCTAGCTAATTACTTAATTAAAAAGAAATATAGCCACTTAGAATTTCGTAAAAAACTAAAAGCAATTCACACTGGTAAAGCTCTACCCTTGCCCCAGCTTCAACAGAGTTTGCTAACAAAATTTACACTAAATCAAGCTAATACTAATAAAACAGACGCTAAACATTTCTGAAGCCTCAAAAAGGGAATATATAAAGATTAAAATTGCATAAGAACAAGGCTTGCCGAGCTAATTACTTAGCCAAAAAAATATTGTTAAGTCACAAATACATTGCAGAGCCAATTATACTTCCTTAATATAATAAACCAAAAGCATTAAAGATTACTACATCTTACCTTGCCCCCAATTTCCAACACCACTTTGCTACAATATTTTACACTAAATCAAACAAATTACTACTAAACAAAACAATTTTCACTTCCAAATAACTAAAGTAAATTAGAAATCACGAAAGGCGTAACGAAGAAAAACCCTAACCTGATTTCCAAAGCACGGCTGTAGCAATCAGTGGCTTCAGCGTAATCACGGTCCTGAGAGGCTTTTGAGCCTCGAACCATCAACTCATCCGCGTATTCCAATGACTTCTGGAACTCAGCATCGGAAGTTACCACGGAGCTTTCGTTGTTGTTGTTGCAAGTGGACTCGGTGGCCCCGAAATCGACGCCGGTTTCTATTGTGGCTTCGACGGAGTTTTGATTCGGGTCGGGGGTGGGTTCTTGAACGTTGGAATTTGCTTCTTCTTCCGCCATTTAAGAGAAATTGAAGAAATTTTTAGAAAACGTCGTTTTTACTTTTTACCCATTCTCGTTGGTTATGAAATTTTGAAGTGGAAAGCCTGGATTTGTTGAAATACCACTGCTAGTTTTTCAAGATGCCCATTTTTTACAAATTGTCTTATTTACTCTTAATGAAATAAATTATTTTCTTTGTAAGATACATCTCTGAATTAGTTAGGTTGATTTAATTCAATACTTTTTATTATATTCATATTTTTTAATCTTTTAAGTTCTTCTAAAAATGCTCTATATTGTGATAATTTCTCAAAAGACTTAAGATGTTCTTCCTTTGTTATATATCCTAATGTTATTCCATCTGCAACTTCATCTTCTATATCTTCGTATTCTTCTATAATTTTATGAACCGTATTTATATTTTTTGCTGTTTCAACAGAATTAAATTATATTCTATTTAAGATAGTATAGTCAATATTTTCGTATATTTCTTTTAATTTAGATTGTCCAACAGAATGTATATTTTTTGATTTTCCAGCAATAACTAATAAAAATGAAATTTCTTTATTATCTAAATATAGTTTATGATCACAGTTATTAGAAGTTGATGCTTGTGAAGTATTCATAGATTATAGGGTTGGTAAATTATTATACAAAATTCTCTGGTATAAATCCATTCTTTTATCTAGTAAAATACAATAATCTGCAATATATTGTTCGTATTTTCCTAAGAATTTATTATATTATTCAGAAGATATGTTTTCATTTTTCATTTGATTTTTAATATTTTCCATTTTATCTTTCAATTTTTCTAAAATGTTATCTAGTCCTTCTATTGTATATCCTGGCATTATGTTTGGACTGTGTTTGTCATTATTTTAATTTTCTAAATTTATTTTTAATATTGCTGCCCAATACTTATCCGAGGCATCAGTATTAACTATCAGATTATCTTTTTCATCTGGCAATCTAAATTTCGGCAAATTTTTACATTCTTCTTTTAGTGATTTGACAATTTCTGTGTGTTCATCACTCCATCCTTTGGTATTTGTTTTCCTGAGTAAAATTTGAATTTTATGTCTCCTTTTTTATAGATTTTCAATAAATCCTTCTACATAATTTAAATATCCTAAAAATTTTTGTATTTGTTCTTTTGATTCTAATTTGTCCGGAAAACTCTCTATCTTCTTAGATATATGGGTTTGTAATTTTATCCCCCTTTTATCTATTGATAATCCAAGAAAATTAATTTCTTGTTTTTCTATTATAGCTTTATTTTTGAAAGAACAATTCCTTCTTTTTTGCATTCGTTTATAAATTTAATTAAATGGTTTCTACGTTCTTCTCTATTATTAGAACATATTAATATATCATCGACATAGACAATTAAGAATTCATTAAATTTTCTAAATATGTTATCCATTCTTCTTTGATATATTTGTGGTGCATTTTTTAAACCAAATGGCATAACCATCCATTCATACTTTCCTTGGGGCGTACTAAATGTTGTATATTGAATACTATCTTCTTCCATTTTTACTTGCCAAAATCCTGATTTGCAATCAAATTTAGAATAATATTGTTTTCCTTTTACAAGATTTATTAGTACCTCTTTATTTGGTAAAAAGTATCCATCAAATTTAGTATATTTATTTAACTCTTTATAATTTATCACCATTCTAGTTTTTCCTCTTTTTTGTTCAGAATGCTTCATGACCATAAAAGCTGGGCTACTATGGGATCCATTACTGGGTCTGATTAATTTTTGGTTAAGTAATTCTTTTATCTGAGTTTTAAATTCTTGTGTATCTTGTATGGCATACATCATTGGTCTAACTCTTATAATAACATTTTCTGTTAATTCTATTCTAACTTTTGGATGATGTGGTTTTCAAAATGAAAATGGATTTTCTCCACAAATTTTTTCTAGTTGATCAATGATTTTTTCCATGTTTATTTGTATGTTCGTTTTCAAGACCTTTTTATACATTATTCTTTTATTTTTTATTTCATTTTGTGTAATTGGTTTTTTCTTCCATTTATCACTACGCTGTGTTGGCTGAACTCTGTAAGGTCTAAATTCTCTTGGTATTTTTAGTAAATGTGCACAAGGTGTTTGTAACATTATCATGTAATTATTTTGCTTATAATATTGAAATTGTTGTATAAAGTCATTTCCTAGTAATATATCACATTCTAATGTGTTATAATTATATACTTTATTTACAACTATTTGTTTACTCCCAAGTATTATATCAATTTTATCAGCACTATTAATTATATGAGTACTTTCTCCTGTTACTCCTGTAATTTTTATATTTCCATTAGTATTCCATGATTTTATTAAGAAACTTTTGAATATTGTTATATCACTTCCCGTGTCAATTAATGCACAGGTTGTTATATTTGTTTCAACAATTGTAACTTGTATATAAACGGCTAATGGAAAACTTATTTGGTTATTCATTTATTCAGTTTTTCTGCATAGTATAGTTTGACCATTATGAGTTATATATAATCCTTCATGTTTTATACTATAATCTTCTAGTCCATCTAGAAAGCTCATTCCTAATAATACATGAGGATTTACCATACTATTATCTACATGACATGGTACTAGGAGATTTATTCCTCCTATTTTTATTGGTACTTTTATTTCAAGTTCAGTCATATGTATTTGTTCATCAAAATTTATATATTTATATGGATCAGTTCTATGAGATATTAGTCATTTATTTCTATTTGAAGCTATATGACATTCACTAGCTCCTGTGTCAATTAATATATTTGATCCTTTTATATGTTCTATTCCATTAAAATATTCACCTTCTATTTTCATATTTCCAGTATTTCTATTAAGTTTTATTTTTTTTGTATTACTAATTTCTCCTAATTGTTTTCTATTAGGTAAACTTGTTGATCTCCTAATTAATCTGCCATCTTCAAATGTTATGTTATTATTAGGGTATTCTTCTTCTCGTAACTCTATGATTTCTGGTTTATTTTTTGTTATAGTAAGTTCATAGTTTCTTGGAACTAAACTTATTTGTTTATCTGGTTCTACAGCTTTACCAAAATCTTTACATTCTTTATGAATTTCAATATATGGTTTTTTAGAATAAATGTTTCCATAATTAGAATTAGTAAATGTGTATAATGCCATGTATTCTATAGTCATAATTTTATCTCCTGGTTCCATTATATCATCTTTATGTAATTTGAAATGTAGTCCTAAAACTTCATTAAAATTTCTATCTTTTAATGATATACAATATTTTGGGTAACATGTAAATATTAGTTTCTTGTATGCTAGATTTCCTTCTACTGTTCCTAAATGACTGTCTTTTAAATTTATAATTCTTCCATCATGTAAACTTACAGTCAAAGGCGAATCTAATCCTTCTCTAAATAGGGATTTAAACATTATTTGGATACCTGCTAAGTAAACATATTGAATCTTTTCACTCTGTTTTCTATTGATCTTTGTTAATAATTCTACAACCGTATTTTTTGTTAAAAGATTTAATTTGTGTGTTCCTTGAGTGGTTCTAACATCTATTGCTTTTTCAATTTTATGATATTCATTTATTGCTACTTTTTCTCTTTTCCATATCCTGTCTAATATTTCACATTTTCCTATTTTCAAATCTAAAGATAATTTTTGTATCTTCCTGAACTTATTATTATCAAAAGTTACATTTAATCCATAACCTTCTATTCCTTCATATTCCTGTTTATCTATATTTTTATTTGCTTCTATTTGCTTCTATTTCTTTATTCTGATTCTGATTCATTACTTTCTGAATCTGTTTCACTTATATAGATTTCTTGATCATAGTATTTTTCAATATCTGATATTTCACTTAGTTCACTTTCTATTTCTAGATATTCTTTTTGTAATATTTTAACTTTCTTTTTGTTACAATCAGGGCTTATATGCCCCATTTCTCCACAATTCCAACATTTACATTGGCTTTTGTCTTTCTTATAAGTTTTATTTTTCTGTTTTTTTATTTGGATTATATCTTCTTTTGTAATATATTCTCTTAGGTTTTATATATTTTTTCCTGAAGTTTCTGAATTTTTTAAACTTTCTATTTTTATATTTCTTTTTATTATTATTTTTTCTTCTTTCAGGGTTACATCCCCATTGGGTAGGTTTTTCCATATCTTCACAACATATTCTGGTTAATTTTCCTGATTTCTTTAATAATTGTCTTTGTTGACATATATATGCTAATATTTCAAATAAGAATTTTATTCTTGATCCTAATGTTCTAGGTGTTCAAGGGTTATCTCTAATAAATTTTTCAAATTCTATTTTAAAGTATATTCCCCATGAACCTGGTATTTTATTGTAATACATATCTCTATATACTTCTTGATTTTCATTACTATAGAATTGGACATAATAGTATTCTTTAAACTCACAAGTATATTCTTTGATTTTACACATATCACATATTGTTAAATTTATTAATCTTACTCTTGCATTATCTTTTTCTCTTATTGATTCTGCTTCAGAATTACTTATCCAATTTTCTCCTAAAAATTCATCTGCAATATAATCTACTAACTTTTCTATTCCTTTTCTATTTGATTTTATTAATTCCGTTTGTACATTTCTTTTTATTAATGCTTTTGTATCACTACTTATTCCTTCCCACCAATTTCTAACATGTCCTTCAAAAGATGCTACTAAAAAATTTATCATTCTATCAGTATTTTCTCATGTATCATCTTTATTGTATAAAAAGAATAGTATCATCGAATCTGCCCAAGTTAATAAGGCTTTTTTAGTATCTATTTTACAATCTAAATCTAATTTTGTTCATCCATGATTAATAGATTTATAACAATTATCATTTGGTTCAAACCTATCTTTATATTTATTTCCTCTAGGTGGTTGTCTATCTCTGATTCTTTCATAATATTGCCGGTGTGGTTTACTATATAAGGGTGCATAACTTTCATCTGGATCTGGTAATTCTTGTTTAGAAGTTCCTATTGGAGCAGGGTTAGGTGCTCCTCCAGTATTCATTAAAACTTGGTATTCATTAAAATTTTCTATACTTAACTGATCAAAATTTTCTATAAGCAAATCTAACTCTTCATTCATTTTTGTCTTGTTCTTTTTCAACTTTTTCTTCAACTTTTAATTTTCCTAAAGTTTTTTCTATAGATTTTTGTAATTCTAATTCTTCCTCTAGTATTTTTGGTAATATGTTTCTTCTAAATTCATCATCCATACTTTCTGCTTCTATTATAATTTTTTCTTGTTCGAAATACTTTTTTCCTATTCTAAGTATTTCTTTTTCTATGAGTTTTTTGTCTATTTTCTTATCTTTGCTTTTGTTATTTTCTTTGAATTCTCCAATCTCTAGTTTTAGTATATTTATATCATTTCTTACTTCTTTTAATTCATTTTTTACTTCTTGTACATCACTTATTAATGTTTTTATTAATATTTTTAGATCTTCAATATATTCACTTATAGACATTTTATATTCTTGGTTTTTGAGTTTTTTGTACCTTAAATAGTCTGTCATACATATCATCTATTTCTATTTCTAGCTTTTTGATTCTTTCTTCTATTGATATGATTTTTTCATTTTCATTCTTTCTTATTTTTTCATTTAAACTATCTATTTTTTCTATAATTATTCCAATTTTATCTTGATTAATTAATTCTCCTGATTTTCTTTGGAATTCTTTTAAGATTTCTTCATCTATATTTTTAACTTCTCCTATCATTTCTTTTAATTCTTTAAATTGTATTGTTAGTTTATTTTGAATGTTTTGTAATTTTTCTTTGATATTCATGTCCTGTATATTTAATTGTTGTAGTTCTTCGATAGTTAATTTATCTTGTAAATTTATGTTTTTATATGTTTGCCATAAAAATGCACTTATCCAATTTAATTGCATGTTAAGAAATCCATCAGATTGTCCCCATGAGCTTAATGGTTGAAACATAGTTGTATTAGCTCCTTTTATTTGATAAGATCCAACTAGAAGTCTTATATTTTCTATTATTTGTTTTTCAAATTTTATTTCTGGAAATTCTGTCATTAATTTCTTCCTTTAATATGTTCGATTTCTAGAATAAGTTCTGTTTCATATTTTGCTTCTTTATAATTCATTATTTGATATTCAGAATATTCCTCTATTGATCCAATCATTGATTTTCTATGATATATTCTATAATATTTTAGATAGTCTTCCAATGTATTTGTTTTATCATATTTTTCTTTTCTAGTTTTTTCTTTGTCTTCTAAAATCGTTTGAATTTTTGGTATTTGTTTTAAGATTTTATCAAAATATTCTCTCTTTTTTCTCTAATAATTTTAATCTTAATTTTTCTTGTCGTTTTATATTTCTTTCTTCTCTTATTTGGTCCATTAAATTTCTTCTTTGTTCTACTATTAAATCTAATTTTTCATTTGTTTCTATGTCTAGATATCTAATTAATTGAGGATCCGCTCTATGATAATCCATTTCTATAATCTTTATATAACTCTTCTAATATATCTTTGTGGATTAAATCTAATATTTCGTTTATGATAAAATCTTCTTTTATTATATCGAAATTTATTAGATCATATATTTCTCTTCTTACATCTTTATCTAAATCTTTTAAAGTGTTCAAGATTTCTATTTTATAATTATCGGGTAGTATTAATGTATACATAATTATAAATCTTGATGTATATATTATATATTCATTTTTATTTTTTGTCATATAATATTTATCTTTTAGATCTGCCATATGGCTCTGATACCAAGGTGAGGGGTGCTACTATGAGCGAACAAAAATCAAATAAAATCATAAACAAAATTAATAAAATTTCAAGGACTAGGTTGTAAATTTTCTAAATTTTAATGGGTTTAGTTGAAATATGATATATAAGGATATTTGTGGTATTTTATAGTGATTAAGGCTATTTTTAAAAGATATAAAATTGTTAGGGTATTTTTAAAAATTGGTAAGTTTTTCAAGGTATTTTAATGTATTTCCTCCTATCTTAATATATACTAGTAGGATTTTCGTGCGTTGCATGAAACGTATTATATTTGTGTTTATTCGCGTGGAATTAGTAATAAAAAAAATATCTATATGTTAGTACACATTAGGTAACAATAAGATTGAAAAACATCTTATGATATAAATTTGACCTGATTTAAAATTGAGAATCAATCGTAATGTATAAGTAGTTGAACCTGCAGTGATTATTGTAATGTCGACAAACATTTTAATTTTAATAAAAAAGTAAAAAGTATGTCGTATGTCAAATACTTGCAAGGTCAATTATATAGATTATTTGCTACTATGTACAAACCTTTGGTAATTCAAGTAATTCAATAATACTCTAACACAGGTTAAAATAATGTAATTAATCAACATAGTGAGTAAGAATAAATACTTTAAAATCAAAATTATCAAAAAAAACTATTTATTTAAAAATGCTCTTTCCAGTCGGTGCTCAAATGGGGCAAAAAAAAAAAGTACCTTGTATCTTGAGCAAATAAATTGAATATAATAGATATCAACTTGCCATGGCACCAACATAAAAGAAAGTGACCCCCACCTTATTTTGAAGGTTATTCCTTTCCAACTGATTTTGTGCATCTTGTTCTTCCTTTCTATATCCAAAAAACAAAAATCAAACTATTATTACTATAGATCATGCATAATCAATACACAGAAACTAAAAAAAGAAAAAGAAAATGACATGAAATTATAATCATCATCAACTAACATTAACCCTTTCACATTTTGATCATATTTAAGGCTATTTTTTTTCTCCAATCTTCAAATTGAGAAAAGGAAATGAGTACAATGTTTAAAATCTGAGTCAGATTCAACCATACATGCCTGCAAGTGTTCAAAACTGTGCTATTGTTTGTTCCTTTCTCAGAATTATTAGTTGGAAGTTTAAACAAATACGATCGAGTTATTATCATTTCAACCCAAATAACTAAATGAAGCTACATAATACTACCAATGGAGAATATACAAATACAATCAATCATCTCATTTTGAGTTATGCATCTCTTCAATTATAGCCAAAATTCAACACCTCTAACCAGAATACAACTACACTCATTTTTTCAAAAATTGAAACCATAAAAAAGAATAAAAAATTAAAACTTCACCTGAAATCTAATCTTAACTATGTTGAGAGGTGACGTGACAATCCTTGAGATTGAGCCGGCTAATGCCCCAGCCGTGGCTTCAATCAAAGCTCGTTTAATTTGCCCCGGCTCTTCCATTCCTCTCCTTCACTATCCTATACAACCTGAAAAAAAAAAAAAAAGAAAACCATTTTATAAAATTAGCTTTTCAATCTTAAAAATCCCATTTTTCCCCGTTTGAGACCAGAAAGGCAGAAAAGAAAATTACCAAGGTACCTAAATATACGTTATCTAACATAAATGGTTGGATTATGGCAAAATGAAAAGAGAATTTTTAGGTTTACAAAGCCATACTACAGTTATTGAACTTCAGGACTAACTTGTGTGTTGGGATTCACCAAATCAAGTACCGTCTTTAACTTTGCTCCTGCAAAATAAGAATGTAGAACAAATTAAGTAGAGAATATAATTCATCAATTACTTCAATTAATAATAGATATTGCAAGCATTTAAACTAATCCATCAAGCATTTTAACTAATAATAAGTTTTTTAATAACTCTTAAAACATTTTAACATGGGAAGCCAGTGCAGTCATATAAATCAAGGAAATGACCTTACTTAACAGTTAAAACACCATTCTAACAAGTGGATTTCCAGCCTCTCTGGTCATAAGAAAACATTAATTTCTGAAATAAACTTCATTGAACATTTGCTTCAGAAAGGATGAGAAATTTATAAGCATGAAAGCTTTAAAATCATGATAAGTAGCATATGTAACTAATAATAAGTATTATTGACATATTTCAACTACAATTGGTAGGAAGGAAGAAATCAAAGGAGAAGGTAAGGATCAAGGAGAGAATTTGATGAGAATCCAAGGAGTCAATCGAGTCAAAGTCAAACGGGTCAACCCTCTATCAGAATACCGGTGGGGCCCATGACAAGATCCAAGGCTAAAGAGGTCCAAGATTCGATGGCGGGACTCATTTTCAAGCTCCGAAATCAAGTCCACATGGAAGAGAGCAAGATCGAGTTCAATTGCCTAAGTTTGGAAGCTCTGGACATTTCGGTCGACCAAAACTCTGCAGGGATTTTTTGGAGCAAGCCTCAGCCCTCAGGAGGGTTCGACTGAGCTCTGTACGACCGAAAGTGCTATTTTGGTCGACCTGTTGTTCGACCGAAATATTTTCGGTCGACCGAAAGTTTCCCGAATGTAAATGCGGGGTTTTTTGTGCAATTTTGCTAACTTTCTTTTCTTTCAATTTGTATATCTTTTGTAAAGCCTCAAACCAGTTTTTGTTGGACATTGAAGACTCCTTGAGAGCATTTAAGAGAGGTAAATCCTTTCTTCCCTTGTAACTTTTCTTGGAATATTACTTCAACTTGTATATTGAGAGTTTATCTTGTGCATTTGGTTGTTGTTGTTTATTCCACAAATCTTGGTATTTGTCTTAATCTCTCCATTGGGCTAGGGTTAACTTTCCTTAGAATTTTGGTTGGGTTAAACTTGGGTCAAGATTCTTCCTTTATTACCTTTTTTAGCTTTCTTGGGTTGATACAAAATTGTTGTGGGAATTTTTGGTTAAAACACCAAAGGGGTTCGCATAATTTCGTATCAGAGCTTGGCTCTAAAATTGGTAATCATATCTTTACATTTATTGTTGTTGTTTTTGATAGTAAAAAAAAAAAAAAAACGAAAATTACAAAAAAAAATTTGGAGGAAATTAGTTGCCCATGAATATTTCATGATTCCTACATATTGGGCTTTGTTGTTATCATCAATTTGAAAGTTTCTTGGGGATACATTTGAACAAACACTTGAAAATTCCAAACTATTCAAGTTTGCATCCTAAGTGTTTGATAAAATATTTCAAAGAGTGTTTACATATTGAAACCTATCATTCAACTACCAAACACATTCCTAAGTGAATTCCTTGTGTCTTACATCAAGTAATTGTGACTATACCCTTGAAAATCTTATTGGTCAAGTTAAATTCCTTACTTCCTTGTATAATAGTAAGCAACTAAATTCTACTTGCTATTGTGTCAATCCTCCCTTTTTGCTTCCTTTATTGTTTGTGGAATTTGTGCTACACAAGAATTGAATTCTCAATTTAGTTGAATTACGTTCCTTGGAAAGTTTGGGTAAGAAAGTGAGGAGTGGTAAAAGGCAAGAGTGGTGAGCTCATTAGAGGGAAAAAGCCTAATTGAGTGAAACACGAGCAAACATAATTTGTGAGGACACTTGCACACTTACACTCCATGGCTAGTGCACATACTTCGAGTGGACAAGATTCTAATGCACAAACTCAAGAGTTGAGGGATATGATACAAGCTCTCAGGGTTACCATGGCGGATATGGGGGGAAGATTGGATGGGAGGTTAGCAAGGTTGGAAACTAGGAGGGAAGCTCCACCCCCAAGGGATGATAATGTTAGGAGGGGTGATAGGAGAAGGTCTAGGGATGAGTATGAGGATGATGATGTTGATGATGATGAATTGGAGAGTGAAGGAGGTAGTGACCAAAATTGGAACATGGGTAGGAATAGAGGAGGAAGGAATGTGAGGGGAGTTGGTCGAGGTCATGGGAGGAACCCTAGGGGTAGGGATGGAGCGGATGGTAGCCTTGGTAGTATCAAGATGAAAATTCCTTCTTTCCATGAGAAGAGTGATCCGGATGCCTATTTAGAGTGGGAAAAGAAGATGAAATTGATTTTTGAATGTCATAGGTACTCCGAAGATAAAAAAGTTAAGTTAGCGATAGTGGAGTTTACCGACTACGCCTTAGCTTGGTGGGATAATTTATTACTCACTAGGAGAAGGAATTTAGAGGGTAGTGTGGATACTTGGGATGAATTGAAGAGCCATATGAGAAAAAGATTTGTACCAAGTCACTACTATAGGGGGCTCTATCAAAGACTACAAACTCTTACTCAAGGAACAAAAGGGGTTGAAGATTATTACAAGAAGTTGGAAAAAGCTTTGATGAGGGCCGACATAGAGGAGGATAGAGAAGCCACTATGGCTCGATGCATGAGTGGGTTGAATAGGGAGATAGACAATGTGGTTGAATTACACCATTATGTTGAGATGGAGGAGTTGGTACACATAGCTATTAAAGTGGATGCTCAATTGAAGAAGAAGGAGCAATTTAAAAGAAAGGGACAAGAAAAATTCTTGGGGGGTCCTAGTTCCAATTGGAAGTCTAAGTGGGAGAGTGAAAAGGTTGATAAGGCACCACTTAAGGACAATATTGGAACCTCCAAGGGAAAGGAAGTTAGCTTCGTCAAGGATAAACCAAAGGTTGTTCCTACCACTTCTGGGAGTTGGGATATAGAATGCTTCAAGTGTAGAGGACGGGGGCATTATGCTCGAGAGTGCCCTAACAATAGGGTGATGATTATTAGAAATGGGGAGTGGTACTCAGAAGATGAAGATGACGAAGAGGAGATGCCATGTAGAGGAGATAGTGATGGCGAGGAAGAAGAGGTGGAGGGAATTGTTAGTCCACCCAGGTCTTTAGTCACCATTAGATCTCTCAACACCCAAGCCAAGGTGGATGAGGCGGCTAAGCAAAGGGAGAATATCTTCCATACTAGGTGTCTTGTGAAGAACAAAGCGTGTAGTCTCATCATTGATGGGGGGAGTTGCACCAATGTAGTTAGCACTAGTATGGTCGAGAGGTTGGGATTACCTTTAATGTCACATCCTAATCCTTATAAGTTACAATGGTTGAGTGATTATGGTGAGTTGAAAGTAAGCAAGCAAGTATTACTTATTTTCAACATAGGGACCTATGAGGATCAAGTACTTTGTGATGTGGTGCCCATGCAAGCTACACATATATTATTGGGGAGGCCATGGCAATATGATAGGAGGGTATTGCATGATGGTAGGAAAAATCGGTATAGTTTCCAAATGAATGGAAAACCCGTGACACTCCTACCTTTGAGTCCGGAAGAAGTTTACAAGGACCAATTGAAACTCAAGAAGGAGGAGGAGGAGGAGGAAAAAGAAAGAAGAAAAAAAAAGATGGAGTTGAGTGAGGGGCAAAACGAAAGTGAGAAAAAAAGAGGGGAAAAACGAAAAGAGGGGATGCAAGAAAAAAGAAAGAGAGCAAAAGATATTGAGAAAAAAATGAATTTTTATGCGAGTATGGGTGATGTAGAGAGAGCTTTAAAAGAAAATCATTCAATTCTTTTGTTGGTCTATAAGGAGTCCCTCCTTACACTTGATGACCCTCACACTTCCCTCCCCACTTTAGCTACTTCTTTGTTGCAGGAGTTCGAGGATGTCTTCCCGGAGGAAATGCCTAGTGGGCTTCCACCCATTAGAGGCATCGAGCATCAAATTGACTTCATCCTCGGAGCCGTCATTCCAAATAGACCTGCATACCGAAGCAACCCGGAGGAGACCAAGGAACTCCAAAAAAAAGTTGAGGAGTTGATGAGTAAAGGATATGTTCGTGAGAGCATAAGTCATTGTGCCGTTCCCGTGCTACTGGTGCCCAAGAAGGATGGAACCTTTAGAATGTGCGTCGATTGCCGAGCCATTAACAACATAACAGTAAAGTATCGACACCCCATTCCTAGGTTAGATGATATGCTAGATGAGTTGCATGGTTCTTGCATTTTTAGTAAAATCGACTTGAGAAGTGGATACCACCAAATTAGGATGATAGAAGGAGATGAATGGAAAACCGCTTTTAAAACTAAATATGGTTTATATGAGTGGTTGGTTATGCCCTTCGGTCTCACTAATGCACCGAGCACTTTTATGAGATTAATGAACCATGTTTTGCGTGCATTCATTGGGAAATTTGTGGTAGTTTACTTCGATGACATTTTGATTTATAGCAAAAATTTGAATGAGCATATTGAACACTTGAGAAGTGTACTTGTGGTTTTGAAAGAAGAACAATTGTATGCTAACCTCAACAAGTGTAATTTTGCATGAAGAGTGTGGTTTTTCTTGGATTTGTAGTTAGTACTAAGGGAATAGAGGTCGATGAGGAGAAGATCAAAGCCATTAAGGAATGGCCCACTCCCACAAGTGTCACCGAGGTAAGAAGCTTCCATGGGTTAGCTAGTTTTTACCGTCATTTTGTCAAAGATTTTAGCACACTAGCTTCGCCACTTACCGAGGTTGTTAAAAAACATGTTGGGTTTAAATGGGGGGGGAGGTGCAAGAAAAGGTCTTTAATGAAATAAAGAACAAATTGTGCACCGCCTCGGTTTTATCCTTGCCTAATTTTGATAAAACTTTTGAGATTGAATGTGATGCTTCAGGCACAGGTATTGGAGCAGTTTTGATGCAGGAGAAAAGGCCGATTGCCTACTTTAGCGAGAAGCTCAGTGGAGCCGCCCTGAACTACCCCACCTATGACAAGGAGCTCTATGCGTTGGTGAGATCGTTAGAAACATGGCACCACTACTTGTGGCCTAGAGAGTTCGTCATCCACACCGACCATGAGTCATTGAAACATTTGAAGGGGCAAGGAAAGTTGAGCAAGAGGCATGCCAAATGGGTGGAGTACGTAGAAACTTTTCCCTATGTCATCAAATACAAACAAGGTAAGGAGAATGTGGTAGCTGACGCCCTTTCTCGAAGGTATGCTCTTATTACTACCTTGAGTGCTAAATTGTTGGATTTTGAGAGCATTAAGGACTTGTACGCGCTTGATGCGGATTTTGCTAGTATATTTATATCATGTGAGAGGGTTGGATTTGGAAAGTATTATAGGCATGAGGGGTTTTTGTTTCGAGAAGGCAAACTTTGTGTGCCAAATTGCTCATTGAGAGAATTGATGGTAAGGGAGGCCCATGGCGGGGGATTAATGGGTCACTTTGGGGTAAGGAGAACCTTGGAAATCTTACAAGAACATTTCTTTTGGCCTAAAATGAGTAGAGATGTTGGGAGAATTTGTTGTAGATGCATAACTTGTAGAAAGGCCAAGTCCAAGGTAGAACCACATGGATTATATACACCCCTACTTGTCCCTAGTGAACCTTAGACGGAAATTTCTATGGACTTCAT
This sequence comes from Ligustrum vulgare, assembly GCA_963555705.1. NCBI lineage: Eukaryota > Viridiplantae > Streptophyta > Magnoliopsida > Lamiales > Oleaceae > Ligustrum > Ligustrum vulgare. The sequence continues at coordinate 45,989,995 of OY743176.1, read as the reverse complement.
TTTAGGGTTGCCTAGGTCAAAAAAGGGTAGTGATTCCATCTTCGTGGTTGTAGATAGGTTTAGTAAAATGGTGCATTTCCTTGCTTGTCATAAAACCGATGATGCCATTCATATAGCCGACCTATTCTTTAGGGAAATAGTCCGACTCCATGGGGTTCCTAGGAGCATTGTGTCGGATAGGGACGTTAAATTCCTTAGCCACTTTTGGAAGGTCTTGTGGGGGAAATTGGGAACTAAACTTTTGTTTTCAACAACTTGTCATCCCCAAACCGATGGCCAAACTGAGGTGGTTAATAGAACTTTAACACAACTTCTTCGCACCGTCCTTAAGGGCAACCTAAAGAATTGGGAAGAGTGTTTACCTTTTGTTGAATTTGCATATAATCGAAGTGTTCATTCTACTACTTCTTTTTCTCCATTCGAGATTGTTTATGGTTTTAACCCTTTAACTCCTTTGGATTTGATTCCGTTACCTATTGATGAAAGATGTAGTTTAGATGGGAAGAGAAAGGCAGAGTTGTTAAAATCTCTCTACGAGAAAGTCAAACTCCAAATCGAGAAGAAGAATGAACAATATGCCTCCAGTGCCAACAAAGGTAGAAAACGAATGACATTTGAGGCCGGTGATTGGGTATGGTTGTATTTGAGGAAGGAGCGGTTCCCGACTCAAAGAAAATCAAAATTACAATCACGTGGTGATGGCCCCTTCCAAATCCTAGAGAAAATCAATGACAATGCCTACAAGCTTGACCTTCCTGGTGAGTACAATGTATCGGCTTCTTTTAAGGTCTCTGACTTATCCCCTTTTGATGCAGGTGAAGATTCGAGGTCGAATCCTTTTCAAGAGGGAGGGATGATGAGAATCCAGGGAGTCAATCGAGTCAAAGTCAAACGGGTCAACCCTCTATCAGAATACCGGTGGGGCCCATGAAAAGATCCAAGGCTAAAGAGGTCCAAGAGTCGATGGCGGGACTCATTTTCAAGCTCCGAAATCAAGTCCACATGGAAGAGAGCAAGATCGAGGTCAATTGCCTAAGTTTGGAAGCTCAGGACATTTCGGTCGACCGAAAGTCCATCTGGTCGACCGAAACTCTGCAGGGATTTTTGGAGCAAGCCTCGAGAGGGTTCAGCTGAGCTCTGTACAACCGAAAGTACTATTTCGATCGACTTGTTGTTCGACCGAAATATTTTCGGTCGACCGAAAGTTTCCCGAATGTAAATGCGGGGTTTTTTGTGCAATTTTGAAAACTTTCTTTTCTTTCAATTTGTATATCTTTTGTAAAGCCTCAAACCCTAGTTAGTTTTTGTTGGACATTGAAGACTCCTTGAGAGCATTTAAGAGAGGTAAATCCTTTCTTCCCTTGTAACTTTTCTTGGAATATTACTTCAACTTGTATATTGAGAGTTTATCTTGTGTATTTGGTTGTTGTTGTTTATTCCACAAATCTTGGTATTTGTCTTAATATCTCCATTGGGCTAGGGTTAAATTTCCTTAGAATTTTGGTTGGGTTAAACTTGGGTCAAGATTCTTCCTTTATTACCTTTTTTAGCTTTCTTGGGTTGATACAAAATTGTTGTGAAAATTTTTGGTTCAAACACCAAAGGGGTTCGCATCAGAATTACTTCGAGGGCCTAAAATCTACTTGGTAAAATCACTGTTCAACAATCATTACAAAGGAATAAATTCATTAAAATTGATAATAGTTTCCCTTAAAAAGATCTAATAATCAATTATTAATTTGAGATTAACTATTAATAGCTATACTTTGTTCATGTACCCAAATATAATAATAAAAATTAAAAGGGATAATATATAGGACAAAGAAAAAAATTATATAAAATTTAATGGAAAGAACAAAGAAAACTACAGTTTTTTTTTTTTTTTTTTTATCATATTTGGAAAACAAAAAAGGAAAAAAAAAACTAATGAGATAGTTATAAGTAGAGAAAAAAAGACGGAATTCATAATAATAATAATACTGAAAAGTAGCTCAACACGTGCAGATAAATAGTTACCTAAACGTAACTATAGTCTTAGCAAATATGCTCAAGTACATAACCCAGTTAAACATAATTATAGCTACACTGGTAAAAGTTTCTCAGTGAAAGTCCACATATAGCAAAATAACAATAATTAAAACAAATGGAACATTAACTTTACCAAAATAAACAAAATCATATTTTTGCGTAATCTGTTTTCCTTGGCTAATGATTATTTTTCTTATATATTTTACACAATGCATACCTAAGTATGCAGAGGCCATAATCTAACAAAAAAGAGAAAAATATAACTCCTATATCACCAAAGAAGAATGTTCAGTAACCAAATCCAATGAAACTAATGCTAATGAATTTCATAAGTGAAAAGGATTTTATTTTTATGTGATTTTAGCAAGTTTTGGAGAACTATAGATGATTGATCTCAGTTTTTCTTTGCTTTTTCCTGTAGATGTTTCCTAAAATATGAAAAATGTCCTTCAATATTACCTGAAAGTCCTAATTTAGATCCAGACAGAATTGCAATCAGTTTTTGCGGACATAAGCAATGGAATTTATGTCTAAAGCCACCTTCCAAACACCGTTTTTGATTTTTAACACCTATTTTTTAATAATATAAATCTAAGACTAAAGAATCTCTAATCAGATCCCAAGAAAGTGTACCTTTGATGATCAAACAATTACAAACTTTGGATTAATAATTATAGCAACATCAACTTCATTTTGGTAAGAATCATTAATCAATCCCAAAACCCAACTCATCTTTACTTCTCAAACAACCACAGTTTTAAGCAAAGTTTCTTATACGAAAAGAACAAGCATCCAAGTAAAAGTCAAAGAAAAAGAGATTTTTCAAGGACATTTGAAGATAGTGATCTGAAGTTTAATCCTATATTGTGGATTTGATTTTTTAGTTGTCTAAGGGAAGTGCCATTGACATGGAATGCTTAACAGTAACTAACATTATATCAACAAATGGAACAAATAGTTAGTAATCAACTCAAACCAACAACATAATGAAAACAGGCTCTTTCCTAGAACAAAAAATCATTTAAGGAAGACAAAAGGTTTCAAATAAGAATTACTGACATAGCAGTCACAATTGAATAGAGCGAGGAAATTTGAAATTGAAATATGTGTGGTTTATTAAAGAATTCGAAAAACAGTTGTTTGTTTCCAGAGGTGGCAAACCTTTTTGATGTTGGTTAGAAGTTTTGTATGTTCTTTAGGCATGACTTCCTTCACAGCATCCATTCCACATTTTTTTACAAGCATTTCAAGGAGTAGTTTAACCTACACAAATACACCAGAGAAATAAATGTGCTAGACACTAAAGAGTTGGCCTAACACAAAACTGACAATCTTAGCACACAACTTCAGTGCAGCAGAAACAGAAAGTTTCTATTTAAGTATTGGATTTCAGAGTGAAAACATCAAGGATCGTAAATCATAAGCAGACCTGAATAATCAAATACTTGCCTTTGCATTGAAATGGTTCTTAGTGCTATCTTGCCCATTCAGCAAGACATCAACCAGGCTCTACAAGTGCTTTTGCAAGTTATTTGATTGTGATTTGGCCACCAATACCTTCAGCAAAATTAAATTAGCCTGCAATTGAAGTCAAATACTCAAAATGCAAATGCATCAGATGACAACAAAAAGGCACCTTTTGATTATGAAAAACTCAATTTGCAAGAAGTATAATCAATTGAAAAACTCAATTTGCAAGAAGTATAATCAACGGTAAGTACATTTCGGCCTTAGGAACAGTAAACTCAGAAGTAGTTTTTATATATAGTAGTGAAGTGAAGTGAAGTGATTTGTAAAATCAATAGTTACAGTCTAGTTTTGAAATTAACTTTTGAATATATAAATGAAGAAGATTATTTTTCTACACGAGAAGTGTCATACCTCACCAACAATTGTCAAGGGTTTACCAGTTGGAAGACCGTAATGATATCATGTTCAAATTATTGACTGAATAGAAAAGAACCGTGCTAATCAACTTTAAAATGACCCCCCAGGAGCTTATAAGCTGGATAAGGAACTGGAGTCCCATAAGGTGGCATCAGATGATGCTGAGAAACAATCAAAGCTATAATATAGTAAGGAGTTGAAAAAGTTACAAAGTAATGTAATTTTTCTTTGAGGCTTTTCATCAAGCACTTGAGATACTAAAGGTAGAAAATCTTACCTGCCACCTACAGGTGGCACAAAACAGTAAACTTTTGTCTAAATACGTCAAAATTCGGTAAGAAATAAGAGGGTAAAAAATTATTTTTACTTTTCACTTAAGGATGGAAAAAAATTACTCTTACTTTTCTGTAACACCCCAAGTTTAAGAGTCTAAAACCTAGGCGTGTCAACTTCCATTCACATTAAACGCGGAATTAAATCATTTACACGACTAAAATGTTCATTTATCTATTATAAAATTTTAGCAAAATTTCGGCAGAGTCTCCTCTATAAATTGGACATAGCCAACCTGTAGAGGGACATCAAAAACCATTTAAAAATTTAAAACATCCATCACATTCATCATCGCCAAAACCAATTCATGCATTTCCCAAACTCCTCAATCATAAGATTTTTCCAAAATATCAACAAGTATTGACAAATGAAAAAAGAGGTAACTTAACCCATAATACGTCGCTCATACTTAATCAAAACTAACTTCAACCAAACAATTATCAATAATAATAAATTAAGGAATAAATTCAAATGATAACTTTAATAAATTTAACTTTATTAAATAATGACGACAGCGGGTACTGTCTTAGTCAGCCGCCAAGTGCTCCCCTCTGGTCATCTAACTTTCATCACCTGAAATGTTGGGGAGGGATTGGGGTGAGCTAAAGCTCAGTAAGTAAACTGTATGCATGAATGCATGCTTATGACATGAATGCTTTAAAAATTCCATATATGTATCCCCTTTTTCTTTACTTTCTAGAACATTCAACATTTCAAAACTTTCACTTTACATTTCAAAACTTTCACTTCATTTCCATCGTGAGCTCACTTGATGTAACTTCTAGTCAATCAGAATACAGTGGGAAATTACTTATTTGGAACCAGATTAACATGCGCATTTCCACCACAAAGCGGTTTAACATTCACTTTCCCACCGCGAAGCGGTGTAACATTCACTTTCCCACCGCAAAGCGGTGTAACATTCACTTTCCCACCGCAAAGCGGTTCATTACATTCGGGTACGCCGGTCCCCCGCGCCCCATTTCCCACTCGCATCTTTCATGAACTAGAAGCACACCCATTCATTCTTTAAAAACTTGGGATACATAACTTTTGAACAAACTTGCACTTTGACACATTTCTTTCATTTAAAACATTTGACTTCCAAATTTCGATGTCAATGCATGCTTGATGATGCAATGACATGATAATGTGCATGCTTAAACATTCTTCTCAATAACATATGCTTTCATAATGTAAATGCAATTCATCAAAGCAAGTAAGTTGCACGACAGTCATTTACACATAACTTTCACTTTCACATTTACATTCAACTTCTATGAAAATAGGGGGAAGTTTACTTACATGAAATCCTTAGTATTTACCGTTCTGAACTTGCAAGTGGAAAAGTCTCGGATGTCCGTGACGTCAATGTACCAAAATCCCTAATTATTCACATTCGTCAATAAATATGACTTTTAGTTGACAATTAAATTCGTCATTCATTTTAATACTCAATCAAATATTAACTGCAATTAAAACTTCAATTTAACTCACATGTGATCTTATATCGAGACTAGAGCACATAAAACTAAAGAATTTCCTTTCATACTTTCAAATTCCCAAAACATATACTTTCATGTGACTCAAGTCTGAAAATTTTATCTTTATCGCCAAAATTTGAATATCTACATATGCCCACACCAAAATTTCAAGATATATATATATATATATATATATATATATATATATATATATATTTACATATACCTATACACACACAACAATATACATATTCCTATACATCAATACTCACACACATAACACTATTAAATCCCTAATTTCAAGTAAAATTCGAAATTCAACAAAAACTGAAATCTGAAATTTTCCCAAATTTTGAAAGTATACATATATGGAGCATACATACGTTATTCACATAGGACTTATATATATATACATGTGTATATCAATTTATGGGTGTGTGTGTGCGTGGAATTGTGCGAAATCGTGTGTGTGTGTGTGTATGTGCGGTTCGTGGGTGTGTGTGGGTGTGTGTCGTGAAGAGAAAAGGGGAAAAAGGGGAGGGGACTTACTGCCGGCGGTGGTCGGTAGGCGGCGGTGGTGAGAGCCGAGGGAGGGGAAGCGAGCGGAGACCGAGAGAGAAGTGAGAGCGAGGTGAGAGGTCGGTTTTGCGAGAGAGAGAGAGACCGAATGAGAGAGAGAAAGGCGTGAGTGAGGAGTGATTAGGTCAGGTTAAGGGTTTTAATCTTTTGAAATTTGCAAATCAGTCCCTCAACTCTTCTCTTTCGTTTAAGTAAGTCAATAAGTTCTATTTACCCTTGTCTGACACTAAACTTTTCCCTCAAATTTCAAATTGGCATAATAAAATAGAAAATAACATGCTTAGGCAATGAAACAATTAATCACATAGAATTGTACGTAAATAATTTAAAATAATCAATTTAAAATCTTTCAAATTGGTACATTGATCGAGACGGCGTCCAAGTCCTTCCACTGCAACATAAATCCAATAAAAGACATTAAAGATCATAAAATTATAATTTATAATAACATTCACGAGAATATTACGTGAAATTTAAAATTGCAAGAAAAATGAAAAGCGGTCTTACAAACTGAAAAGATGACAAAATAATTTTGATAAGAATGTAAGAGTATATTATGGCCGTGAATCGGATCCTAATCCTATGGCAAGTGTTAGAATATCCACTCCATATAATACCGCCTGCAGGATAGTGAAGAGAACCCAAATCAAAATTTGAATTTTATCTTTTATGTTTTAGTAGTATATAGATTTTACTCTAAATTATCATTTTATTGAGAAAAGATGATTACCTGATCCATTGCTGCTAACACATCCGTTAAGAGTTCTAGTGGTTGGATAAATAGATCTGTAAACTGCAATTTTGTTATTTATGCAGATTTCTTTCATTTATGCAAAATAACTCCCTGTAACAGTTAATGTTAAGGTTCTTACATTTAGGTGATAAATGATGTTATTGATGCAAATCAGCCCAGTAAATATTTTTCGAGTTCCAAAGATTATATACACGAGTAAGTATATAACAGTGCACGTGGTGTCATTTCAGTGACTCGGCAATAAAAGAAACCATCCACCAGACCACCACATCAGGAACTCCATAATTTCCAGCAGCAGTAGAAGCCATTTAACTGCAAAATGAAAATTTTCAATAATCTGGCAGTTGTATTTAGCACTCAAGTGCAGTTTAGAGAGTTATTTTTATCAATAATTAAGACATCAAAATACAGCTATACTAAAAATTGTGCAGATGGCCATAACCGTGAACTTTCACTTTATACATTTTTATAAGAACTCTGGTAGGATTTAAATTCATTTAAAATTCAATAAAACTAAACATGTCCTTTTCAATTACAAAAATCCATACAGTGCCTTACGTTCTTATTCTTTATCTATCATCATAACAAATCCCTCGTACTAACTCAAGATTATAACTTTATATTGTTCTCCCTAGCAACTCATATTGTTGTGCGTGTCCAGCAAAAGTCGTGATTCTCAGACTATATTTTTTCAACCTTAATTTATTCTCTATGAATACCCATAACTTATCAATACTTAAGCAATCCTCATATAAGCTAGAATCCGACCCAACAGATGCTAGATTATCAATTTCAGGAAGATACGGAGCATCTTAGCATCTATAATTCAAACCAAAAATAAAATTGGCAGATAGAGAAGGGGGCTCACGAAAACACCGGTCCAAATAGGAATCTTAGTGATGGGTCCGAGGCAAATTGGGATGTATCTAGCAAAAGATTATATGACGTTCGACTGCTTTTCCTGCAACATAAGGAACAAATGACAAACCTGATAACTACATATAGATAATGAAAATGATAATCTATTTACCTTGCACTCTATCGGACAAAATCTTTAATATTTTTTAGTGGTAAATCTTTACCACTAAAAAATATTAAGAAGATTCCGTAAGATAACTACCCCGTAATTCTCGACTAATAAATTGATTTCTAGTATTCTGTCAACCCCATAAATTATTTTTCTCGATAGAACTTCCAACCCTCCTCCTCCATTTATAGTTCATCTCTTTACAAAAGTGCAAGAATTTTGTCTGGTTCCTAAAGTTGGGAAACAACACTACGTTAAACCCATAGTACATACATAGAATATCCTAATAGACCAGCTTAGTAAAAATAAAACCACTAAGCAAGAAAATAAGAAAAATACGGCTTACCCTATATCATAATCTTGTTCCATCAAGTTTTGGAGTTCTCCATCCTGTCCAGAAAGATTACAAAATCAAAACAGAAGTTAAAATGAAAATCCTAATAACTTTACCGCCATTTAAAAAAAGAAAAAAAGGCAAAAGTCGTAAGAAAGGTTGTGGAAGTAAATCTGGATAATTTAGCATACAAAGCAAAACAAATATATCTGGATTTCTTAGCATTAATATTCCAATAGACCTACGAAAGTTGCTTGCAGTAGTCCTATTTAACAAATTGCTGGAGGATTCCAACAATCACTCATTTTCAATAAAACACTACAGTTAATATATATGGAATTGGTTTCCATCGAAAAGTCAAGTCTTCATATAATTTTGCTAACAATTATCATGTACAACTAAAAAACGAGCATACTGATGACGTGAGCATTGCGGTGCGTTTCTGCCCCAGTTCAAAAATCATCATCAAATCCCATGAATATGAAATATGGCAGATCACCTATGGGCTTCAACTGCAAAACCTATAACTACAAATAAGATCGAAGTCGTTATCCGAGGCGAGGTAGAAGTTCTAAACCTGATTCTCCAAAATTGGGTGCTCGAGGGATGGACAGCAAATCATCTTGGATATAATTTAAAGGCAAATTGAGTCAAGATTCAAGAAAACAGTAGCTAGATTACAATAAAAAAGTAAAGAATAACAGAGATCAATCACCTACGGTCCTCCAAAACTTGCTAAAATCACATAAAAATGAAATCATTAAATAATAAAAATAGGAAGAATAATACCTAAAGCTCAAAACTCTTCCCAATAGAAATTTCATTCTCGAATGAACAGCAGACCGCGAACCCAGACCTGGAAGAACCCAAATCATCGAAATAAGGCTGAAAATATTAGTTGAAGAGAACCTATATTACCGAAATCCAACAAAACCTCAAAAATCAGCTAGCCCCGATCATGAAGAACTCGCGATTGGAGAAGGTAGTAAGCTATTAAAATTGGTTTTGCCTCGAAGAACAAAGTTCAACACCCAGAAAACATACTATACACTGAAGAAAAAATATTTCGAAACAACCCGTTGGAGATTTCGATGTCGGACCCCAAACCCAAAAAAATCATAGATCTCTACACAATATACATTACAAAAACAACAAAAAAAAGGGGGAAAGGAAGAAACTAACCGGCGACTACGACAGAGGGTAAAAATCGTAACCGTGGCCAGAAGCTTCTAGAAACGCGGGAAAGAGTAGTGAAGCTGTGAAACAGAGAAAGAAATGGTGCTAGCCTCTGTTTGATTTTTCCCCAGTGACGAGAACCATTTGGAAACGCCGCGAGAGTGGTGCAAGAGACGGAAATGAAGCTGGCTTCTGCGTTTTCTTTTTGAAAGAAAGAAATCGTCTCTCTGTACAGACCAAAGAGAAAATAAGAGAACGCGTGTTTCACTTTGGCCTAAAAGCGTTGTTTTTCGTCCTTATGAATAGTAATAATGAAGTGAACTTTATATATAGTAGGGAGATAATAATAGTATAGCAGCCAAAAAAACTCACACATAGTTTCCCGCCATTTTTTCCTGCTATTTTAGGAAACTTTGTAATTTTATTAATTATTTTAATAATTGAATTAGGAAACTTCAATTAATGCAAAATTAATTATAGGTGACATGTAATAAATGACTTATTGATTGTAAAAAATAAAAAATCTATAAAAAGACCAAATTGTATATTATTTTTTCTTTTTTTGATAATTATTGTAATATTTTGAAGTAAAAAAATATGCAATATATGTGTCAAATTCATGATCTTAACGAGAAGTTAAATACAAGTTAACAATGAGAGTAAACTCTAAATATATCATTCTTAAAATTGCCTCAAATAATAAAGGTAAAAGTTTTACTTTTTTCAATATCCAATATTTTTAATTTCTCTCATCTAAGTCATAAAATGATATTTATCATTTCTTACCTAACTTCAATTTGACATAAATGATTAATTTCAAATCTTTTTTCTTATCAAATTAAAAGAAATAATGATATCCGATCTTTCTAAGCAAATTCAATTGAATCATTTTAATTTCTACAACTTCAGGTTTCGATAAACTATTTGGTAATTTTGAAATTAATTTTATAAATTTACTCATTTTGTTCATTTATCTATTTTTTAATTTTTATAAATTTAAAATAACATCAATTTGTAAAATATATACTACAGACTTTAACAATTAATTCATTGAATTCTATAGAAAACAAAAATATAAGGTTTTATTAAACTTATTCTATTTAAAAATAAAATATAGTCCATACATTTATTTAACATGTACAAAAAATAGTTTTGTGTGTGTGTGGGTAACATGGCCATTTTCAATACTTGGTGAAAAATAAAATGTCACATTTTATTTGAAACCATTGAATATGAGTAAGTTTGATATAAACTATAGAAATTGTTTTAAATGTGTGATTGAAAGTGAAAGAAGGTAGTATAAAAAATAAAATAATTGTCAAATCAATCAATTGAGTGGTTAAAAATTGATTTTCTTTTTTTAGAATGCGTAGTTAAAAAATAGAATGTGCAATTGTAAAAAATTAATTTTTAAATAATATGTGGTTATGAATGAACATTAAAAAAAATTATTTTTGAATAATCAATTCTATATGAATAATTAAACTAAGGAAATTAAATAATGAACAATTAACTGTTAAAAAAAAATGCAATTCATAACTTTTCTTTCTTTCTTTTTTTTTTTTTTTTATATTTTGATTGTATATTGAATGTACAATTTATGCATTAAAGTAAGATATCTTATAGGGAGAAATGAAATTACAAATTATTCACAATTTGTGTATGCAAGTTATTATTGTTATTTTTATCGAGCATTGTATTTTTACAACTTATTCTATAAATATTATTTATTTCGTACATCGCACGAGTGCGATTACTAGTGTTTATTAAAAGTAGAATGTTTAAAAATATGTTTTTTTATGTTTTCGTGATTGAAAAGTGGAGAGAGAAAATATGTATAATTAAAAATTGATTTGAGGAATTATATTATTTAAAAAAAAAAAAAACACATTTTGCCAAACGGAGGCTAAAAACCTCTGTGGCGCAAAAAATAAGAACACAAATGATGACGTGTTGTCCCCTTTTCTTTTCTCTCTTTCCTTTTTTTCCCTCTTTTTGTTTCTGATAAAATAAAAGATTTTATTTATACAAGTACTGAATATTTATTTGACATTATAAACTCAAGTTTTTAATAAAAGTCAAATTAAATAATTAATTTTAATCACATATTTTATAGGACATGCATCTTTTCAATCACATATTTCATCAACTTTTATTAAAATCTAGTAAAAAAAATTTAATTTTAATTTTCATCAAACGGGGACAAATCTCATAGTTGTTCATAAACTATTTTTACTTCACAAGCTACAAAAATTTTTAAAATTAATGTCTACTAGATGTATTAAAATTAACGTTTAAATAAATTATCATGACTAATAATTTTAGTAATATATCATCTCTATCTCCTATCTCCTACTCTCCTACTTAGAGTGTGTTCTTTTAGATTTAATTTGGAATGTTTTGTGTCAAATCAAGAAATTGAAATTATTTGTTGATTTATTTGTGTTTTAAAAAATAATTAACTATGACATGATATTAATTGTTATATTTTAATTCAATATTTATGATTTTTAAATTTCTACAACAATAAGTAAATTGTATCTCAATTTACTTAACTGAAAATTGAGATGATCAATGTTATATTATATTTTTCATTAAAAAAACAATTACGTTGTATAATTATTGCAAAAACCTATAATATCATGAATTTGATGCATCATTGTCAATCTCATAATTTTAGTATTTTTTTTCTTTTTTTATGATTATCGAATCTATCTATATAATATATAAAAGTAGCTGAGTCAACCTCAGTCAACTTCCCTTTTTCCCTCCAAAACTCTTGTGCTATGTGCAGATTTTATTTATTTATTTTTCCAATTTTTTGGGACTTCAATATTTATCATGTTCACACTACTTATATCCCCTATCCAATAATCAACTTCAAAAATAGTTGAACCTTCAATATTTATTTATTATTTTCAAAATCGCCGACGTCTACTTATAGTCTTCAATATTTGTTGTGTTTACATGACTTCTATTTCCCGCCGCCTAATTACACTGGAAATCCAGTTATTTTTCCTTTTTCGCTTTTTCAGAATTTGTTTCATTTTTTTCCCTTTTTCAAAATTTGTTGATTCATTTTTGTTTTCTATATCTTTTTTTTTTCCATTTCCCTATATACAACCTCTTTCATTTCTGTTATATATAATTATTATGAGGATATACACAATAATAAAAGATTCAATCAAAGGGTTATTTCTTTGAAAAAATGTATACTGTTTAACATGACCGCTCTACTCCACCTTCTATTTATCACGTTTTATGATTCAAAGTTTCTGGTGCGGTGGTAATGGTTATTAGTTATTAATATTACAAACCAGTTGAAAATAAAAAATAGTAAATTATTTTTTGAAAAAGTAAAAAGGATTGACACTACTCTTTTCTTCAAGACCTGTGATATTTTGAGTCATTGAATATAGATTTGGATTTCTAACAAAAAAGAAAAAATATTAAAACAATAATATTGTAGAGAAAGCTTCGAAAACAATATAGAATGCAAAATTATTTTAGACTAATAAGAGGATTTGTTAATAGTCTATTTATATTATGTTCTAGATTTCTCTGTTGGGGTTGCAATGTGTTAACTAATGTTGGGTTATTTAGAATAGTTTTGGGCTTGATAGACATGTTAATGATTTCGGATGTTGAGTGAAGAAAAAATATATTATTCATGGGTCAGTATATATATTTGATGAAATTGTATATCACATTGTATAAAAAATAATAAAAATAAGAAACTAGAATTATTATTTTTTTAAAATCTGCTTTTACTGAGAAGTTGTTTCTTATTTTTTATGATATAAGAACGATAATTTGTTTGGTTTTACTTATTTATATTTGACTTTTTTGTGTCAAAACCTCTCTTTTCATAAAAAAATGTGTTCTTCTAACTTTTTCAATCTTACAAATAAATATTTGTGTTCATTTATACAAATCCAAATAAAATTTTCTGTTAAAAATTATGTTGAAATTTTATTACTAGATAATACTCTCTATGTCCTACAAAGATAGTCCACTATTTCTTTTTTGTCCATCTCAAAAAGATATTCTACTTTATTTTTTAAGAGTGAAATTAATATTTTATATTTTATTTTGTCCTTAATCCGTATGAAAATGAGTAGAGGACTATCTTTATGGGACGGAAGGAGTACTAAATTATAAATCACATCATACATATAATTTTTTTTTTTATAAATAATTTTATTTTTAGTTATTTAGTACATCTAAATATTGGAGCTCTTTTTTATAGCATATTATTAAATTATTAAATATTTTTATAGATAATTACATTTAATACGTAATTAATTTCTTATAATAATTGTTATATTTTATTGGTCTTAATTTTATGGATAAATATTTGGTTCAGTCATACAGATCCAATGTCAAATTCTCAATTAAAATTATATCTAAAATTTATACACATTCGTATTTTTATAAATCACGTTGTATTGAGATTTTTATAACTAAATCCTATTTTTAAGTTATTTATTACATATACATATTAAAGTTCTTTCCTATGTTGCATTATTTATCAAAATTATTTCGATGACAATTACATTTAATTCTTAATTAATTTTTTATTCCAAAAAATCTCATATCACATTTTTTAACATTAACGGTTAACAAATTTATCTATATTGTTTGAAATGATATAGTTATTAATGGTTTTTGTCCTAACTGTTAATTTTAAATTTTCAAAAAGTAATTAACCATACCAAGATATTCTTTGCTATATTTTAATTTAGATTTTATGATATTTTTTCACAATAATATATGAATTGTCTCCCAATTTACTAATTAACTAAAAATTGAGATGATCAATATTAAACTATAATTTCAATCAGAAAATAATTACGTTGTATAAATATTGAAAACCTAAAATATCATAAATTTGATGCAATATCTTTGTCAACCTCGCAAATTATTATTATTATTATTATTATTATTATTATTATTATTATTATTATTATTATTATTATTATTTTTCATTGTCAATGGTCAAAATATTGAATTTTATCTTTTATATGCATGGTCTCTATTATTAACTTTTTTATCTATTGTTTGAATGTTCAGAGTATATGAATACTGGAGATCCTACATTTAAGTGTTAATTTTGCAAGGCGAATTTTTGGTTCGAGGAGATGGTGAATAATCGTTACAAAACTTGAAGATCATATTCTATAAAGTCAAATTCTATCTGACAGTAATGCAGGATACAAGTTCTTTATTCTAAGGATATCGTTGAGCCATTCGAATTTTAGGATACTTATTAGATTTAATTTTTTTTTTCATTGATGGTGTCATATGTCATGACTATCGATAAGAGTCAGACACAATCATTTGTAAATGTTATTTATTTTGTTTAAGAATTCATTTAATTTCGAATAGGATTATTTTTATTTAGAAGTTTCTTCCCGTGCATCGCACGGGATGATTCACTAGTTATATATAAAAGGAGGATAGCTATTAGCTGCAATCTCCTTTCCCGCCCATGATTTCCCTCCACAAAGCCAGCCTGTGTTTTTTCATTCCCACAAACATGGTTCGATTTTGAATAAAATCTGCCTTAATATATAATATAAATATATAATAATCTAATAAAATAAAGTGTCTGTCACTTAATCAGCATAGCTGAACTAACACAAGGACATTGCTTCTATTACACTTAACATTTGGTGGCTCTCGATTTTTGCGTCCTAGAACACAATCCTAAGATTTTTCCCATGATAAAATATAAATATAAAATAAAATCTGATTCCCATAATAAGCTGTAATAAAATATTTAATGGCATGTCGAGGATGGTACTTTATTTTCATTGTGATTGACTCTTTGATTGACCCAATGTAAAAGCCAAAACAATACACGTTTTGAATACGAAAATTCATCTGCAACTCCGGTTAGCCTTCATTATTCGTATTTCTATTTATTTATCACATTTTAGCTCACTCATTTTCACATTTTCCGTTCAACATTTATGCACTTCTGTATACCAGCGTTTCAACACTCAACTCTCAGGTTAGTGAAAACACCGACAATTGTTATGCATTATTGTCTATAACTTATTGGTTTGGTAATCTGATGAGTATTGAATGCATGTTGAAGAAGACTTGAAAATAAAACTTCGTTTCTTGCAGTAGATGGCTCCCATCATAGATATGCTTGCGGACATCGTCCTTACGAAAATCAAGTGGGCATTCAGTGTTCGTGTGGTTCGGCTTTGGGAAAGTCCTACGTTTGGAAAGCCCGATAACATTTATAGCTTGGAGATGGTACTAATCGACAAAGATGTAAGTAGATTACCTATGTTCATTTCATATATTTGCGTTTGAGAAGGAAAAAAAATTACAAATCAGTAGAATAGCGTTATTGTTCCAATAAACAAAAAATGCTTTGTGCCGTGTTTGAGAGCCATGGTTCAATAAAATCGTTTATATGAGCATATGAAAAGGTTACCTATTTAACAATTACCACTCTACTTTTATTGCTAATGTAATATTGTAATGGTTACATTTAAACGGCAAATAGAATGTTAAATAAATGCAATAATAATGCTGACCGAATATATAAACTAAAAGAAAGAAATGCAAAAATAAGGTTACATTTAAACTGTAAAATGATAATGATAATGATGTACCAATAGGAATGTAGTGATGATTCTTTTTATTGATGTGGAATGTGTTTAGAAGAGGAATGAGAGTGTTCACGATATTATTGTAGCTATTGTAATGGATTCAAAAGTGGCAAAATTTCTGGCTGGGTAATGATACTGTTAACAACACATGAGATAGATTTAGTTGAATATAATGTTAGTCTATTTATTTATTTATTTCATATTCACTGTGTTGTCCTTCATTGTGCTGTCCTAATTCGATAATGAATTTGATTGAAGTGGAATGTGTATAACTAGGGCACTAGAATTCATGCATCCGTCAAACGCAACTTGATCAAGACATTCAAGCCTAAAATCCGTGAGGGACTCCTATATCTGATGCGTGACTTTGTCATTGGTTACAACAATTCGAAGTACAAAGCTTCAGATCACAATTACAAGCTGAATTTCATGTTGAAGACATATGTTAAGGAAGTTGAGGATAGTAGCTTTCCAAAAAAAATATATGACTTTATTCCATTTGGTGATCTGTTGTCAACTTCCAAAACAGATGAAAACAAATTGATTGGTAATATTTACTGCAAATATTTTTTGTCATATTTTCAAGGGTTAATATGAAACGGATTCAAAATTTTCTATGTTGACTATTATCATAAAAAAATTGCTATTTTTATTAGACATAATTGGAGAAGTTGTTGGCAAGGACACAGTACGCTCAAAGGAAATATCTGGGCGAAGTACCAAAATGATTGATATTGTACTATAGGATACTGAGTATGTCCATCAATACCCATATAGTTCATTTGGTACATCAAATAGTTGTTAACTGAGAATTGTTTTACCAATCAATGATTAACACTTACTGCTTCTTCTGGAATAGGAATAATCGGTTGTCTTGCACCATATGGGGTGAGCATGCTGATGAGCTTAGTAACATCTTGGATATTGAAAATCCAGAACCAGCCATATTATTACTTCAAATGTGTCGATTTAAAAAGTTTAGAGGTTTCTTATTTAACACTCTTTCATAACTGCGAATCAGATTCATGTTTATTTATTAATTTAAATATTACTGATATATAACACTGTAGGAAAAGTGAGAATATGTAACACATATAATGTTACAAAGTTATGTGTGAATTGGTGTTACCTATCGTGTAACACCCCAAGTTCAAAATCTTAAACCTAGGCGTGTTAACTTTTCTTTACTTAAATGCGGAAAAGAAATCATTTAAAACCTCAATATTTTCATTTTCTATTATGAAATTTTACAAAAGTTTCGACAGAGTCTCCTCTGTAAATTGGACATAACCAACCTGTAGAGGGACATCAAAACTATTTTTAAAGTACACATCTCAACTCATTTAATCTCAAACATCATCCAAACCATTACAATAAGTCCCAAAATCCTCAACAATATAATTCCAAGTAAATAAACTTTAGCAAATGAAATAAGAGGTAATTTAACCTCTAATACTACCCATACTTATTCAAAGCAAATTTCAGCCAAACAATTAACAATAATAAATGAATTAAGGAATAATTAATGAGAAACTTAAATAAATTCTAATTTAACTTTATTTTCAAATATTGAGGATAGGTATAGCCTGAGTCTGTCACCAAGTGCTCTCCTCGGATCATCTAATTTTCATCACCTGAAATGTTGGGGAGGGATTGGGGTGAGCTAAAGCTCAGTAAGTAAACTTTACGCATGTAATGCATGCTTATGACATGAAATGCTTTAAACTTTGAAATATATATCCCCATTCACTTTAACCTTTCAAAACATTCAAAATTTTCAAGCTTTCACTTAACATTTCAAAACTTTCACTTCATTTCCATCGTGAGCTCACTTGGTGTATCTTCCAGTCAATCAGATAACAGTGGGCAATTCTTATTTGGAACCAGATTAACATTCACATTTCTACTGCAAAGCGGTTAACATTAATTCCACCGCAAAGTGGCTCATTCACTTTATTCCACCGCAAAGCGGCTTATTTACTTCATTCCACCGCAATGCGGCTCATTACATTCGGGTACGCCGGTCCCTCGCGCCCCATTTCCCACTCGCATCTTTCATGAACTAGAAGTATACCCATTCTTTCTTAAAAACTTAGGATACGTAACTTTTGAACAAACTTGCACCTTGACACATTTCTTTCATTTAAAAACATTTCACTTCCCAATTTCGATGCCAATGCATGCTTAATGATGCAATGACATGATAATGTGCATGCTTGAACATTCTTCATAATAACATATACTTTCATAAAGTAAATGAAATTCATCAAAGTAGGTAAGTTGCAAACAGTCATTTACACATTCCACATTTACATTTAACTTCTATGAAAATAGGGGAAGTTTACTTATTTGACGTCCTTAATATTTACCGTTGTCTAGATTTGCAAGTGGAGGAGCATCGGCTGCCAGCATCGTCAATGTACCAAAATCCTAGTTGTATTCATTTATTTAATAAAATATACTTTCAGTTCAAATTGGTATATTCATCATTCCTTTAACATTAAACAAGTTAAAGCAATAAATCTTCTTTCCCTTTTCTTATCTTTTAAATTTTAAATTCAAATAATTACATCAAACTTAAACCAAAATCCACAAAATTTACTCTGAAATTTATACATGAGAATCATATATATATACTTCAATACATACACACAACTCCAAATATACATACATACATGCACATTATTCACGGACTGAAGTTAACTAACCGTAAGAATTCTATGTGGCTCACAATTTACCCCAAATGTATACTTAAGACATGTCTAACACAATATAATATCATACTCGAAACGAGAGGTAAATTTCATTGCATACTTGAAAGTTTTCTTACATTTTTTTTTAACTCAAATTTCAAATTTATATAATTTAACATATCTTTAAAAACTTACCCAATTACAATCCTAACCATTCAAAAATTTTAAAAACTCTTAGTTCCAAATGAAACCTAAAAATCAATTAATAGCACTTGAATTCTAGGATTTCCAAAATCTGAATTTTATGAATATTTACATGTGCGATGTTTCTAAACTTCAAAATAATAACCAAAAATTAGCATTTAACCCAAAAGTTAAAATTCTCAATTAAACTTTACAAGGACCAAAAAAAAAAAAATCTGAAATTCCTTCTATATATATCAAAATCTAGAAAAATAACATACACATCAGTACATACATATATAAGCATTAGCCAAACACCAATTTAGCAGTCATCATTCAAAATCATAACTGAATGAAGATTAATAAAAACATTCATACAACCCCTTTAATTTTCAAAAATTACCATAATGCTTCAAATCAAACTAGCAATACAATTTAAAAGGCTTAATTTACTGATTCAGAAACCTAAACTTTCACACACACACACACATACACGTACACACACACACTCACACAGAGGACAAGACATTTATATAAATTTTCATAACACTGGGATTGGCATTCAAAAATTAAACTAAATTCAAATATGAATATCTACATATAAGTAGCATATACATACAATTAATATATATACATGCTTGTGTGTGGGTTCGACATTGTGTGCGTGCGGGTGTGTTGTGTTTTGCGAGTGTGGGTGTGCGATCGAGGGAAGGAGTGTGCTATCGTGTTGGGTTGGTGACCGGCGGTCGGTAACGGTGGGGGTGGTGGCAGTAGCGGCGTCACCGTGAGAGGAGCAGCGAGAGGGCGAGACAGAGAGAGCCGAGGGACGAAACTGAGAGTGAGAGAGGCAGGGGAGCGGGTGTGAAGAATTAGGTTAGGTTAGGTATAATCTTTTGAAATTTGCAATTAAATACCTCAACTCTCATAAATTGGCAATTTAAGTCCACAATCTCTATTTAAATCCCCCAACAATCTCTACTTACCCCAACATCGAATTAAATGTAAATTGCCTCCTATGACTTGATAAAAATAGAATTTAGTTGTTAAAATAAATTTAACAAGTAAAATATAGGATAAAACATAGAATTGCACATAAAGAAAAACTTTATAAACATTTTAATTGGCACATTGATCGAGACGGCTTCCAAGTCATTCCACTGCAAATTAAGTCAAATATGAAAAATAGTAATAATCAGTTACATAATTTATAATGGTACCAATATAAAATTACGTGAAATTCAAGAATGCGCGTAAAACGAAAAAATGGTATTTCATATCGTGTAAGAAGTGCCTGAAGAAGGTTAACCCTATAGGGACCAAATTTCATTGTGAGAAATGTGATATTTTCAGTAGTGATGGAATTCTTAGGTAATTAATCCAACAACTTCTTTTTCCTTTAGTAGGAGATAATTTATCCATTTTATCCATGTCCCTAAATTTCAAATCATTGCGTGAAATGTAGTTGACAATTTTTTTTGGTTCATTTAAGGTATAAGATTCAATTAAGAGTCCTTGATGGGACTGGTAGTGCATCCTTTCTTCTGTGGGATCGTGAATCCTTACAGTTGATTGGGAAGACTACTGCTAACCTAAAAGAGGATATGATTCAGATAAAATGATATTATCGTAAAAAATACATGATGCTTCTAAATAAATGTAATTAGCATATGACCTGATAGACATTTAATCTACTAGCAGGGTTCGGAAGATTTGTCTTACCCAGACAATATCGAAGCATTGGTTGACAAGAAAGTACTCTTTAAAGTTCAAGTTAGGCATGATAACATACAGCAACACAGTGATACATTTGTCGTGATGAGGTTAACAACCGATGATTCTTTGATATCCAAGTATGTCATGTTTTCAAACGTAGAAAGTCAAGTTTGTTGAATTGATAAATTGGTTAATTTAGCTAAACTGTTTACATTTGGTTTGTTTCCTAAACATAATATACTGCTGTAGTTGAATCAATGTAATTGTAATATTGCATGGTTCTGACTTTTTTCTTAAGTCTGACAAGAATGGCAATGAGGAGCTAAAGGTATTACATTTGTTTAGATGAATTCAGATTTATAGTACGTTTTCATATTTTTTAACTAATTCTCAGATATTTTACCTTACTTTTTTGTCAATAGGATTCCACATCCAAGGACGAGGTTAGCACGCCAACCAAGACTCTTTAGAAAGCCACTTTCCTTGGACGAGCTTGAAACCAGTAGCAATGCTAAGAGAACGTTGGATATTAATGCCTCCACGCAACTATCGAGCAACAAGAGCCGAAGGATTATTAAACAGGAGAATCCTTGAGAGGCTTACTGAACAATTGGAACTTTTTGAGAAGATTTTGAACTTTACTACTGAATTGGTGATTTAGATGCTACTTACTATTTCAGCAAACTCGTGCGTCGTTAATATTCGGTTAGCATTATTTGCTATAAACCATGTTTTGGGTGACAATTAATGCTTGGAAAGTACCCTTAATGGCAATGATAATCTTTTGGCACTTGGTATTCATAGTTTATTTGCTTGCGATTTCATAATGCATAACCTGGTTCTCTATTTGCTAATTTTCCACGTTTCATATGAAATATGTTTCAGATATGTCACGAAAAGGAACTGAGTAGAATTATTCAGAATTAATCAATTTTTCATTTTTATTCTTATTTCTAATGGATAAATTATCGTATATTTCATTCACAAATTCACAATTTTGGGTATTCTCGGGAAAAAATATATATATTAATGACAACAAAGAGTATGTGGATAGGATAGTTGAAGTAAGCCATTGGGGATCTGCAAACCTTTTGAGAAATATATTTGCAACATTGTTATATTCAAATTCTCTAGAAAGGCCCGAATTTGTATGGGAAGAATGTTGGGGGTACATATCGAATGACATTTTATATAGGCAACGCAACATTTTACAGCATGAAGGTATGTTCAACAACTCCCAGTGCTTATATATTTTTGGACATTGTATAAAAATAATAGCCAACATAATACTTAATATCTCAATGACAGGATTATGCATTGGCGGAGATTGAAAAAATATTGCATAGTACTGGAAAAAGTTTACGTGACTTTCTGACGATGCCTTTTCCCTCCGTAGTTGATCTTTCATTACGGCAGAACATGCTAATTCAAGATGAGTTGTGTTACGATAAACATGCATTGGCTAAAGAACATAATAGATTAGTTTCAAATCTAACAGATGAGCAACATAATGTCTATGACACAGTAATGCATGCTATTGATAATGGTGAAGGTGGAGTATTCTTTCTCTATGGTTACAGAGGTACAGGGAAAAATTTGTATGGAAAACACTGTCTGCTGTCATACGATCAAAGGGACAAATTGTACTGAATGTTGCATCAAGTGGTATAGCGTCTCTTCTTTTACCAGGCGGTGGAACAGCTTATTCTAGATTCGAAATTCCACTTACTTTGAATGAGGATTCAACTTGCAACATTAAACAAGGTAGTCCTCTTGCTAAGCTAATAGTTAGAGCTGAACTTATTATTTGGGATGAAGCACCTATGATGAACAAATATTATTTTGAAGCATTGGAAAAGACAATGAGAGATATAATAAGATTTAACGATGCAATGAGCTCAAAAAAACCATTCGGTGGAAAATCATTGTTCTTGGAGAAGATTTCAGACAGATATTACCTGTCATTCCAAAGGGTAGTAGACAGGATATCGTGCATGGAACGATCAACTCCTCATACTTGTGGCAACATTGCAAAGTTTTGAAGTTGACGAAGAACATGAGGCTTCAAATGCCTGACTCAAACTTTGATCCCCAACAATTAAAGGCCTTTGCAGACTTAATTTCAAGTTTTGGAGATGGTACAATTGGTGGGCCAAACGATGGGCATACCTTGATTGAAATACCTAAAGATTTACTGGTAAAGGGGACTGGAGACTTAGTTGCGTCAATAGTGGAGAGTACACTTCCAAATTTCTCAAAAAGAGTTAAGAACCTTCATATTTGCAATAAAGAGCCATTTTGGTACCAACATTGGAGGTTGTAGAGAATATCAATGAGTATATGGTATCTCTCAATGAAAAAGTAGGAACAACATATTTAAGTTCCGATGCAACTACCAAATCAGATTCAAATGTCGATTTACTCAATGATCTACACACTCCAGAATTATTGAATGTAATAAGATGCTCAGGATTACCTAACCATGATTTGAAGTTGAAGGTTGGCACTCCTGTTATGTTGTTAACGAACATTGATCATTCTACGGGGCTGTGCAATGGGACCAGATTGGTAATAACAAAACTCGTAAAACATGTTTTAGAAGCTCAGGTCATAGCAGGAAGTAATGCAGGACATAAAGTGTTTATTCCACGAATGACTCTAACTCCATCAGATGCAAGATTTTCATTTAGGTTTCGAAGAATACATTATCGTTTGATTGTGTCTTATGCTATGATGATTAACAAGAGTCAAGGACAATCACTATCACATGTCGGACTATATTTGAAAAAACCTGTTTTTAGTCATGGTCAACTTTATGTGGCAGTATCTAGAGTTACGAACCGTTTGGGATTGAAGATACTTACTTGCGACCAAGATGGATTACCATCCAGATCAACTGCTAATGTTTTTTCAAAGAAGTTTTTCAAAACTTGATTTAGTTATATCACGTATATTATTTTTTTGTTGCAATAGTATATCTTCAATAATTTTGTAAATTTTACAATGGATCACCAATTCACTTCAATACATTTGTAATGATTAAGTAATATGCAAATTTTATTATAATTATAATTATAATTATAATTATAATTATAATTATAATATTCTTCAAATTACATTAATCCGTGCATCACACAGGTGAGACACTAATAGTATATCAAATATATTTATTTGTATTATCCACATTATATGTAACTTCTTGTATCAATAATAATTGAACTTATATCCCTATCATCCACTCTTCACAAAATTTTAAAATATCGAATTTTGACCACTAAAGTTATCTAAGTGTTGGACGTTATACAATGGCATAACATTCATTTCAATATTGTAAAGAAATTGGAGATGACAGACAAAATAAATAGGTAGGGCCCAGTAATCACTATCGACCAATCACAGCACACCAAATGTCACGTAAGAAACTTTTAACACTCTGTTCTGTTCCTTTTTTTTTTTCCAAATTTACCCAATTTCTTTACAATATACTCCTGCAGTGTTGTTTAGTGGCCACGTGCATGTCTCTGCTTGATAGCGCACTGCGGAAAGACGCTTTTTATAGATCAATAGGCCCATTATACTATTTTAGTTAATATCAATTTGTTGCAGCCAATGGGCCCCTTTAACTGCATGACTTTTCAATCTTCGCCTTTGTTTAGTTTTCTTTAAAATTTTCTCTTTTTCCTACAGTACTCAATCTCAACCATCCATAAAAAGTCAAGTCCACAATAGTTGACTTTTCAACCAAATTTCAACAATAAATTCTCCTAAAAATCACTATTCATTTAAAAAATTTCTTTTTAAACAATATAAAACACAAACTTCATATGGTGGAATCTCATTAACGTAAATTAAAACATGCACTACCATTATCCATCAAGGAATAAACAAGCTCAAATAGTATTACAAATGCATAACACCGTCCATAATTTTTGGATTTACTGACTATGTAATCCCATTTTCACGGGTTCCATATCAAATCTGTAATTTGGTCACGGAATCGTTCCCATTCTTGACTTTTTGTGCTATCATAAGTGGCACATTTTATCCTTCTTCATCGGGTGAGTCGTTCAGTTCCATTGTCATATAATCAGGCCTCATCGCAACAACAAAACCAGGGTCTTGTCTGTCCACTTTTCGCAAGATATTATGAACTGCCATTGTGGCTATAACAATGGACTTCTGTCCATTGAACTCATACTCTGGAATCCTTTGCAGTATTGGAAATATTTTCTTCATAATGCCAAAACACCTCTCCACAATATTACTGCACGATGAGTGCAAGTGATTGAAAAGTTCCTCACAAGTCCTTGGTTGACGTGCCTAGGCTGACGAAGGTCTATGAAATTCTTGTATGTGGTATCTTGCATCGTGACCTTTGTACGAGGTGAGGAATCCCCGTCTATTCGCAAATCCTGAGTCTACAAGACAATATTTGTCATCATATGGCATGGGGAAATGACTAGATGGGTTTTCCATGGCCACATTTAGCATTCAGCTATCATGTGTTGACCCTTCCCATCTGGCAGCTGCGAATGTGAAACACATATTGAAATCAAAAACAGCTAAAATATTTTACGTTAGCGTGTCGTGACGATTACGATATCTTTGCGTATGTCCTTGTGGCGGTACTGCTGGGACGTGCGTGTCATCTATAGCTCCAATATAATTCTGCTTAATGTTTGTAACCGCATGGAAATTAGTTAACAACAGGTTAACAAATATATTAATTATTATACATATATCAACCTACATGAAAATATGAATGTCGCTGGTCGGTAGGAGTATGAGAGCCTCCCCCGTGCAGTAATTTCGGTGTGGCCTTATCATTTTAGCAGAAAGTTGTACTATTTTTTCGAGTGTATAGTGGAAGTGTGTGTGTGTGTGTGTAGTTGATGCTTAATGACCAAACATCAAATGAGCAAGTCTTAATCCAACAGAATGGCCTAGTACAAAAGGCGACAGTGCTAGCCTCTCTTCAGCTAGGATATATCTCGAATCCTCAAAGCCATAGTGTTGTTTTAGATAACTCATCAAAGACCTAAAAGCTGGGGGCCTCATTCGTGTTAGCTGCAAACAGTTGTCCTCGCTTGGCTGGCTCAACACCCGATCAACCAACTTTTGACTATAGTTCCCGTTGTCATTGGTTTGGGAGTCCATAACATGTTTATGAACTCCGAATAGAGCTGCACTGTAACCAAAACTACAAAATTTGACCCATGACACGTCCTCCTCTTGCAATATTTCAAGTTTATGCATAAGCTCTTGTTTGCAATTGGCTACCATACTTGCGTGCACTTTCTAGCAGTGTCGAAAAAGGCGTTAAGATAAAAAAAATGTATTCTATGCACCTTCACAGTCAGACATTATTCTTATAATTTTAGAGATAGCTCTATTGTCTTTGTTGTTGTGCTAATGCTTTTGAAGTGGGGAGTTTTATAGATGCATGAAATTATTGATGACTATTGGTAAAAGAGTAGGAATATGAACAAGACATCACTTCTCCAAAGTTTTCTAGATGCAGCCATAAAATGTAGTACCAAGCCTATGGCGGAAGACAAATTTTAGATGACACAAAAAAGTGAAAGTTTCTGAAATGTCCTTTTGTTGAACTAGAAGACAAATGCAAGTTGGAGCCATGTACCATTGTGCTAATTTTACAACTTTTAATCAATTCAAATTTTGAAGACAGACATGAAATATCAACTTGTATATGATTACCAGACCGACATTGGTACTCCATGATTTGTTCCAAGAATTGAGATAGAAGGTAGTGCATATTAAGGAATTATATAAACGCACATATATCACAATTTTTTACAACGTGATATCACACATTCTTACAATTGATACAAAGTCTTAAAACCATTATAACTTTGGGAAAAGTCTCTCGAAATTTTTAAAATTAGCATAGTGACAAATTACGTACTAGAACTTATTTATAACCGCTCTTCTCCATGTGCTCAAGTCATTTGATCTTTTGTTATAAAGTTGGCCACCCGAGAAAAATAGACCATTGTCATTCGTTGTTCCCCAACATGGTTGCATCGTAAGTCGAGATAATACCATCAACCTCAAACATCTCTATAAGATGAGGCCAACACATCTCCACAGGGGGGATAGGATTGGGGACTTCGAGCTCCTTTTCGTACTTCTCCTTGCACGCTGAGTCAAATGCACCAAACAATTGTGAGCCCATCTTTTGTTTCTTCCCACTATGGTGGTTATGGCCGACCTTAGAGGACTTCTGCTTGCTCCCGACTATTTCTAGTACCTGGAATCACCTCAAGAGAATCAATTGGTTTCTTCCTACTATGCTTGTCGATCTATCAATTGGTTCTAAACCTATTAGATGCAAATGGGTGTTTAAAAGAAAGTATAATTCGGATGGTACACTAAACACTTTCAAAGTTAGACAAAGGATTTGACAAAAGGACGGAATCGAGTATTTCGATACTTACGTACCTGTAGCAAGAATAACATACATTAGGATATTATTCGTGTTGGCCTTTATAAATGACTTATATGTTCATCATGGATGTCAAGACGACATTCTTAAATAAAGACCTCAATGAGGAAGTCTATCTGTCAAGACGACATTCTTAAATAGAGGCCTCGATGAGGAAGTCTACACGAAACAACCAGAAAGGCTTGTGCCACCCAGGAATGAACATAAAGTTTGTAAACTTGTAAAGTCATTATATGGTCTAAAGCAAACACATAAGAAACGACATAAAAATTTGACTTTAATAACTTAATAAGATTTTTTTTGCATAAATAGTGTATATAAATGTAGTATTCCAAAGTATGTGATTCTTATATTATAATTATATGTTTATATGTCGATGACATGTTGATTCTACGTAATCACATGGATGGAATTAAAGAAACGAAGATGTTTCTGTCTTCCACATTCAAGATTAAGGATCTTGGAGAAGTTGACACTATTTTGAAAATCAAAATGACCAAAAATAGTGGGGTTATTATTTGAGTCAAACACATTATGTGGAGAATGTGATAAATAAAAGCATGTTTGGTGTAGGTGATTTTGGGGAAATTTGAAAAAAATTGGGGTTTTGGGAGTGTTAAGTGCATTTTATACACGTTTTATACCTTTAAGTTAGCATATTTTGGAACATCTTGAGCAAATGTCTACTAATTTATGCATATTTTGTGTTTAAATAAGTTAATATCCAAGTTTGAGGCCAAAAACCACAAAAGAAGTGCAAATTACACTGAAATTGGAAGTTTGGGGACCATTTTGTCACCTCCGGGAAGTTTTGGACAAGCCACGCAATTAACCAAGGGACCAAATTGAAAGATTTCAAAAAGTTGAAGGGCCAAAAGTGCAATTTTAGAAGGACATATTTGAAAGAAATCTGAAAATTTGGGGACTAAATTGCTCGAGATTAGAAGATGGAGGACTTGATGGCAATTACGGAATAGACATAGCTGCAAAACCATCATTTAGCTGAGCCACGCGATCGCGTGGCTCGAACCAAGTCGCGAATGCGACTTGGACCTCAAAACGGACCCGAGACTAACTTATCGCCGAAAAATCAAGCGCGCCTTTAAAAATAAAAAAATAAAAAAGGAAAACTTTTCGGGCCGAACCGGGTCAACACGGCCGACCCGGTTCAGCCCATTAGGCTGTTTTACGCTGATCTTGGCACTTTTTAGGGTTTTTGGATGATTTTTAGGGTTGTATAAATAGGAAAGATCAGATTTTTGAGAAGACTCATGTAAGTCTTGCCTCTTTTTCATTTCTCTTGTATTTTTTTCTTAACAATTTACTCATTTAATGCAATCTACAAGTAATGTTTTCTTATATTTAAGTATATTGTTGTTGTTTAAACTTTTGAATATTGTTATTTTCTCACATTTTCATCAAGAATGTCATTTATTTCTTGTGCATTTAATGTTTTATGCTTGGGTTGTTGAAGTTATTAATGGGTGGTGAAGAAACTTTGTTCAAAGTGAAGGATTCTTGGGTTTTCACTTCAAGAACTTTACAAAAAGGGGAGTTTTCTTTATTATTTTGTTTTTAATCTTTGTTTTAAGTATTATTCATATGTTTATGTTATTTGTTAAATGTTGTTGTTAGTTTATTATGAGTTAATGTTATTGTGTTGGAATTTTTAATTAAGTTATGGTTATTTAAGCATTTTAAGTAGTTTCTAGATTTTGGGGATTTATATTTACATGTTTATGATTATTAATGTTGTTTTAGGTTTTTGTAACTTTTAAATATTTGTTACTATTTTAAGTTGTCATTGGAATTTACTACTCAAGTTAGGTGAATTTAAAATTGATTAATTAACTATCATTAATTGATTTGAAAAGAAGAAATTAGTATAGTTATGAAAACTAAATTCACTTTGTTTTATGTTATGTAACTTGTTTCAATTATCAAGCTTATATTTTCATCAAAGTATTTAGATTAATTAGTTTTATTCTAAGTTTCATGTTGTTATCTATTTCCTTTAGTTGATTAGTTTACATATTGCCATGTTTCTTATTTGTGTCACTTAGATAGTAATTCACCACCAAACCATATTTTTATGTTACTTGACTTTTCTTTTAGAATGAAATCAATAACTTTAGTTACAAATCAATCAATCCTCGTGAGTACGATAACCCAGACTTCTCTAGTCCACTTTACTACTTGAACGCGAACCGTACACTTGCGGTATACGATTCTAGCGAACAAATTTTTGGCGCCGTTGCCGGGGATTGATTTTATTTGTACTAAATGTATTGATTTTTGTTAATTGAATTGTCTTCTCATTCTCATCTCTTTCTTCTTTTTATTTTCATTTTCTAGGTACTCTTGCCTTGTTTATGCAACAACGTCCGACTTGGGACATTCTTCCAATTGATCCCGAACGAACTTTTAAGAGGAGGATTAGGGAAAGAAGAGAACAAGTTGAACAACAAAGAATACAAGGCAATATGGGGGACAACAATCAAGGTGATGTCAATCCCGCTATTGATGAAGATGATAGACCAATGGGGCAATTCATGGTCCCTCTCATCACACAAAATTGAGGAAGCATCACATATCCCCCATTTGGACGTCCGAACTTTCATCTAAAGCCGGATGTGATAAATCTCTTCAAGGGGCATCTACAATTTTATGGAATGACTGAGGAGAGTCCATTTACTCACATCTCGCGATTTTTGGAGATGTGTAGTAACTTTGATTATCCGGGAATTAGCAAGGAGGCTATCAACATGCGGTTATTTCCACATACCCTTAGAGATGGAGCTCGTGAATGGTTAGATGCCAACCCGGTTGGGAGTATTACAACATGGAATGATCTTGCTCAAAAGTTCACTACAAAATACTTTCCTCCATCAAAAGTGGCTAAATTGAAGAGTGATATCTCCACATTTCGACAACTTGACACCGAATGTTTCTATGAGACATGGGAAAGATTCAAGGAGATGTTGAGGAAATGTCCAAATCATGGGTTCACCAAGCAAATGCAAGTTCAATATTTCTATCTTGGGATGAATCCATCTAGTCGAGTGACGGTTGATTCGGCCTCCAATGGAGCTATCACTACAAAATCACCTAATGAGGCAATTGAGCTCTTTGAGAGGATGGCTAGTCACAATTCTACTTGGCCAACCGACCGCATGGTACCAAAGAGAGCCGCAGGAATTCATGAAGTGGATGCATATGCAGGTTTATCGGCAAAGATGGACCTTCTATTCAAGAAGTGTGATGATTTCTCTTCTCAACATACGGTAAAAGCAATCTACCCTCCTATTTCTATTTGTGATGTATGTGGAGCAACAGACAAGTTTGAGGAATGTCCCATGCTCAAAATAGCTTCTACTTCAAATGAGCAAGTGAATTATGCTCAAAATTTCAACCGACCACAAGGCAATCCTTACTCCAACACATACAATCCGGGTTGGAGGAATCATCTGAATTTTTCTTGGTCCAACAATCAAAATCAAGTAATGCCTCCGGTTTTTTTCAACCTCCCGGTTTTGTTCAACCTCCACCACCCCAAGAGAAGAAGCCTTCCATTGAGGAGATACTCATGCAATTCATGAACAAGACCAATACTATTCTCCAAAATCAAGCGGCTTCTATCAAAAATCTTGAGACTCAAGTTGGGCAATTGGAAAAAATGATGACGGAGAGACAACAAGGAGCCTTGCCAAGCAATACCGAGATCAATCCAAGGGAAAATGTGCAAGCCATCACTACAAGGAGTGGAATTCAATTACCGAAAATCACGGTAAAGCAACATGTGGCACAACCTGAGGTGAAAGAAAAAGGTGATGAGCATGTTGAGGAGGCGAATGAAAATGATGCAACACTGAAGGAAAGTGGGGATACCTCAACAAAGGTTCCTACTCCAGTGAAAGCTTATGTGCCTCCCATTCCTTTTCCTTAAAGACTCCAAAAGCACAAGGTGGATGCACAATTTGGTAAATTTCTAGAAGTTTTCAAGAAACTTCACATCAACATACCTTTTGCCGATGCACTAGCACAAATGCCTAGCTATGCAAAGTTTATGAAAGACATCCTTTCAAACAAAAGGAGGCTAGAAGATCATGAAACTGTGATGCTCACGGAAGGATGTAGTGCCATACTACAAAACAAATTGCCTCCAAAAATCAAAGATCCAGGGAGTTTTACTATTCCTTGTACTATTGGTGATTTAACTTTTGGTAAAGCATTATGTGATCTTGGTGCTAGTATTAATTTAATGCCTTTGTCTATTTTCAGGAGATTGGGCATGGGAGAGGTGAAGCCAACCACAGTTTCATTGCAATTGGCCGATCGCTCTATTAAGCATCCGCGTGGTATTGTTGAGGATGTGCTAATCAAGGTGGACAAATTCATCTTCCCTGCCGATTTTATCATTCTTGATATGGAGGAAGACCTTGATATCCCAATCATCCTGGGAAGACCCTTCCTAGCAACCGGTCGAGCTCTAATAGATGTGCAAGGAGGCAAATTGATATTGAGGGTTCAAGATGAGCAAATCACATTTGACATCATGAAATCCATTAAGTATCCCGCCGAAGTAAATTTATGCTCCCGAGTAGACATCATTGATCAAGAGGTGGCTACATCATTCATCTATGGGTCATCTAAGGATCCCCTTGAGACTTGCATTGCTCACTCCATCACCACCGAGAGAGAGGATGATTTGGACATCGGAAGGATGTCACAACACTTGGATGCTTCCAAATTTTATCCCTTCAAGAAGAGGCCATAATTTGAAGAGTTGGGAGAGAGCTCTTCTCCTTCACTACCCTCCATTCAACAAGCCCCAATGACGCGATCCCGGTCGGGGAATCTCGTCGAACACGCGGAATAACGATAATTAAAACCTAGGAAAGATCTAAATCAGATCGACACAAGACAAACAACGAAAAATAAGGATAGAACGACGGTAAAGCCTTGACCCGACAATCACGACGCAATTTATGACGATGCGGATTGAAGAACCAAGATTGGTGAACGCCACAAGGACTTGTCAATTTCCTTGATAAGTTTCGAATTCGGAAACGCCACAAATATTCTTGTGAATATTTGATAAGTTTGCTGGAAGAACGCCACAAAGATTTAACTTTGATAAGTTCAAGAAAAAGGGAATAACTCAACCTCTCAATTTTGGAGAATCCTCTCACAAATTTTATTAATCAACTCAAAACTTGTCTTTCTTTACAATGAATTGAAAAGCGTATAAATAAGCAAAATAACCTAGCATCTAATTTACTCAAAATAGAATTCTAATTATGCTAAAATTCTAAAATAGGAAAATAACCTAAAATAATAAAAGGAAACAAAATAATTGAAAATTCCAGAAAATCTTGAATTACGGCCGTGAATATATAGCTTACGGCCGTAATGAATATTCTGTCTCAAATTTCAATTAGGCGTTACGGCCGTGATCAACATGTTACGGCCGTAAAAGATTTCAATTTCAGTTTTACGGCCGTGAGGAATATCTTACGGCCGTAATAAACGTTCTGCCTGTTTTTTCCTGAAGAATGTTACGGCCGTAAAATTGAAGGTTACGGCCATTTATCACGTTCTGCTTCATTGTTTGATTTCCTCCCTCGGCTCGATCCTTTCGCCTTCTCGGCTCGACCCCAACACGGAACTTGCTCCGTTTTGCACGTAGATCGCTGTCATATTGCCGATGGCTCGACTTCACCCTTCGATGCCTGGTCCGGATCACATCATACTCCCTCTCTTGAAAAGGATTCGACCTCGAATCCGTTCTTGGTCGGCTTTTCAAGCTCCTCCTGCTTTCCTGGGCTCGATGATCATTTTTAAGCTTCGTGCAGTCCTTTAGACTCTTGGGCTGCTTATTCTGGCCAATAAATTTCTGCCCCGTCTTAAATCCATGGCTTGATTTATGTCCCTGCAAAACAGATTTTAAAGAACTGGGGAGGGAATTGTTAGCTCGGTTAAGTGCAAGGCGTGGATCCTTGTACACCAACCTATGTGCAAATAAACTCAATTTGGGGGTGGACTCTCTTTTCTTTTTGCACTCATTCTCTCCTTTTTCTGAGGTCGTGGCCTCAACTCTCTTGTTTTCAACTATCACACCCTCTCCTTTTTCTGAGGTCGTGGCCTCAACACTCTTATTTCTTTTTTCAAACTCACTTTTGATTTTCAATTGATCCTTTTGAGCTTCTTTTGGAGATAACGGAACAAGTGTAAATTTCTTCCCACCCTTCGCAAATGAATATTGATTCTTAAACCCATCATGCACTACCCTCCTATCATGTTGCCAGGGTCGCCCCAACAATATATGACCAACATGCATAGGTACCACGTCACAGACCACCTCATCCTTATAACCCCCGATGGCAAAATTGACCCTAGCCTGCTTATTTATCTTAATTTCCCCCGACTCGGTCAGCCATTGCAATTTATAAGGGTTTGGATGTTTCATCAAGTTTAAGCCCAATTTATTAATCAACATTGTACTAACCACATTAGTACAACTTCCCCCGTCAATCACCATACTACAAGCCTTTTTTCCCACCAAGCACCTAGTATGAAAAAGATTATCCCTTTGCTCGCCAATTTCATCCACCCTAGCCCTAGCACTAAGGACACGCCGATTAACAAATGATTCTTTTTCAGGATAGGTCAATCCTTCCTCATCACTACTACTAGCCCCAACATCCACTAACTTAGGCATTCCCTTAAATTCATCCTCAGAACTAATTTTACCATTATCACGCACGAGCATTACCCTTTTATTTGGACACTGTGATGTTATATGGCCCATCCCCAAACACTTAAAGCACTTAATATTTCTATCCCTAGTAGGTTGAGAATCAGAAATATTTTTACCTTTAGTAATAAGTTCCTCCTTTCCCTTCGGGACGTGCTCATCATTGTGATCCTTCCTCGGTTGTGATGTAGGATAAGTTCCCGGTGATTGTTTAGATGTCCCCTTTCGCCTTAATTGCCTTTCTACCTTCATTGTCATATGCACCATATCTTCTAGCTCCACATAGTGTTGCAGCTCAATGACATTGGCAATGTCTCTATTCAGCCCACTCAGAAACCTAGCCATCGTAGCTTCCCGATCCTCCACCACATTAGCCCGAATCATCGCTACCTCCATATCCTTGTGATAATCTTCTACACTCCTCGACCCCTGAGTCATACCCTGCGGCCTATGGTAAATATCCCTATAATAATGAGTCGACACAAACCTCTTCCTCATTATAGTTTTTAATTCACCCCAAGTCTCCACCGGCTCCTCAAGGTTCCTCCTCCTACCCGTAACTAGTTGATACCACCAAATATTTGCGTAGTCGATGAATTCAATCACGGCTAATTTCACCTTCTTCTTTTCCGAATAATTATTACAATCGAAAAGCCGTTTGACCTTTGTCTCCCAATCCAAGTATGCCTCCGGATCACTCCTACCCTGGAACGATGGTATTTTCACTTTAATTTTCCCAAGGTCGTCATCAACATCACCTCTACCCCCACGATGCCTCCTAGCATCCCGACGCTCCCTATCATGCCTTCTTTCATGCCTATCTCCTCTATCCCTCCTTCACATGCTTCCCAACGATACACTTCCACTTTCACTACCCATGCCTTCATCATCAATACCAACCTCACGCCTATTATTTCTCCTAACCCGAGAACCATCATGAGATTGATCCCGCTCGGCACCCCGATTTTCCATCTGTGCCATAAGCCTCTCAAACTGCGCCCTCATTGCTGCCATATCATTGTTACCCTGCTCATTCCTTCTGTTCACACCCCTGTGCTGTTTTCTGTCTCCAATAGAAGATGAAGATGTGGAAACATCTCTATCAGACATTTTTTTTGACACAAACAAGGAAATTTGGAATATTTGGGAAATATTTGAAAATTTTCGGATTTTTTTTTTAATCTGCCAGAGAATTGGACTACGAGTATGGCAGAAAAAACGGAACTGGATTTGGACGAAAAACGAACAAGAAAAACACTTTTGAATTTTTGGGACTGACTTTTATGGATCAAACTGGAAAAATATATGACTGACACGAAGAACGCGAAGAACACGAAAAAAAATCAAGAACGCAAGAATCTGAAATAGATCCAAGCTCTGATACCAGATGACGCGATCCCGGTCGGGGAATCTCGTCGAACACGCGGAATAACGATAATTAAAACCTAGGAAAGATCTAAATCAGATCGACACAAGACAAATAACGAAAAATAAGGATAGAACGACGGTAAAGCCTTGACCCGACAATCACGACGCAATTTATGACGATGCGGATTGAAGAACCAAGATTGGTGAATGCCACAAGGACTTGTCAAGTTCCTTGATAAGTTTCGAATTCGGAAACGCCACAAATATTCTTGCGAATATTTGATAAGTTTGCTGGAAGAACGCCACAAAGATTTAACTTTGATAAGTTCAAGAAAAAGGGAATAACTCAACCTCTCAATTTTGGAGAATCCTCTCACAAATTTTATTAATCAACTCAAAACTTGTCTTTCTTTACAATGAATTGAAAAGCGTATAAATAAGCAAAATAACCTAGCATCTAATTTACTCAAAATAGAATTCTAATTATGCTAAAATTCTAAAATAGGAAAATAACCTAAAATAATAAAAGGAAGCAAAATAATTGAAAATTCCGAAAAATCTTGAATTACGGCCGTGAATATATAGCTTACGGCCGTAATGAATATTCTGTCTCAAATTTCAATTAGGCGTTACGACCGTGATCAACATGTTACGGCCGTAAAAGATTTCAATTTCAGTTTTATGGCCGTGAGGAATATCTTACGGCCGTAATAAACGTTCTGCCTGTTTTTGCCTGAAGAATGTTACGGCCGTAAAATTGAAGGTTACGGCCGTGAATCATGTTCTGCTTCATTGTTTGATTTCCTCCCTCGGCTCTATCCTTTCGCCTTCTCGGCTCGACCCCAACACGGAACTTGCTCCATTTTGCACGTAGATCACTGTCATATTGCCGATGGCTCGACTTCACCCTTCGATGCCTGGTCCGGATCACATCACCCAACTCTTGAGCTCAAACCTCTTCCATCACATTTGAGGTATGCATACTTGGGTGACTCTTCTACTCTTCCCGTTATTATCTCGAATTTGTTGGATGAAGTGGAGGAAGAAAAACTACTTGAGGTGTTGAAAATGCATAAAATGGCTATTGGATGGACTATGGCGGATATCAAGGGTATTAGCCCTACCTTGTGCATGCATAAAATCCTCATGGAGGATGACTTCAAACCAACAGTGGAGCACCAACGCCGTCTAAATCCAAACATGAAAGAAGTGGTGAAAGCCGAGGTATTGAAGTGGTTAGATGCGGGAATTATCTATCCAATCTTGGATAGTGCATGGGTGAGTCCCGTCCAATGTGTTCCAAAGAAAGGAGGTGTCACGGTGGTTGAAAATGAGAACAACGAGCTTATTCCTACAAGGCCCGTGACGGGATGGAGAGTGTGCATTGACTACCGGAAATTGAACAATACCACTCGAAAAGATCACTTTCCTCTCCCCTTTATTGACCAAATGCTTGAGAGATTGGCGGGGCATTCTCATTATTGTTTCTTGGATGGATACTCGGGCTACAATCAAATTTTAATAGCCCCCGAAGATCAAGAGAAGACCACATTCACATGTCCATATGGGATTTTTGCTTATAGGAGGATGTCGTTTGGTCTTTGCAATGCACCGGCTACTTTTCAACGTTGTATGATGGCCATATTCTCCGACATGGTGGAAAAATTCATCGAGGTATTTATGGATGATTTTTCAGTTTTTGGTTCTTCTTTCAATGAATGCTTGAATAATCTTGATTTAGTGTTGAAAAGATGTGAAGAGACCAATTTAGTGCTTAATTGGGAGAAATGCCATTTTATGGTAAGAGATGGCATTGTACTTAGCCACCGAATTTCAAAAGGGGGGATTGAGGTTGATAAAGCCAAAATACAAGTTATTGAGAAATTGCCTCCTCCTACTTCGGTGAAAGGCATAAGGAGTTTCTTGGGACATGCGGGCTTCTATAGGAGATTCATCAAGGATTTCTCTAAAATCACTAAGCCTCTTTGTTCTCTACTTGAGAAGAATAACACTTTCCATTTCTCTCAAGAGTGTCTATTGTCTTTCAACACTCTTAAGGAGAGGCTTATCTCGGCTCCTATTATTGTGGCCTTGGATCAGAGCTTACCATTTGAGCTCATGTGCGATGCTAGTGATTATGCCGTGGGAGCGATTTTGGGGCAAAGGAGTGGTAAATTGTTGCGTGTGATCTACTATGCAAGCCGAACATTGAGTGATGCTCAATTGAATTATGCCACAACCGAGAAAGAGATGCTTGCCGTGGTCTTTACCTTTGAAAAATTTCGATCTTATCTCATCGGCTCAAAGGTAATTGTTTATACCGATCACTCCGCTCTAAAATACTTGCTTGCTAAGAAGGATGCGAAGCCAAGATTGATTAGATGGGTCCTTCTCTTGCAAGATTTTGATTTGGAAATCCGTGATAAAAAGGGTGCGGATAATCTTGTGGCCGATCATCTATCTAGGATGGATCAACCTGAAGAAGTGGGAGTAGAGGAAATCAATGAAGCCTTTCCGGATGAACAACTATTGCATGCCAAACATCTTCTCCAAGTGTTCGAAGCACCATGGTATGCGGACTTCGTGAATTTCCTTGTAAGTGGTATTCTTCCCCCGGATTTCTCTTATCAACAAAAGAAGAAGTTCTTTGCCGATGTGAAACATTATTTTTGGGATGAGCCATATTTATTCAAGAGGGGGTCGGACCAAATTATTAGAAGATGTGTTCCCGAGGAAGAAATGGAAGCTATTCTTGATAGGTGTCATTCATCACCTTATGGGGGTCATTTTGGAGCTTCCAAAACCGCCTCAAAGGTTCTTCAATCGGGGTTCTATTGGCCAGCTTTGTTCAAGGATGCTTATACCTTAGTATCCAAATGTGATAGATGCCAAAGGAGTGGGAATATCTCTCGGCGTAATGAAATGCCATTGACTTCAATCTTGGAAGTGGAAATTTTTGATGTTTGGGGAATTGATTTCATGGGGCCATTTCCATCATCGTTCTCAAATCAATATATCTTGGTGGCGGTGGACTATGTTTCTAAATGGGTAGAGGCGGTGGCCTTGCCCACTAATGATGCTCGGCTGGTTGTCAATTTTCTCAAAAAGAACATTTTTACACGCTTTGGAACCCCCCGACTCATCATTAGTGATGGAGGCAAACACTTTTGCAATCGCCTCCTTGACTCACTTTTGTCAAGGTATCGAGTGAAGCACCGAGTAGCCACACCTTACCATCCCCAAACAAGTGGCCAAGTGGAGATCTCAAACCGAGAATTGAAAAGAATTCTTGAGATGACGGTGAATACATCAAGGAAAGATTGGTCGAGGAAGCTAGATGATGCATTATGGGCTTACAGCACCGCATTCAAGACTCCTATTGGTATGTCTCCATTTTGTCTTGTTTTTGGAAAATCATGTCATCTCCCCGTTGAACTTGAGCATCGAGCACTTTGGGCTACACGGGCATTAAACTTTGATGCAAAATTAATTGGTGAGAAGAGGTTGCTTCAACTTAATGAACTTGACGAATTTCGCCTCAACTCATATGAAAATGCTCGCATCTATAAGGAGAGGACCAAGAAATGGCATGATAACCATATTGTGAAGAGAGACTTCAAAGTTAGGCAACAAGTTCTTCTATTCAACTCCCGACTTCGATTATTCCCCAGAAAGCTTCGATCCCGTTGGTGGGGGCCATTCACAATTTCTCAAATCTTTCCCCATGGAGCTATTGAGCTATATCATCCCGACAAGGGACATTTCAAGGTCAACGGGCAAATGTTGAAACCATTCTTGGAAGGGGAACCCCCGGAGGAAAAGTCATCATTTCTCCTCAATGCTCCCGAATGAAAATCCAAAAGTTGAGCTTATGACTTTAACCAAGCGCTTTTTGGGAGGAAACCCAAATTTCTTCTCTTTTGAGTTACTTGTATTTATTTATTATACTTCTTTACTTCATTTTTAATTAATTGTCAAACTTTTGTAGGTAACAATTTTTTGAAAATCCTAAGTGCCATTGTCTTCAACAAGTTTGGGGGTGAACTACATTCGACGAAAGCTTAGGTCAAAATTCAACATCACAAACAAGCATTGAATCAGGGAAGTTTCACTATCTCTTTTCTTCTTTACATATTGTGTCTATTTTCACATTGAGGACAATGTGTAATTCAAGTTTAGGGGTGTTGACTTCATTTTGCATTTTATCATGTTAGATAGCCTTGTCGGCTTAAGATATTGTGATGTTTGATTTTGTTCATTTTTTTGTGGATATTGACATGCTAGATAGCCTTGTCGGCTCAAAATGATTTGATGTTTGAAATTACTGATTAATTCACGAATCATGATCAAATATGCTACTTGTGTCTATTTTTATAAATTGCTTATTTATGAGTGATCTGAGTTCTCTTGAGCACAATAGTCATAACTAATTGTTGTTGAGATTTGGAATCCATTGAAGGTTGGAAAAATTTGTGAAGTAGAAATTAGGTTGTGAGCTTGTATCTTCAATTTTTATCAACCTATCCAATTCCTTCTCAATGCTATTAATCTCTTGATCGTTTGTGAGACAAGTTTGGGAGTGGTCGAGCCGGTAAAGGAGACGGTCTAGATGTGTAGTGATTCCAAGCATGCTTGATCTAAATTTGTGTGGAGTGTTGTTGATGTTAGTATAAGCTAAGTGATGACCAAATGCTAGAGATCTAAGCCCATTTTAATTATTGCATTGCCCTATCTCATAACCTTTTTGACTCGAGTAATTAAGCCCGTAGGAGTATCTTGAAACTTGGTGCCTTAAGTTTGAAACTTGGGAGTCATCGGCCTAAAGCTAGCTACATGGGTCAATTAGAAAGCTTAATGAGTAGGGAACACACACACACACTTGTAAAAAAAAAAAAAAAAATCACATCATCATCATTGCATTTGCTTAATAAGTCTACCTCACTTCGTAGCCTTTTTGACTCGAGTTAGTAAGTCCGTAGGGGTATTTTGAAACCTGGTACCCTTTGATCTTAAAACAATCGGGGAGTTTCCGACCTAAAGCTCGCTACATGGGTCAATTAGAAAGCTTAAGGGAGTGAGGAAGTCACGAGCAATCATCACATTAGTTTGTAGAAATCATGCATTTATATTTGCATAAGGGCTTAGATTAATAGTGGGTTTGAATTGCTTGGTATAAACTTTAATGTTGAAACACTCATCTAGTGGAGAGTCACTGCATATCTAGATTGTTGAGATTGCTGGCAAGTCATAACCAAGCTTTAGTGGAAAAAGAAATGTGTGAATTGAGAGTCACCCCTAGGATTGCGTTTCGGGAGAGAGAAAAAATAATATGGGGGGATGAATGTCACGAGAGGGGAAGGAATGAAATTGACCACTAAGGGTGGATAGTATTATTTTAAAATTTATCCTTCCTACAATGTTTCTTTGAACCTTAGTGATAATTGGAAGTGACTATACACACACACACACACACCGATCAAACATGAGATAAGCTCAACTTCTTTTTGTAGCATTATTTTGAAAACACAATTGTTAATTAATCATGCAATTTTACACTCAAGTAAGAATTTACAAGTTATCTAGCATTGTTGATCATTCATTCATTTGCTTTTTGTGTTAGTAGATATTCCTGCTCGAGACGAGCAAGAGTTTAAGTTTGGGGGTATTTGTTAAGTGCATTTTATACACTTTTTATACCTTTAAATTAGCATATTTTGGAACATCTTGAGCAAATATCTACTAATTTATGCATATTTTGTGTTTAAATAGGTTAATATCCAAGTTTGAGGCCAAAAATCACAAAAGAAGTGCAAATTACGCTGAAATTGGAAGTTTGGGGACCATTTTGTCACCTCCGGGAAGTTTTGGACAAGCCACGCAATTAAACAAGGGACCAAATTGAAAGATTTCAAAAGTTGAAGACCCAAAAGTGCAATTTTAGAAGGACATATTTGAAAGAACTCTGAAAATTTGGGGACTAAATTGCTCGAGATTAGAAGATGGAGGACTTGATGTCAATTACGAAATGGACTTAGCTGCAAAACCATCATTTAGCTGAGCCACGCGATTGCGTGGCTCGAACCAAGTCGCGAACGCGACTTGGACCTCAAAACAGACCCGAGACTAACTTATCGCCGAAAAATCAAGCGCGCGATCGCGCGCCTTTAAAAATAAATAAATAAAAGAAAACTTTCCGGGCCGAACCGGGTCAACCCGGCCGACCCGGTTCAGCCCGTTAGGCTGTTTTACACGGATCTTGGCATTTTTTAGGGTTTTTGGATGATTTTTAGGGTTGTATAAATAGGAAAGATCAGATTTTTGAGAAGACTCATGCCTCTTTTTCATTTCTCTTGTATTTTTTTCTTAACATTTTACTCATTTAATGCAATCTACAAGTAATGTTTTTATGATTTAGTAATGTTTTCTTATATTTAAGTATTTTGTTGTTGTTTAAACTTTTGAATATTGTTATTTTCTCACATTTTCATCAAGAATGTCATTTATTTCTTGTGCATTTAATGATTTATGCTTGGGTTGTTGAAGATATTAATGATTGGTGAAGAAACTTTGTTCAAAGTGAAGGATTCTTGGGTTTTCACTTAAAAAACTTTACAAAAAGGGGAGTTTTCTTTATTATCTTGTTTTTAATCTTTGTTTTAAGTATTATTCATATGTTTATGTTATTTGTTAAATGTTGTTGTTAGTTTATTATGGGTTAATGTTATTGTGTTGGAATTTTTAATTAAGTTATGGTTATTTAAGCATTCTAAGTAGTTTCTAGATTTTGGAGATTTATGTTTACATGTTTATGATTATTAATGTTGTTTTAGGTTTTTGTAACTTTTAAATGTTTGTTACTATTTTAAGTTGTCATTGGAATTTAATACTCAAGTTAGGTGAATTTAAAATTTCCCATGTAATTTTGTTGATTAATTAACTATCACTAATTGATTTGAAAAGAAGAAATTAGTATAGTTATGAAAACTAAATTCACTTTGTTTTATGTTATGTAACTTGTTTCAATTATCAAGTTTATATTTTCATCAAAGTATTTAGATTAATTAGTTTTATTCTAAGTTTCATGTTGTTATCTATTTCCTTTAGTTGATTAGTTTACATATTGCCATGTTTCTTATTTGTGTCACTTAGATAGTAATTCACCACCAAACCATATTTTTATGTTACTTGACTTTTCTTTTAGAATGAAATCAATAACTTTAGTTACAAATCAATCAATCATCGTGGGTACGATAACCCGGACTTCTCTAGTCCACTTTACTACTTGAACGCGAACCGTGCACTTGCGGTATACGATTCTAGCGAACAAGTTTTGGGAGAATGTGCAGTTGAAAAACGATTAGAAAATGTGAAAAGTGTGGGTCCTATAGAAATTTGTGGTTCAAAATAGATTTGAGGAAAAGAAGAAACTTAGGTCTTTAATACTCCAAATTTTCGAAAAATTTGGAAGGATTTACTGAGCATGAAAGAAAGTAAATTGATGTGATCCAAGGTAGGAGATCAAAGGAGAAGTCAAGCTACAGACAATGCAACAACAATGTACATGGAAAAATGAGCAAGTTTTGTATTGGGCTCAAATCAAGAATCAAATCATGTAATAACTCCGAAAAAAAATTTGTGCTCATTCAATTTACTCATTTAATTTTTTTGATGATAATTTAACTTTTCAAGTTTTATATGGCCAAAATTATTAGTGATTGTCAAGTTTGCATTGTTGGTTGATTAAAAATTTTCCAAGATTAGTTAATTAAGTTTTTTTGGGGATTAATGTCATGTTTTATACCTAATTACTATTGATAAGTATTTCATATTCACTAGGCCGAGAGTT
The DNA here is from genome assembly GCA_963555705.1 of Ligustrum vulgare. Classification (NCBI taxonomy): domain Eukaryota; kingdom Viridiplantae; phylum Streptophyta; class Magnoliopsida; order Lamiales; family Oleaceae; genus Ligustrum; species Ligustrum vulgare. Next base: position 45,946,735 of record OY743176.1, on the reverse strand, counting down.
ATCTTAGGAGTGAAGTAAATTTCTTGCAATGTAAAGGCAAGCATGAGGTGTTATGTGTTTAAAATTCAAGCATGACATGCGGTGTATAGTTAGGTAACAAGCAAGCATGAGGTGTCAACTAGTTGCAAGCTATCTTAATAGTGAAGAAATTTTCCTAGCATAGCAAGCATGAGGTGTTCAACTTAAGCATGAGGTGTTTAATTAAATATATGAGGTAAATTCATGGAGTGCATGCAAGAGCTATTGGAGATAAATCTTGCATGTGGATACACCAATAGGAAATAGTTAACCTCTTTGCCTTACTTAGTTCATAGGTCTTCTTTCCCTTGGATTATTAAGGGACGTTCCTTATATGTCTTTGCAAGCAAAAATATTACTTTCAAAGAAAACCCAACATCAAGAGTTAGTGGAAGAGAGTAAAGAGAAAAGATATAGTAAGAATAGAAGAAGAAGAGCAAAGGCTAGCACTTTCAAGTATACTTTTCCACCAAAATTTCTCCAAGCTTTAAGGTAAGATACTTTCTATGCTCAAGTGGTAGGATTTCATGATAATATTTATTATTAATCTATGCATGAAAAACCATATTATGAAAGATGTGGACAAGTCCACAAAGTTCGATATCTATTTATGCCTTAGGACAAGTCAGAAAGGCACCGACAAGCAGGAATGTGCAAGTATGTGTTTGAATGCTTTCTTTTGTGTAATATTAACATGTTAAATCCGAGCATGATATCTTACTGAGTATTCTTTATACTCATACTATTTTATACTAGATTTTCAGATTTATGATCGTTGGGTTGGAGGAAGTCAGTCCCCTACTCGATGATGGATTAAGGACAAATTTATTTTGCATCAGTTTCCTTTTCGTATGTTTTGTTCAAAAACTATTTTCCATATGTTTTTCTTGTGGTATTAAATATAAACATGTGTAAGACATGATGTAATATGGTAATGGAAGTAAATTTTTTGATCATATCTTTCATGTTATGCTAAGAGAAATTTTTATAGACCTTTTCCTGCAATGATAAAAGAGGGAGAAACTGGACAAGTTTTTAGGGTCAATTCAAAATACTATTACTAATTCTATAGACACCTATTTGGGACTCTAAAAATACTTGACGCGATCCCAATCGGGGAATCTCGTCGAACAACGCGGAATAACGAAATTTAATCCCTAGGAAAGATCTAAATCAGATCTGACACGAAAATAACAAGAATACGAAGAAAATAATGAAAATTAAAAGATAGATTTGACGGTAAAACCTTTACCCAACAATCACGACGCAATTAATGACGATGCGGATTGAAGAACCAAGATTGGTGAACGCCACAAGGGTTGTCAATTCCTTGATAAGTTCGTTGGGTGAACGCCACAAAGAACGGATCTTTGATAAGTTCGAAACAAAAGGGAAAAACTCAACCTTTAACAAGAGAATCTTCTCTCAATTTTAATTCATAAATTCAAACTCAACTGTTCTTTTACAATGAATGGAAAAGAATATAAATAAGTAAAATAACCTAATCGCTAATTTACTAAAAATAGAATTCTAATTAAGCTAAAATCCCAAATTATGCAAACAACTTAAAATAAAAAAAAAAGAAACAAAATAATTGGAAAATTCCCGGAAAATCTGGCGCTGCTTATTTACTGCCGTGATGAACCCTTTTACGGCCGTAAAGGCCTTTCTGATCCAAAACTGTGTTATTAGTTACGGTCGTGATGAATTTCTTACGGCCGTGAAGTTTCCCTTTTTTGAATGTTACGGCCGTAACTTCTAGGCTTACGGCCGTAAGCCTTATTCTGCTGAAATTCTTCCTTTTTCTTCGATAAATAATTACGGTCGTGATAACATGATTTACGGCCGTGAATATATGGGTTACGGCCGTGAAGGTCCTCCATAACGACCATAATGGATTTTCTGTCCCAAGGACTTCGTTTACTCGGCTCGACTTGATCCGTCCCTCTTCTCGGCCCAATCTCAACATGGAACTTGCTCCGTTTTGCACGTAGATCATTGTCATATTGCCGATGGCTCGACTTCACCCTTTGATGCCTGGTCCGGATCATGTCATACTCCCTCTCTTGAAAAAGATTCGACCTCGAATCCAATTTTGGTTGGCCTTTCAAACTCCTCCTGCTTTCCTGGGCTCGATGATCATGTTTATGCCCCGTGCTTGCTTTCAACCTTTTGGGCTGCCCATTTTTCTCCTTCAACTTTCTCGGCTTCTTGGGCTGCTCATTTGAGCCAACAAGTTTCTTTCCTGTTTTAAGCTCATGGTTTGACTTTGGTACCTGTAAAACAAATTTTAAAGAACCAAGGAGGGGTGTGCCAAGGTGAGTAAGTGCAAATAGACTCATTTTTATGGTAGACTCCCTTTTCTTTTGCTTTTTGCACTCAGTCTCTCCTTTTTCTGAGGTTTGAATCTCAACCCTCTTTTCTTTATTTTTCACTCCCTCTCCTTTTTCTGAGGTCGTGGCCTCAACTCCCTTTTCTTTAATTTCCACTCCCTCTCCTTTTTCTGAGGTCGTGGCCTCAACTCTCTTATTTTTCCCCTCAAACTCACTTTTCACTTTCAATTGATCTTTCAGGGCTTCAGTTGGAGATAGTGGCATTAGAGTAAACTTTTTCCCCCTTTTGCCAAGCTGTATCTATTCGTATATCCATCATGTAGCACAGCCCTTTCATGTTTCTAAGGTCTCCCCAACAGTATGTGACTAATTTGCATTAGCACCATGTCACAAATTACCTCATCAGAATACCCACCAAAAGAAAATGCCACTAAAGCCTGTCTCTTCACCTTAACTTCCCCCGACTCAGTCAACCATTGTAATTTATAAGGTGTTGGATGTTTCATTAAAGGTAAGCCTAATTTTTCCACCAATATTGTACTAACTATATTAGTACAACTTCCCCTGTCAATCACCAAGCTACAAACTTTTTCATCCACTAAGCATCTAGTGCAAAAAATATTATCCCTTTGCCCATCCACATTTTCCAAAACATTCGCCTTACGCTTAACGCTAAGAGCATGCCTATCAATAATTGACTCATCCATCACAACACTTTTCACCCCTTCACTATCACACCTAATCTTTTTACGTGGACAATCAAGTGCAATGTGACCCCGTTTCAAACATTTAAAGCACTTAACATTTTTATCCTTAAGAGGCTTGGAATCAGAATTATTTTTACCTTTGGTTGTCGGTTCCTCCCTCTTTTTGTGAACATGATCACTACTCTCCCATTTTGATGTCTCTTTTCGCTTCAATGTCCTTTCATCACCCCCATCTCCACCTCTAGAATTGGCTTCACGTCCTTATGCCTCCTAGCCCTAGAATCTGCCTGATGTTGCTCCTTTTCCCATTGAGCAAGTTCTACTTCCCTTCTATCCATCCTAGCCATCAATCTCTCAAGTTGTACCTTCATGGCCTCCATCTATTTAAATTTCTTGTGGTCACCTGTTGATGAAGATTTTTCTCTACGAGACATGGTTAGCTTTCAAAGACAAACAAAAATTCCTCTCGTGTTTATTTTCACTCGTGTATCACACTCAATCCCTTCAAATTTCACCCAAGAACAAACCAAGGATCAACAATCAAGGAATTTATGGAAGATACGAAAAGTAAAAAAAATTAGGAAATTCTCGAAAAAATCGATTTTCTTTTTTTAATCTGCCAGAGAATTGGACTACGAGTATGACAGAAAAAAAGGGAACTGGATTTGGACGAAAAACGAAGAAGAAAAAAACTTTTGAATTTTTGGGACTGACTCTTATGGATCAAATTGAAGAAAATTATGACTGACACGAAAAACACGAAAAAAATTCAAAAAAATCAGAAATTAATAAGAAACGTTAGAATCTGAAATAGATCCAAGCTCTGATACCAAATGACGCGATCCTAGTCGGGGAATCTCGTCGAACAACGTGAAATAATGAAATTTAAACCCTAGGAAAGATCTAAATTAGATCTGACACGAAAATAACAAGAACACGAAGAAAATAATGAAAATTAAAAGATAGATTTGACGGTAAAACCTTAACCCAACAATCTCGACGCAATTAATGACGATGCGGATTGAAGAACCAAGATTGGTGAAGGCCACAAGAGTTGTCAATTCCTTGATAAGTTCGTTGGGTGAACGTCACAAAGAACGGATCTTTGATAAGTTCAAAACAAAAGGGAAAAACTCAACCTTTAATAAGAGAATCCTCTCTCAATTTTAATTCATAAATTCAAACTCAACTGTTCTTTTAAAATGAATGGAAAAGAATATAAATAAGCAAAATAACCTAGTCGCTAATTTACTAAAAATAGAATTCTAATTAAGCTAAAATTCCAAATTATGCAAACAACTTAAAATAAAAAAAAAGAAACAAAATAATTGGAAAATTCCTGAAAAATCTGGCGCTGCTTATTTACCACCGTGACGAACCCTTTTACGGCCGTAAAGGCCTTTCTGATCCAAAACTGTGTTATTAGTTACGGCCGTGACGAATTTCTTACGGCCTTGAATTCCCCTTTTTTGAATGTTACGGCCGTAACTTCCAGGCTTACGGCCGTAAGCCTTGTTCTGCTGAAATTCTTCATTTTTCTTCGATAAATGATTATGGCCGTGATAACATGATTTACGGTCGTGAATATATAGGTTACGGCCGTGAAGGTCCTCCATTACGGTCGTAATGGATTTTCTGCCCCAAGAACTTCGTTTACTCGGCTCGACTTGATCCGTCCCTCTTCTAGGCCCGATCTCAACTTGGAACTTGCTCCGTTTTGCACCTCAATCATTGTCATGTTGCCGATGGCTCGAATTCACCCTTTGATGCCTGGTCCAGATCATATCAATACTACTGTGTTCCTATTTGAGTTTTCTTTATATGAGCTCAAGAATCACTCCATTTGGATTTGTGTGGCCTGAGATATAAATTTTTAAGCGTCCAAAGGTCAATCTGAAGTTTCTGTGCAGGACCTCACTATTTTATGAAATGTCTATATCACATGATATTATTAACTTTCCATATTTTAATATAGGAAACTACTTGAAAATATCTTTCCAATGCCACATATTTCATAAAAAACGGAGTTGGGATGAATTTTATAAAAATGTTTGAACTGGCTGCCCCAACCAGTCGTGACTGCACCGAGTTCGTATACGTAAAGAAAAATTTCAGGTCAGCATGTACTTCTGCTGGCCATTAAATTTTATAGATATATTTTACTACAAGTCAAAAATAAGTTTCCAGTATATATTTCATTTTATTTAAGAGTTTTTCCATGTAACAAAAGCAAAAGTTATTATGTTCAATACGTAACACTCGAAGCTAAAGTTCGGGGTGTCACAAATCAGATCAAATCACTTCAAGGAGTCGAAGAGGGAGCCAAACAAGAAGCTACACGACCGTACGGTGCAAGGAAATGCGTAATCATGTGGTACCATCAAAAAAGAACCCAAGAACAAACCAATCCTCCACGTGATCACGCAGGATATAACTACGTGATCACGCGAGATATAACCACACAATCGTGCAGCTCTCCTAGACCATATTTCTCCTTTTTTTAATTATTTTCCGTTTCAATTATTTATTTCCATAATTTGAGTCCTATTGTAGCTATGTTTAGTTTATGAGCGCTTTTACTTTACTTAAACATATTTTTCATTCATTGTAATACAACTTTTGAATTAATTGATCAATAATGCTATAATCACAATTTGGTCTACAATGTGGATCACAATCACACACATATGGAGGTGGGGGCCACAAATAATGTGGATCACAATCACACTCACATGGGGGTGGGGCCATGGCCCCCACCCCCATGTGAGTGTGATTGTGATCTACATTGTAGAGCAAATTGTGAAAATAGAGTTATCCTTAATTGATATTTTTTGAGTGTTTTTACTCTTTAAGAAAAGTGAGGATTCATTTTCTTATTCTTCAAGCATACCCCATTGAACTTATCAAAAATTCTTGAAATCTTTGTGGCATTCCAACCCAAGACCCATCAAGGAATTAGACACTCCTTGTGGCGTTCGCAAACCTTGGATCTTTATTCCGCTTCGTCAGTTCTTGCGTCGTGAAGATCACGTCAGTGCATATCATCTAAATCTTTCTTTTTTATCGTTCTTGTTATTTTATTTCCTGAATTTAGACCTTTCCTACGTTATTAATTTGTTGTTTTACATTTTAGTCGTAATTAAGAATTTTTTTGGATCTAAATTCATATTTTGATATTTCTTAATTTTCTTGAATTTCTTGCGTTCTTCATGTCTTCATAGTTTTTCAAGTCTTTGATCCATAAAAAAGTTTCAACAAAATTCAAAAGCGTTTATTTTATTCCATTCTTATCTAAATTCCGTTTCGTTTGTTTTACCGAATTCGCAGTCGAATTTTCGGATTAAAAAATCTAAAAATTCATAAATTTCGAGCAAAATCCAGAAAAATTCTTAATTCTCAACTTTGTTCCTTTCTTTGTGTCTACCTTTGTCTTAGTTCCTGAATCTTTGGTTAGTTCTTTGGGCACTTGTAAAGTGGATTGAGAGTGAGACATAAGCGAAAATAAATACGTGAGGAAATTTTCTTTTCTTTTGAGAACTAACAATGTTGACAGACGAGAATCATCTTCCTCATCTGCTGGTGACAATAAAGGAATTGATAGGATGGGGTCAACAGCTTCATCAATGAGTGAAAGCAAACAACTTGAAGGTAGGAATAGGATGTGTAGACATGATGTAGGTATAATGGCAGCCATGTAGGAACAATTTAAGAAACTGATGACTATGATGGATAAGCTGGCTGAGAATATTACTCAGTTGCGTAGGGAACGAACTCATACATGTCCTAGAGTTAGGAGGGATGATGAGAGGGATCATATGAGAGGGAGTAATCCTAGGTATGGATATGATTTTTATGATGAGGGAATTTGGAGTGAAAGAGAAAGTGTTTCGTCATCCATGGCTAGTGTGGGAAGGAGTGATAGAAGTCATAGGCGTAATAGGGTTCATAGGAGATGATATGGGAATATGGATGAAGTAGATGGTTACCTAGGGAGTATAAAAATGACCATACCATCTTTCTATGGGAGGAGTGACCAAGAGGCTTATCTGGATTGGGAGAAGAAGGTGGAGTTGATATTTGAATGCCATAACTATTTGGAGGAAAAGAAGGTTAGGTTAGCTTTGGTGGAGTTCAATTAGGTTACGCCATAATTTGGTGGGATCAATTAGTGATGGGTAGGAGGAGAAATGGTGAGAGACTAATGGAGACATGGGGTGAGATGAAAGTTATAATAAGGAAGAGGTTTGTCCCAAGCCACTATCATAGGGATATTTACCAATGGTTGCAGGGGCTTACACATGGTTCAAGGAGTGTGGAGGAATACCATAAGGACATGGAAGTGACTATGATTAGGGCCAATATTGTGGAGAATAGGAAGGCTACGATGGTTAGGTTCTTGAGTGGGCTAAACACGAAAATTGCTAATATGATTAAAGTGCAGCACTATGTAGAGTTGGAGGACATGATGTATATGTTAATGAAGGTGGATAGGCAGCTGAAGTGAAAGGGGGCAGCAAGGCATTCACCAATACCTTGTCACACTTCACAACCAAAGCAGGAGTATAATGGAGATTATGTCTCGAAAGGGAGGGAGGAACCAACAACAAAAAGTAAAAACATTTATGATTCCCAACCTACTAAGGATATGAATATTAAGTGTTTTAAATGTTTAGGTTCGGGACACATTACTTCACAATGTCCTAATAAGCAGGTTATGGTTATGCATAATGGGCGACTTAGTTCCGAGGATGAGTTTGAATGGATGCCTAAATAAAACGATACTGGGGCTAGTAGTGGTGACGGTGATGAATTGACTTATGCTATGAAGGGTTCACTTGTTAATAGGAGTGTCCTTAGTGTTAGAGTTAAGGTGAATGATGTTGATGAATAAAGGGATAACCTATTTTAAAATAGGTGCTTAGTGGATAAAAAGGTTTGTGGATCAGTGATTGATGGGGGAAATTGTACCAAAGTAGTTAGTATTCTTTAGGTTGAAAAATTGGGATTGCCTAAGTTGAAGCATCCTAAGCCTTATAAATTGCAGTAGTTGACCCAGTCTGGGGAAATTAAGGTGAACAGGCAGGTGATCTATATGTCTAAATTAGATGATTATATTTTCATTTTTCAATAAATTCTACTTAATCATTTGTTATTTGTTTATATTTCAGAAATTATACCAAAATCATGTGAAAGAAGTAATTGATGGAAAATATGAGCTTTTGGAAGACAACTGGAGCTCAATTGGACAAAATGTAAGTTGATGATGTGAACCGGAAAAGCCAAGAGGAGCTAGGCGCTAGGAATCAAAGTTAGAAGGAACAATTGAATAATAATTGAAGTGATTCTAGATTTCAGTGACTAAATTGTTGCAATTAGAAGATGAAGGACTCAAGGGAAATTAAAGATTGGGGACTTACTTATACATATTTGAAATATGGTAATTGCGCTGAAAATATTAGTCTGCGCGACCACACCTACACAAATGAGTGGCTGCGTGATTGCGCACGAATCAAGCAGAACCACTGTTCATATGCCTGTGCGACCACCAGGTTTTCTTCTGTGCGGTCGCGCAGTGTTTTTTCCCTAGCGGATGTTTTGGCCGATGCATGTTTTTGACAAATTTTCTCCATTATTCGACTAGGTTTTCTCCTCTTCTATATATACAACATTTCATGCACGAAAAAGTAACATCCGTCAGACCTTTGAACATCCTCTAAAGCGCACAATTCATTGATCTATCATTCAGATCTTGGAAGCAAAAATCAAAGACAAAGGTGAAGAATTGAAAATATTAACGAGGAGCGGATTTTGGTGCAATACTCCCTTTCATTGTTAATTTCATAAATTCTACATGCGTAGTAATTTATATTTCTACCTTTTTATTGCTTTATTGATGAATTATTAATTTCTTAGTTGGGACAATCTATGTAGCTTAGTTTTACGCTTTTAATTCTATGATCACTTATTCATGATATCATGGGTGTTTTAAAAATCTGAAATGTGAGCTAACAATCTAGATTTAGGAATAAAATTAGGTAAAAAGATAGAGATTTACTTTTATTATTATTTCGATTGCTGCATGAATTCTTGTGTTCCATGCACCTAATTATTATGACCTGTTGTATGAATTACACGATTGACTAAATTAGGTATATTTGATTTAAACTCGAGAGATAAATTTTATATGCATAAGTGAACTAGATCGAGCACATTAACAGGAATAAAACTAGATAAATGGAATCAAAAGTATTGATTAATGTGAAATTGGATATCCCATCACTTACAAACATCAATTTAGAAAATCGAAATGTGCAATCTTTTCTTTTGCTTTTCTTTAGTTTAGTCTTCTATTTTAGTTTAGATAATTCATCAAAATTTTACCATTCAAATAAAGTGAGAATTAACATATTTTGGTACTTAATTACAATCCTCATGGGAACAATAACTCGGACTCAAAAAGTTTACTTTATTACTTAGATGCGACATCGTACACTTGCGATTTAGCACATTACAAGGATGAGGTGGTTTGTGACATGGTGCATATGCATGTTGGGCATATTTTGTTGGGAAGACAATGTCAACATGATATGAGGGTGGTGCATGATGAGTTTAAAAACCAATATTATTTTATGAAGAGTGAAATGAAAATTAATTTTTGCTCATTTGTCACCTAAGGATGTCCATGAGAATCAACTGAAAATAAAATGTAAGTTTGAGGGAAAAAATGAAAGAGTTGAGGTCACGACCTTAGAAAAATGAGAGGTAGTGAAAAGTGAGAAAATGAGAGTTGATGCTACGACCTTAAAAAATGAGAGCTTGAGCGCAGAGGGAAAAAGAAAAGAGAGTCCACCTATAAATGAGTTTTTTTTTTTTTTTTTTTTTTTTTGCACAGAGGTTGATGTATAAGGAACCAATCCTTGTACTTGGCGATGCTAACAAGTCCCTCCCAAGTTTAATTAATTATGTTTTATAGGTACCAAAATCAAATCATAAAATAAAAGCGGGAAGAAAGTTACTTGCAAGGGAGAGCATCCCAAATGGTTGAAGGAAAACCCCAATTATAAGAATGATCCAATAGCCAACAGATGCAGAAGTTATAAGAGGATTGGACAAGTTGCATATTCGAGGTCGAATCCTTTTCAAGAGGGCGATGATGTGATCCAATGTGGGATATCAAAGGAGAAGTCAAGCTACAGGAAATGCAACAACAAACTACATTGGGAAATGAGCAAGTTTCATGTTGGGCTCGAATTAAATTGGATCAAATCACTTCAAGGAGTCGAAGAGGGAGCCGAATAGGAAGCCACGAATGTGCAGTGCAAGGAGATGCGCGATCGCACTGAACCATAAAAAAAGAACCCGAGAGCAAACAGGTCCTCTACGCGATCGCACGGGATATAACCACGTGACTGCATGGTTCTCCTGGACCATATTTCGCGTTTTTTAAAATATTTTGCATTTTAGTTATTTATTTCCATAATTAGAGTCCTATTGCGGCTATATTTAGTTTAGAAGCTTTTTTACTTTACTTAAAACATATTTTTCATACATTGTAAGACAACTTTTGAATTAATTAATATTTTTTTGAGTGTTTTTACTCTCTAAGAAAAGTGAGGATTCATTTTCTTGTTCTTCAAGAAAAACCCATTAAACTTATCAAATATTCTTGAAATCTTTGTTGCATTTCAACTCAGAACTCATCAAGGAATTAGAAATCCCTTGTGGTGTTCGCAAACGTTGGATTTTCTTCTACATCGTCAGTTCTTGCGTCATGAAGATTGAGTCAATGTCTTTTCGTGTAAATCTTTTTTTTTTTTGTCGTTATTATTTTATTTCCTAAATTTAGATCTTTCTTACGTTATTAATTTGTTATTCCACGTTTTAGTTGCAATTCTCAAAAGGAATCATATCATAAATTTACTTTAGGATGGTTGTTTATATTGAGAGGTGGTTCGATATCTTGAAAATCCAAGAAACAATCATGTATCACTCATTCAACCATGGTTAAAGGACTGTTTTTATGAGATTTCATTGGAGACGAAAAGCTCTTCGTCTATATTCATTTTATGTGACACTCAAGCAATACTATCAAGAACATACAATGAAGTATACAATGAAAAATCTAGACATATGAGTCTAAGATATGATTACGTATGAAAATTAATTAAAAGTGGAATTATTTTCCAAAATTACGTTAGGTCAATAGAGACTTTAGTAGATCCTCTTATTAAACATCTATATAGAGATTTAGTAGTTTCTACATCAAGAAGGATGTGACTGAAAATCCTAAATTAAAGTCCAAAAATGTAGCTACCCTACCTATTATTATTAGAATAATAATTCACGGGTTCAAAGGGTAAAAACAAGTCATTTGATAAGTGGATTACTGCAACACTATTGAATATCAATAATCCTATCCTTGAAAAACAAAGTACGGATTGTTACTAGGATGGAGGGATGATCTTAACGAGATCTTAATGAAGTTCAGTTTACTAAACAAGTATCTCTAATAGTAATAAAGATACTGAAAGAATTTCACCTATTTAAACTTTGAGATGGTGCCATCTAAATGGGGAGTAATAGTTTTCTCTCTTAAAAAGTTTACAAATAGGATGAATGCAAGACTATAATAGTGCTAAACAAGTTGAAGAACTTATGAACATGTGATACCTTTGTGTGTGTTCTTACCGGTATTATCATAAGTAATAATTAGTTCAAAGCTATCAAGCTACCAAAATTTGGATAATAATTTGTAAAAATTACACTACGGCTATATTCAAATCGAAAGATATCTATGCTTTATGCATAAGTGTTGTTGATTGGATTGCATTCAATACACGTTCTTTAAACAATGGGGGATTGTTGAAAACCATGTTTAAAGAAGTATTGAAAGCGTGGATTAAAAGTTGATGAAAATAGGAATGAAAAATCAAACATTCGTGCCTTGCAAGTCGCGATCGTAAATGCCAAACTGTCTACGATCGTAAGTGATGGGGTAAATGAGGCAGATTCTAAAGGTGTAAAGTCTTGTGATTACAAATGTGATAACCTTGCAATTCCAATGTGCAAGTTCTGACTGATTTTTTGTATAATACAATACTGGTCATCATCTCATTGTGATTATAGTCCTTATTTTACCTCAAGCATGGATTCTACGTCATGATTGTCATCAAAATTAATGTCCTTATTTCATCTCAAGCTTGTGTTACGAAAACGATATAGAATAAATTGTAGTAGGACAAACATTCACGATCGTCAACTTGATTATTGTCCTTATTATTCCCCAAGCTTGGAATGACACGATACAATTTAATATGACACATATCTATGATCATCATATTGTACTTATTTAAACTCAAGTGTGAGTTATTATTGTGATCATCGTCCTTATTTCTTTCAAGCGTGGATCATAAATATGATACTAAATAAATTAAAGTAGATCACGTCTACATAGATCATCGTAATTATCTCCCTTGTTTCACTTTAAAGGTGAATCATTCGTACAATATATAATAACTTGCAATACAACACCTACATGATTGTCATAGTGATTATTGTCCTTATTTTGATATTTTCAGCCCAAGCATGAATTTTCGTCTTGATTATCGTCCTTATTTTACTTCAAGCGTGGATCATACATACGACACAAAATATATTACAGTACGACACATGTCCACGATCATTATTGTGATTATTGTCCTTTCTCACTCCAAGCGTAAATCATACATATGATATAAAATAATGTACAACACGATAGTTATTCGTAATAATCATAGTGCTTATTGTTCTTCTTCACCTAAGGTTGTTTCCATAGACTTTATATGTTGCAAACAATTGGCACCAATGGTGATATAATGTCCATGGCAGCGGCGGAGCTAGGAATTATACATTGCTAGGTCAAAAAATAGGGTGTGGATGGGGGAGGCCCCATCATGGGGGTTCGGGGGCAGAGCCTCTGAAGTTTTTTTTTAACCAAGAGATTGAAATTGATGATATTGAGTACCAAATCTAATATAAGGATAGTTATAAATAAGAATACATCAAAAATCCAATATATATAATCAAAATATAATTTGATTCACTATTACACTTGATCCCTACGCGTTTTCATACTTCAAAAACGACGTATAATTACATCATTTTCAATTCTATCAAATATGTCTTTCTCGATATATTCAATCAAACTATCATTCAACCATTGATCTCCAATCCGATTGCGCAATTGAGCCTTAACGAGATTCATTGATGAAAATACTCTCTCTATTGTAGTAGTTGTAATTGGAAGAATTAATGTCAACGTCACAAGTCTATAGAGTAATGGATAAACTTCATATTTTTTCTTCAACGCCAACTTTTTTGCAAGATCACTAAGGCCATGTAATCTACTAATATCTTCACCAGTGCGCATATCCAAAATATAAGTTTCAAGTTGTTCATCAAGTGCCAAGATATCTACTAGTAAAGAATCTTCGGGATAATAATCATCAAGTTGAATTAATATTCTCTTGTCAAAAGCACAAAATGAATCATTTGAACACAAACATGGCACACAAAGACATAAGTCACTATTAACCTCAGAAAAACGATAATTCAATTCCTAAAGTTGCATATCAATGACAACATAAAAGAAATCCATGCGCAAATGATGCAAATTTGTCATTTCTGGATTGTTACGCTGTGAATGACTTGGCGGCATATAAATATCATTCAAGTTAGAAACAACAATATTATGCATCTGACAAAAAGAGCTAACTATTTCCAAAAAAGAATCTCATCCATTGTCCCTCATTTCTTGAAGTCGTGCTTTACAAATTTATACTAATCTTATAACATTGACAATATTTTGATCTTTCTTTTGTAATGTCTTTGACAATTCGTCTGAAATTCCTAAGATCTTTTTCATAAGATGTAGTATGAAGGAAAAATAAAATTTTTGTATCAATCTCAACAAATTAAGAGCTTCACCTCTTTTTCCAGCACTTGGAACATCATTAGCAATCATATCAATGACATCAATTATAGATGAAAACATTAAAATCAAGCTTAGCACAGAACCATAGTGAGAACCCCAATGTGTGTCACATGCACGCGTAAGTATAGTTTCTTGATTAAGACTATGTCCACTTAATATTTCATCATGACTAAGAGTTTCCAGAACATTGAGTCTTTGTTTCTCACGAATAACATTAATAGTTTCAAAGGTAGCAGCGCTTACAATATCTTTCTGGATTGTAGGTAATGTTAACTTGTTATTTTTTGGAGCATTCTTCAAAGCAACATCATTAATCTCATGATTGTGATCACACAACCACTTCAATAGTTCAAGAAAACTCTCTTGATTCTTTGAACCTTCACATTCATCATGTCCTCTAAAAGATAGCCCTTGACGTAGAAGAAATTTAGCACAATCTATCGATGCACCCAAAAGAATTTTGTATTCATTTCTTTCTTTTTCTGACTTCTTCAAAAAAATCGATGAAATACTTTTCTTTTGATTCATGAATGCTTCACATATGGTACGAGATTTATTGTGTGCACTATTATGATCACCAACATGATCTTGAAGTACTTCTAAGTGTTTCCAATTTGAGAACCCCCTCTCAACAAAAGTGTCATTGCTTCCTCGCTCCCTGCCGATTGAAAAAGGTAACAAGTGAAACAAAAAGCAGCATCTTTCTTTATGCTATATTCTAACCAAGAAGGATATCTGTTAAACCAAGATGGTTGAAAGCGTTTCAATCCTAGTTTTCCAAATTGTTTTTGTGAAAAATCATGCTTGAAAGGCTCTTCGAACCACATCTCAATCATTAACGTTGTATTCCATTAATGGAATTCCCAGTTCAGAATCTATAGGAAGTTGTGCAACATCAATTTTACCCAAAATATCCCTTTCATCTTGAACAGCTTCACTAACATTAGTACTATGCTCTTCACTAGATAGTGGAGCTTTCTTTTTCAAATATTTGTCCATGATTGAATAATTGTAAATCCGTGATGTTGAATTCAAAATTTAATCATCAAAATGTGATCAAATAAACCCAAACTAGACATAAAAGCAAGATAAATGAAAGAGATGCCAATTAAACCAAAACTAGTTGCTTCCAAACAAAACAATAAAACAACTAAACATAAAAGCAAATAAAATAAAAAAAGCCGGAAAAATCATAAACAACAAACATAAAAGCAACTAAATACAATTATCATTTATTAGGAATGAGACCAGATAAACCCAAACTAGTTGCTTCCAACTTCACAACATTCTTCCTTTTGGCATTGCAATTAAAGTAATTTAAAGAGAAGATAATTAATAAATTATGGCATGCTTTTTCATTGATAACTATGACATATATATAAGTTACAAATGAAAGAGAATCTCCTAAATAAAGGTAAGAGACTATCTAAATATATTTACAAATAAATTAAGGATTATGAAAGATGTAACGACCCGGGTCCCACTTAACGGGTTGTCCCGGCTGCTAGATGACGGCGTATTATCCCCTCTATACTAACATGAGTATTTTCAGCATGCTTCGTTCTCACTCGCACGCTCCTTGAGAAAACTTTCCAGGATGTCACCTATCCCAGAATTTCTCCAAGCCAAGCACGCTTAACTGTGGAGTTTCTAACGATGGATTTCAGAAAAAGAAGGTGCACCTTGTTGGTATGAGTAGTACCTATCATTTCTTTTAAACTTTCTTAGTCGAGGGTATTACAATCACCCCTATTAGATTCGAGACGTCCTCGTCACGCTTACTGAGGATCTATTGCCAGACATTGGGATTTTAGAGGTGGCTCCCGCCCTATGGCGTAACACTTAGTTCCCGATTTTCGGCTAGCGGCCTGCTCTGATACCATTTGTAACAACCCGGATCCTATTGTCCCGACCATTAGATGATAGTATACTGTCCCCACCGTACCAACACTAGTCTTTTCAACATACTTTATCCTCACTATCACGCTCCTCAAGAAAACTTCTCAGGAGGTGATCATCCCAGAATTTCTCTAAGCCAAGCACGCTTAACTGTGGAGTTTCTAATGATGAACTTTCGGAAAAGAAGGTACACCTTGTTGGTATGAGTAGTACCTATCATTTCTTTTAAGCTTTCCTGTCCTGGGTGTTAGAATCACCCCTCGTTAGATTCGCAACATCCTCATCGCGCTTAACCCATCTAAGGATCGGTTGCCAGGCGTTGGGATTCTAGAGGTGGCTCCCGCTCTATGACGTAGCATTTTTTCCCGCATAGCACTTAGTTCTCGATTTTCGGCTAGCGGCCGGTTCTGATACCATTTGTAATGACACGGGTCCCACTTAACGGGTTGTCCCGACCGTTAGATGATGGCATACTGTCCCCTCTGTACCAACACGAGTCCTTTCAGCATGCTTTGTTCTCACTCGCACGATCCTTAAGAAAACTTCCCAGGAGGTCACCCATCCCAGGATCTCTCCTACCCAAGCACGCTTAACTATAGAGTTTCTAACTGTTAATTCTATGATATTGGCATTTCCTATTTTTCACGAATGTATAATTTAATAAAACTTGATTTAATTACTAAATACGTGTATTTAGTAATTTATTAAGTTCGATTAAATTATGCAATTTATTTCTTATTTTCGAAAATACATTTTATTATAAAAATAATGTTCAAGAAAATATTGATATATATATTTGATCATAATCTTGGAAATTTTTATCACAATCTCGAAAATATTATGGTAATATTCTTGTGATTATTCTTGACATACAAGCTTATTCAAGATATAGTAAGTATCCTCTTAATATGGTCAAGAATTTTTCAATCTTATCTTTACATATGGTTAGATGATCTTGGTCGAAAATCTTGATCATAAAGAACCTTGAGTTGGCCGAAAATATGGTTGGTAAATAGTAAGATCTTTCAAGATTTATCATTATCCTATTTTATGGTAAGATCCTTTAAGATTTATCATTATATTATGGTAAGATTTATTTTGAGGATAATTCTCTTGCTTTTACTAATTATCTCTACCTTGTTTTGCAGGTTTTAGAGATCTTGTGCAATAAGGAAGCTTGGGAACCAAGAAACCTAATTGCACTATAAAGAGAGGAAAAACGGGACGTTTTCTAAGAGACGTGAAAAATACAAAAAATCGTGTGGAGCTTAACATAATTCACGTCCACTTCATTAAGAAATCTTGAAGCCTATTTTCGTGTGTGCACCAATACAAAAGGCTTCAATTGAGTTGTGATATCAACACTCCGGGAGGAGGATTCAATCACTGAGAGAAGGAAAGTATTTCAGCGTGAAGATCAAACGGGAGGTTTGGATCGTGTTCGAACGGGAGTTCGAGGTTGCTGAAAAGGTGTTGCAAATTCAAAGAAAACTACTGAAGAGTGGTGGGACGCCATCTCGCATTACATGCCACAGAAGGATCAGGGAGTGATCTATTTCTTGGATGTTTGATAAAGTCTATGCGTAGATTTATCCTGTAGTTTAGACTGATCTGTATAAACTCTTTCCTTATATAGTGATTTGTTTTTGTTCGCAGGATGCGAACCGTGGGTTTTCCCACGTTAAGCTCAAATTATTGTGTTCTTGTTCATTTATAATTCCGTACAAATTATTCTGATTGTTTACGTTTTACCATTCAGACGAATCTCCCTTAGCAGGATTCATCTGGTACTGCGCTAAATAACGATTAACGATTTACTGTTAACTGGTTACTATCCAGACGTGTCTGTGACAATCTGTTTATAAAATTTAGATAACCTCAAATTTTCACTAACAATGAACTTTCGGAAAAGAAGGTGCGCCTTGTTGGTATGAGTAATATCTATAATTTCTTTTAAACTTTCTTAGTTTGGGTATTACAATCACCCCCTATTAAACTCGTGACTTCCTCGTCGCGCTTAACCCTTCTGAGGATCTATTGTCAGACGTTGGGATTCTAGAGGTGGCTCCCGTCATATGGCGTAGCATTTAGTTCCTGATTTTCAGCTGGTGGTCGGCTCTGATACCAACTGTGATGACCCGAATTCTTGGCCATTCAGGTGCCACTAAATAAATATTCAAATCAAGTTATTGAGACTTAAATAGCAATTATAATAAAAATTTATTTCACAACCTAATAAATAGAGTGCGACTTTAAAATTCATAATTTAATTGCGAAATTAAAGTAGTGAATAGTTTTTCTGCATAAAATCAAAACACAGAAATTATAAAAGTTGTTCAATCCAATAATCTCATCAATCTTAGTCACTTTTGCCACCTCTGTGTTGACCACCTTGAAACATTAATTTTTTGGAAGGAAGAAATATTGTGGAATGAGATTTATAAAACCTCAGTAAGCATGCCAAAAATAATTATCATGAATAACATAAGGATCATAATCAACATAGGGAGACACAAGAATTTTACCGAACACAAGTGGTAAGAATTCTTATGTGTAGCGCTACTAAACTCTGATCCCCTTAACATAGTCATAAATATATCATATCATATGGGACCCATAATAATTTCTTGAATTTGATTTCATAGTATGATCCAAAACATGGAAAACATACTTACCGAAAAGAATGTAGAAAAGATGAAGTGAAAATACGTGAATCCTCCTAGAATTTTCTCTTCCAATAGTTTTACATGTGTGTGTATATAAATTGACAATGTTGTGCATATGCATGTGGGAGAAGTGTCTTATATAGGACATGATAGGGGTCGTGCATTAATAGGGATTGGCCATGATGGGGGTAGACCATTAATTCTAACATTGAAAGGGGGTCAATTTGCCTTGAAATTAGTGTAGGAATTGGAGATTCCTTTTCTTGCATGAAAACGTATACACATACCTCCATATATGCCTACTTTTCATATATAACACCCTATAATGGTCAACAAATAATTATTGCCTTAAAAGAAAAGACATAAATCAAGGGATTGACCAAGCTTTCAATTCAAAATAAAAAAATGTGTGCCATAGTTAATTGCAACAAGGTCCTTAAGTTGGATTGATACTTAATTTAATCCCCAAAATTTCAATTCTAAGGAAAATAGTCCCAACATTGGTATGGGTGTAACAATCTACCCTCCTAAAAATAAATTTCGTCCTCGAAATATACCTTAGAACTCATCGAAGAGTTGTGGATACTTGTTTCGCATTTCAACCTCTCGCTCCCACGTGACCTCTTCAACAGAGTGATTTCGCCATTGTACTTTTACTAGCGTGATTACCTTGTTTCTGAGATCTTGATATGTCTGTTCAACGATTCTTATTGGTACTTCTTCATAGCTCAAACTTTGCTGTAAATCAATAGACTGGTGGTTGATGACATGGCTTGAGTCAGGGACGTACTTCCTAAGCATTGACACATGAAATACGTCATGTATAGCAAAGAGTTCTGGAGGTAATGCCAATTGATATCGAATGGGCTAATAAATCTTGGTCGTAATTTACCTTTGTTGCCAAATCATAGCACTCCTTTCATCGGTGCTACTTTGAGGAACACTTTATCAACAACTGAAAATTTCAAACCTTTTCTCTTTTTGTCTGCATAACTCTTTTGTCTATCTTGAGCAATTTTCATGCTGGCATGAATTTTCTCAACTATATGCACTGTCTGCTCAATAATCTCTGGCCCCAAAATCTTTCTCTCACCAACTTCATCCCAATGAACTGGTGATCTACACTTCCTCCCATACAATACCTCATATGGCACCATGGCAATTGAAGTGTGATAATTGTTGTTGTATGTGTTCGAAGCATATCCTCTAGTGTCTGGATTGTTCGCTCAGACTGACCATCCTTTTGAAGGTGGAAAGCCGTGCTAAACTTTAGCTTAGTTCCCATATCCTTGTGTAAACTTTTCCAAAAGTTTGATGTGAACCTTAGATCTCTATTAGATACTATAGAAACGGTTACACTATGTAACCTTTCTATTTCATTCACATAAAGTTGCTCAAATTGATCCATACTGAACGTCATCCAAACTGGCATGAAATGAGCGGATTTGGTGAATCGATCTACTATGACCCAAATTGCTTCGTTGCCTTTCCCTGATCTTGGAAAACCAATCACAAAGTCCATCGTTATGTACTCCCACTTCCATTCTAGGACTTCCAATGGTTCAGGTAACCCTGATGGTTGTTGGTGTTCGGCTCTCACTTGCTGACACACTAAGCACTTTCTGACATATATCCCACTTCATACCTTCCCCACCAAAATACTGCCTTCAAGTCCTTATACATCTTTGTGCCCCCAGGGTGTACTAAATAAGGAGATGAGTGAGCCTCTTCTAGAATCTCTCTTTTTAGTTCCTCAGAATTAGGCACACATAGGCATCCTTGGTAGTATAATGCTTTATCTTTAGAAATAGTGAAATCCCTCTGTTTATCTGAGTTAATCTCAGACTTGATATGCTCAAAGGACTGATCACCCTTTTGATGGCCCTTAATTCTGTCATGAAGCCTATTGCAGTTGACCCATAGTTTTCCCAGCAATTTCTCGATATGATGCAAACTTTTGTGCAAGCTACTGCACCACCACCACCACCACCTCCTCAACAGCCAACACCAACGCCACCACCTTCTCCTCCGTCTCCTCAACTAGAGGAACAGCAGGAAGTTGTATCCGACATTAGGACCACTGTCGCTGTTGTTGAGCAATTCAGGAAACAACAACCCCCTATCTTCTGTGGTAGTACGGATCCCTTGGAAGCGAAGAACTGGCTAGTAGGAATGGAGAGGATTTTTGAACTCATTGACTGCCTGAACCCTGGAAGGGTGATCTGTGCAACCTTCATGCTATGTAAAGGAGCTAGGCGTTGGTGGGACACCATTGCTAGATCGAGGGCTCCTGGTCATGTTTGAATGTGGGATGAATTAAAGGAGGTATTTTTGAAAAAAATACTACCCTACGAACATCCGAAATCGGAAGGAAGCTGAATTTCTCACTTTGACTCAGGGATTGATGTCCTTGATCGAGTACAAGCAGAAGTTTGATGAGTTGGCTCATTATGCTCCTGAATTTGTGGATACGGAAGAAAAAAGGCAAGACGTTTCAAGCAAGGTTTGAGGGATGACTTGAAACAGACTGTTATTGTGCTCCAACTTGAAAGTTACCATGATGTGTTGACAAGGTGCACCTTCTTTTTAAGAAGTCCATCGTTAGAAATTCCAAAGTTAAGTGTGCTTGGCTTGGAACAATTCCGGGATGGGTGACCTCCTAGGAAGTTTTCTCGGGGAGCGTACGAGTGAGGATAAAGCATGCTGAGCCAAGCAAGATGACGGCGTACTGTCCCCACTGTACCAACACGAGTCTTTTCAGCATGCTTTGTCCTCACTCGCACACTCCCAGAGAAAACTTCCCAGGAGGTCATCCATCCCAAAATTGCTCCAAGCCAAGCACGCTTAATTGTGGAGTTTCTAACGATGGACTTTCGAAAAAGAAGGTACACCTTATTTGTATGAGTAGTACATATCATTTATTTTAAGCTTTCTTAGTTGGGGTATTACAATCACCCCCTGTTAGACTTGCGACGTTCTCGTCGCGCTTAACCCTTCTGAGAATCTGTTGCCAGGCTTTAAGATTCTAGAGGTGGCTCTTGTCTTATGGCGTAGCACTTAGTTCCCGATTTTTAGCTGGCGGTTGGCTCTAATACCATTTGTAACGACCCGAGTCCCACTTAACGGGCTATCCTGGCCTTTAGATGACGGAGTGTCCCTTCTGTACCAACACGAGTCTTTTCAGCATGCTTTGTCCTCATTCGCACGCTCCTTGAGAAAACTCCCAGAAGGTCACCCATCTCAAAATTTCTCCAAGTCAAGCACACTTAACTGTGAAGTTTCTAACGATGGATTTCCGGAAAAGAAGGTGCACCTTGTCGGTATGAGTAATAGCTATCATTTCTTTTAAGTTTTTTTAGTCGGGGTATTACAAAAGATAATTGCATATTTTACAAATGTGGAAATCCCATGATAGTGTCAATTGAATCCTTAGATTTCAGCACTACTCTTATCAATAATACCTATTCAAATCTGGAAAATTATCTATTTCTTTTTTCTATTACTTACTAACTTACCAAAAGAGAGGCAGACTAGCGGAGTGGACAGAGTGGTAGGTCCAAATTGGAAGCTTTAGCGTCGAACAGGGGTGGACTTGAAAGTAGTGGAGGTGGTGGAGCTGGGTTGGAAGCGTGGAGCTAGGCTGGTCGTCGACGAGGATTGGGAGTAGGACTACGCGGCTGCTACAGTGACGAAAGACCAGTGATATACAAGTTTAGGTTTCTGGTTCTGGCAAGAATATTCAGACATTGAGCTTTGTCAGTGAATTTGTAAGTAATTGGGCCACTGGTGGACGACCCAAAGTTTAATCCATTTTATTCAATTAATTAATTTCTTTTTTAAATTTGCATAAATTTTACTAGGGCATTGGCCCTAGCTAGCGCCTTCATACCTCTGCCACTGGTCCACGACGAGCATGTGTTATGGTGTTCACAGTGAGCATGATGCACACATGTGCTCTACTAAAAAAATGCAATATACGTTTCATCATCATATCCATGATATGCAACATAATTCATGCTCACTATAAGCGTTATATTTTTCTGCAATAATTATAGGCATGCATTTTTTGGGGGACATTTTTAAGTGACATGTCACACTCTCATTGGATGGTGAAAAAGTAAGTGTTGAGGTAGTTATTTTCACCAATGAATGTGTCATATATCACAATGTCACTTTAAAATGTCCTAAAAATATATCCCTAAAATTACTCAATTTTCTACTATTTGCGCTACTTCAAAATTTCTCTTCAACATCCCAAAATATAACCACACCACACGTTACAAAGAAAGCAGACCACTTATCTGCCCGCTTCATCCCCGTCAGTGTTTTGATAGGTTTTTATTTTCCGTTTGTCACTTTCATCGTGCTTCACCCTACCCCACCCTACCTCCTCATATATTCTCCTTTAGTTTTTGTGTTTTGGACTTGGTACATGCCCACTCACCCCCATGAAATATATCTGCCCTAGTACGAAACAATTTCTAGTCAAAAAAATCCAAAATTAACACCTCCCAAATCAAAACCTTCATTGCAAGAATTGAATCTTGATCTTCCGTTCTAAGGTGACACACACTCCAATTCGTGTCTGTAAATTTATGATTTATCTTAGTCATGTCATCGTTTTATTTATATAGATAGATATACATACACACACATATATGTAACATTGGGTTATATGTCAACAATGTCGTGTGAGCGCGTAACCTGGTAGAGCTCCTTTCATGCCCAAAAATGGTGACCCAGAAGAGAAAAATAACACAACTTGCCCATTAATTTGAATTAATCTAAATATTTTTTCTTGGATCTTAATTATGAATTTGTATAGTGCGTTAAGTGTATTTGGTACTTGTGGACCCATCTTTTATTTTTTGTGAATAATTTTGACTGAGGCTTCTTTTTGTATTTTCTGATCTGATCCGGGCTAAATTATTCTCTAATTATGCTAGGGTTTTTAATTTCACTTTAATTAGGGTATTTTAGGGTTTATTAATTTGACATTCCCTAATTGGAGATTTGACTGCAATTTGGAAGCCATTTATTGAAAGATTTGATTTTTTTGACAGGAAATTAGTTCAAGAATCAAGTTTTCAAGAAAAATGTGGACGCTTTTCACTAATTTTGACCTTTTTACGGTGTTCATTGCAAAAATATTATGAAGAATGTGATTTCCTGCTTTTTTTTGTTTTATATTTTTCAGGGACTTGAATATATATATAATAAATACATGCACATGTCTATGTATTTATGGAGATATGGTTAGTTGGTTTATAGTTTTCGTGCAATTGAGCTGGAATAAGTTGAATAATGAGTATTATTAATGATGATACGTGGCATAGGTGGCAATTTAGATTACATCTTCTCATTGATTTTTATTCATTTCGAATAGTTAGAGTAATTGTTTTTTATATAACCATATTCAATTTATTCATTTAATTCTGTTAAACATCATTTGGTTTTATTTGCTTGATATATGGAAATTTCAACATTGTACTTATTGAAGATCATCTAAATTCTCATTCTTATTTATCTTCTCCTATTCAAGGTTGGTTGGGAGAGTAACAGAGATCATATGATCTCGAGAACGGAAGTTCTTAAATTTTTACATTGGAAAAGCGAAGAGGTGGTTAGTTTCAGTTAACCAAGAAATGAAATGAATAGTATAATTTTTTTTTTTTTTTTTTTTAGATGAATCAAATGTGTGGTTCATGTATTTCCTGTTGTACATACATATTATATTTTACTTGTTCGTAAGGTTGTCTGTTTGGTGACTCTGATGAAGGAAAACTGTTGGAGGTAAGTTGTTCTGTCGAAGCCTAGAATTTGTACTGAACTACAATGGTTCTAATATAGTTATTAATTTTATACATTTGAAACCTGCAATCTCAAGAGATATGTTGGGGTTAATATCAAGCATATTGAATTATGGTATATATCATTCCTTTTTACGATCATTAAGGGCATGTGATTAATTGCATGTAATCTCAAAATTTATCATATCAGATCTCTCTCTCTCTCTCTCTCTTAACCCTTTTATGGTGTTCAGTACAAATATGTTATGATGAATGTGACCTATTCAACCTTTGTTTTTCTTTTATATTTTTATGTGACATGCATGTGTACATACTGCATATGAGCAATCTACATATTTATGCAGGTCTGCTGTAATCTGCCTATAGTTTTAATGCATTGAGCTGGAAGAATGTGAACGTATTATTATTAATGACTATATGTGGTATGTTTGATAATCTTAATGGCTTCTTCTCATTGACTTTTATTTATTTTGAATTGTTGAATTAATTGTTCTTGGATGGACCAATTGTTAATTTCTTGGTATTATTCTGCTAATAGTCATTTGAATTTTAGTTGGTTGACTCATGGTAAATCTTAACATTTTAATAAAGTGCAATTCTAACTTACGTACCTGACATCTGTAATTTTCTCATGTTAGGCTGTGGATATGTTTCGATTTAACTGTCTTATGGACATCACCTGGCACTAAAACTTCTAGTATTCGATTATGGAAGTGATTCCCTGTTCTGGTGTAAATTCTATTAGAGAATCTAATTGCCCCAAGCAGGGATCAAATGCACCTATCAAGTGTGATGGAAAATCAGACTGGACTAAAGATGTCGTACCGGTTAAAGAAGCAGAGCTCAAAGTTGATGCCTTAACGCTTGATGTGGGAAGGCCTCTCGAAGAGAGAGAGGGTGGAGATCAATTTATTGTCCAAGGAGTGCCTGCTTCAGAAGGCTACTATAATGGAGATGCATATTATGACTCTGATGTTGATGGACAAAATTTATCTTGTGATTCCCATAATTCTGCAAATGACAACTTAGATAAACAAGGTGATTTAGCTGGACCGAGCCTTGTCTCCAACAACTCCCTGTTCACTGTGGATACAGCTGAAAGTGGGATGCTGGCGGAAAACCAGGAGAGAGAATCATCTCATTCAGAATTCCGCCTAGAACAAGACGAGCCTGTAGCAGTGTGGGTGAAGGTACATTACTCTGTTTAGTTTGCTTCTGTATTTCCGCTCACATCCTAAAGCAACTTGAACTTCTAGTTTATGTTTCAGCATGGATTGCTCAAAGGTGTAGAATTAAGTAATTTTGACATAGATAAGTAGTCTCGATTTGGGATATCGGATCTTATAGATAATAGATGATCAGAAGATTCTGCTGTCAAAAATATTAATTTAGCTGATTATACACACACTGAACCATCCTAAGAATTAAGAAAAAATTGCAAAATGCACAGGATGAAATATATTCCCGAGATTAAGTTAATAAGACACTAATATTCATATTATTAACATTGGAAGTATTCATTAAGACCTTGTACTGATAATGGTGCAGATTGAATATACGTAGAAATACTCTTTATACAATAGCCTGCAAACGTATGAAATAAAAAAACTGAATTTCTAGAATTTTTGTAGTTTGAAAGTGAGGAATAAGTGTCTCATGATTTTGTTATGATTTATTTGAATGAAAACTTGAATTTGTTTGATTTATTTTGTTGACAGGACGTTGAGCGTTGAGCACAAATCATAATTCAATTGTCTCTTTATCTAGTTCAAAGAAAATGCAATTTCTTTTATTTATATTGTTGACACGAGGTTGAGTGTTGAACATTATTCATGATTCAATAATCTTTTTTTTTTTTAATAAATCTAGAAACGCTATGATTAGTCTATCTGGTATTTGGTAGTTAGAAAACCCCCTCTTGAAGGACCATAAAACATCAACGTGAAATTTCTTTCATTTATAAATAAAACAAATATTCACTCTAAATCTTATCATATGTGAAATACCATATTTGTCCAGTTCTTGGAGAGCACATTATATCTCAAGGTAATTATGGTGTAAAGTGTAAACTAATCTTCCTCATTTTTTGAGGCTAATATTTATAGTTTTTATACCTTATGGTTGTCCCTTCATAAGAATTCCTCCAATTTGTGTATAATGTATATAGTCGGGATGGCTCTGGCTGTAACACCCCAGATTTTTCTTAAATAAACCTGTAGTGTTACTAAAACTAATTTGATTTTCTTTACATAATTGCGGAAGCATAAAAAAAAAAAAAAAAATCTTTACTTTAAAAAAATAAATAGTATTCATAAGTTTGTCAAGCATGAAATTGAAAATTTTGTTTTCCAATAAATCCATAATAACATAACTTAATAATATAGCCTATGTTTGGTTAAATGGATTATAAACCCTTTATAATCACTACAATTTTCAATACAAATTTTTAACCACACATCTTTTCTCCCTCCAATTTTTAACCCTCCAATCGCCTTGAGATTCGCAAAATAAACAAAAAAAAAAAAGGTTTTTTTTCCTGACATGGCCTCCAAACAGAGGCATAAACATGTCTTGAACAATAATTAAAACTAGAATTGAAAACTTAACACTTTAATTTATTTAAATTCATTTGACAGTCCACATCACCATTCCACCACAGATCCAATCGACTGGAACTAGCTTGTAAAATTTTAAAGTAAGAGTAAGTATTTAAAATACCTAGTAAGATATGTGCAATTTCCTTATACAATTATATAAAACGATAAAATAAGCACTTCATACCCCCATTTGGAGTATTTCGGTGATCAAGTGAGATACCCATCATGTAGTCCTTTTGAATTCCTTAAGGATTTCACATTTCATTCGTTAGAACTCAAAAGAGTTCACATTTCATTTGGTTGAACCCAAAGGTCCACTGGCAATCCTTGCATATTAAATTGAATACATAAACGCATAAAGAAACAAACCACTTGCACGTAATATAACTTACCTCAATATTGAAACGAATTTTGAAAACAAATTATGATTGCACATTATTTAAAAATCTTCTAAAACTCTCAGCTGCAAAACATGTATTTGACTGCTCTCAAAAGTATTGCGACCGAGCTGCTGGAAACACTTCTGATTTTTTTTTTTTTTGCGTGTGTTTGTGTCCATAATAATGAATATGGAGGAGTATAAATAGTGTGGTTTGAGTCTATTACCTAACTCTATAGGATAAAGGTAAGCACAGTCTTGGTCTATAATAATTTTTCCTATAATCTTTTATGCAAATCCCAAAGCAAGATTTGCTCCTACACATGGTTGCAACCAATATAATCCTCTCTCTCGAATGTATGCTTGGTTTTCATCGAATCTTTTTTATTACCTTCGAAAACAAATCGGAATAATGTCTTGACATGATGAATAGTAGTGCCCACCTATAGCCTTGGACTATATATAAATAAGGGAATTAGAAGATTGAAATTCTAATAACTATATTCGATTAGAATTTTATTTAATATCGTATTCCTTTAATCAACTACTAGTATTCACCCATACGATGCACGGGAGTTAACATAATGAAAATTTTAAACCATATAATATTTAGAAAATTATTAAAATTAATATTATATCTGTTAATATCAATAATAATAATAATAATAATAATAATAATAATAATAATAATATATTCCAATAACTATTAAAATTTTACAAACAATATAACTAATTCAAATTATAATAGCTTCTTTGAATACTAAAAGCCAATTTATATATTTAAATAATAAATGATTGTTAATTTTTTTGCTTAATGGCATATCATGTTTGATGTAATATTTACATTTACAATAACTATTAAAATTTTACATACAATATAACTAATTCAAATTGTAATAGTTTCTTTGATTACTAAAAGTCAATTTATATTGTTAAATAATAAATGATTATTATTTTCAATAATCTTTATTATTAGTTCTTATTAACTTCAAAGAAAATTCAAATTTAGTAGTTTATTTAATGTTATATTATGTTTGACGTAATAATATTATGGATATGTCATAATAAATTTTGTTACTTCTAGTCTAGGCATTTTAGATCATTATTACTTCTAGACCCTGCCATTTTCTAAAACATTTTGAAAACTTTAGGAAAAACGTGGGACCGACGTCAATGGAGAAAAAGAAAAAAATTCAAAAAGTGCTGCTACTTCATTGCAAACTCAGAAATAGACTGAATTTTATATTCATGTGGGTACACTTGCAGTTGAAAATAAGCTTAAAATTTTTAATTTTCCTTATATGGGCAGGGATCACCTAGTTGTAGTAGTAGAAAATGGTTATGTAATTTATCGAAATATGAAGTTTCAAAAATATCAATCACAATATAATTATAAACTTGTGTTTAATCTCAACCCAACAAATATTTATATTTGACCAATAAAATTATATTTTTATTTACAATCAAGTAGTTATGCTAATCGAACAACGTTGAAGGTCAAGAAATCATACTGAAAATTTTAGACCATATTATATTTAGACAATTATTAAAATTAATACTATATTTGTTAATATAAAAAAAAATATAATATTATATTCCAATAACTAGTGTTTATTTTAATTTCATAAGAAAAACAACTCGAATTGAAATTAATTTGTTTAGGACCAAATTGAATTTAGTTAAGAAATTAAAAATATCTTTATAGGACTTAAATAAATAATTTTGGAATAATATGGTATTGCGAAAAAGTAAAAGATACAAAATAAAACTTTTATATTTAATATTTGATGTGATTTTAGGCCCATCATGTTTAAAGTTGACTTTCACTTGTGAATTTATTTATATTAAAGTTCTTAAGATTTTCGATTTGACACCTATATTGAATATTTTTCGATTTCAAAATAATAATATAATATCAAATTATTGATAATAATTAATTACGATATACAAAATGAGTATAATATCATTAAATATATTGATTATCATTTTATTAAAATAAATTATTATTTCACCCAAATAAATTTGTCCTCAAAACCTAATTCACTTTAGTAATTCAACTTCTCAAAATCATTAAAAGACATCAAGATAAAATCCTTAAATAATTCTATTCCACAAAATTTTCGGGTTGTTAAACCGGCTTCGTTGTGGACTGGCCGCATATTAAGATCATTTACTATAATTAGTTCTGGGATGTAACTAGTTTCTCACTGCTTTTATTATTGGGGTGTTAATTCCAAGATTTAGCATAGGGATCAGCATCTTGTCTCCAGGAGACCTAGTTTTATATTTGAGTGGAAAATAGAATTGTGTAAAGGCTTTTGCAGGTTGGCCCAAGTGGGGGTGCAACTGGTTAGATGACCCAAAAAGAGTGGTATTTCCGAGAAGAAGAGCATACCTACATTGAAATTATCAAGAAAATACATTTCCAGGTAACCTATGGAAGATGTAATAGAAGTGAAATAACTTTCTTTAAGGTGAATTGAATAAAGAAACTTCCAATGGACAGTTTACCTTCCTCTATAATTTCATCAAAAGATCTACTGTTTGCTCTATCATTGCACCACAATAAAGACATAGAGAATCCTAAGAATGGATTAATTTCTTTCATGGAGTCAAATCCGGTGCCATTATTAGTAAAATAGTAGTAGTATTTTGGTTCTTTCCTGTAATATTTCTACCGAGGAGATTCTTAAAATAAATGTGATGCTTATGCTAGTTCTTCAGGAAACATCTTTTGAAAGTTTACTTAATGCTAATAATTTTCTGTTTATATGCTATAGTGGAGAGGGAAGTGGCAACCAGGAATTAGATGTGCCAGAGTGGACTGGCCATTATCGACTTTGAAAGCAAAACCAACTCATGACAGGAAACAGTATGTTGTAATTTTCTTTCCTCGCACAAGAAATTATTCTTGGGCAGATGTACAGCTAGTTCGTCCAATCAGTGAATTTCCGCAGCCCATTGCCTATAAGACACACAAAGTTGGTGCGAAGACAGTGAAAGATTTTACTCTTGCCCATCGATTCATCATGCAAAAACTAGCTGTTGGCATGTTAAATATTCTTGATCAATTGAATCGCGAGGTTTGCTTTTGAAAGTGATCAAACACATTACTATATTTTCATTTTTTTTTTTAATTCATGTTTATAGACGTTTCTGTTTTGGCTACTGTTGATCGTCCATCACGTTCTACTAAAAATTTCTGAAACAATTTAGGGTTTGGTAGAGACTGTTCATGATGTGATGGTTTTGAAGGAATTTGCAATGGAGGCTTCCCGCTGTAAAGGTTATTCTGATCTTGGAAAGATGCTTGTGAAACTTCAGAATGTAAAACCTTCTCTCCATTTAGACATTGATACTTGTGTTGAAGCTACATTCTTTGGTCCATATCTTAATCTTTTCCTTTTCCTTTGTATCTATTTTGCTTTAAATCTGTTCCTGCAAGTGTAATAACTTTAGAATGAATCTTATCTTACGTTTCTAAAATAGTCTACGGATACCCTAATTTCAAGGATTTATTAAATTCATGAAAAGGTAATATGCAGTAGGTTCACGTGTCATAAATGTTATTTTTGAGAAGTATGTTGGTCTTTTCCAGTTATACAAGTCCTCTTGTATGTCTAATATATGTATGGGTTCAGAATAAGTGATCTTTACCTCGGTGCTGGGCATAAACCGACCTTTATCTTTCACACTTTCCTTTTTAATTGAGTAGACACTTGTGACTTTCATGGTTTTTTATAAAATACAGACTATTCCTCGTGTTTATTTCAACATGTATTCAAATAGAACTATTGAAGGTTGGTTTTCTCTGGTTTCTGACAGAAGACTGTTGGTGTTATCATCACGGGAGAGTACTATTTGCTTAATCAAAACTAATGTGAAATTACAAAGTTGAAAATTCTTAGATTTATCGTTATAGTGAAACATGATTCAAGACAACATTTTACCAGTTACTTTTTTTACTCTGATTTTAAATTAACTCTCACTATCTTTTGCAGATGATAATGCAGCACTGCTTAAGTTCAAATTGGCTACAACATTCGTTGCAGGCTTGGGTGCAACAATGCCATGATGCAACTAGTGCTGAATGCATTGAAATGCTGAAAGACGTATTCCCTGCTATAAGTTCTTTAGTTGTGCATTAATTTCTTCAATTCTGAGTCACTTTGTACTATGCTTATTTGTTCTGTAGAAAATCTTTGTGAATTCAATAATTTTCAGTTATGTATGTTCTACCTTATTTTACTTTCTTCCGCTGTTGGTAAAAGGTGGTGTTCTTTTTCTTTTAGTTCATAGTGTGAGATTTAGGATTTAGAGGAGCATCACCGTCCATCGCTGCCTATTAGTATTTCCAGCCTGGAGCATATTCAATCCCATTAATGCAGGAAATGTTGCAAGCACGTGGGGATGTCAATTTATGGTTTTCCTGACAGAGTTGAATAATGTCAAGATAAAACTTGAACTGTATCATTTGAACATTTGTACGTAAAAGGAGGAGACGTGTGTGTATGCTCAAGAGTCCTGATTCATCATACAAATTAGTCTGATGTCCACTTGCAAGGCTTGATCTTTTGCAAGTCTTTCTCATACTTTGACCTCTCTTGAAAATTTTCATAGTGAAGTGATTTGTTATTTCAGGTTACGGATATTGAGGAGATGCCAAAATTTTCAAAAACTGTTTTAATTCACCTGATGTTGGATAATGGAATCCAATCTCAATTCATGTTTGTCTGAAGAATATGATTTTTAGTTGGGCTAAATGCCACGTGCTCCTTGTTTGTGGTTTGCCTTGTGGAGTTGCAAATCTGCTGAAATTTGTGATATTGGTTTGCCTTGTGGAGTTGCAAAGGTGTTGAAATTTGTGATAGAATATTGTAATCTAGACTCTTTAATTTCGTATTAGTGGGAATCATATGGGATGGAATAGCGGATACATGCTTTAACATTTGACAATGAATTAATTGCTGATTATTTGGAATTTTAGCAATGACTGTTCTAACCTATTCCTTATATAGGAATTGGCTGATTCAATCATTTGGAAAGAGGTAAACTCACTAGCAAATGCAGCAGCACAAGTCGAGCTGGGCTCTGAGTGGAAGAACTGGAAACATGAAGTTATGAAGTGGTTTTCAATCTCGCATACAATATCCACCAGTGGAGGCGCAGACCAATCAATTAATGATGGCCCATCTTCCATGGAGCTTCAAATGAGCAGGAAGAGGCCGAAGCTTGAAGTTCGCCGTGCTGATTCACATGTATCATATGTGGACATTCAGAATTCACATCAAGCTGTTCCTGTGGAAATTGACTCTAGTTTCTTTAATGGCTCTGATGTTGTGAACAGTGCATCATTAGGTTCTGTGCTTCCAAAGCGTGAAATTTCTACGGCAGATACTGCTCTGGCAGGGTCTTTGAATTGCACGGCTAACAAATGGGATAACATCGTTGTTGAGGCTGCAAATATGGAGGGGTTTCAGTCTAAAGATGTGGAGTTGACTCCTGTTAATGTTACCCAGAAGTCCTTAGACCCTGGAAGCCATAATCGACAGTGTGCTGCTTTTATTGAAGCTAAAGGAAGGCAATGTGTGAGGTATGCTAGTGAAGGGGATGTCTATTGTTGTGTGCATTTGGCTTCTCGTTTTATTGGGAATTCAGTAAAAGCTGAAATAATGCCTCCTGCTGACTTGCCAATGTGTGAAGGCACAACTGTTCTTGGTACTAAATGCAAACATCGAGCTCTAAGGGGAACTTCTTTCTGTAAGAAACATATGCCTCACAGTGGTAAAGAAATTATCCCTTTTGGTGATAGACTTAAAAGGAGGCATGAGGAAAGTTTCATGAGTTCAGATGTCAAATATCTTCCAAATATCGTACACGCTGGAGAAGTTGAAGCTTCTGCTCGAGTAAATCCATCATCTTTAATTAGAAAACGAGCTCTCCATGAAATCAGCTTACACGAGATGCCTGGTCAGTCACAACAAGAGCATAAAAGTGACGACATGGTTCACTGCATTGGGAGCAGTAACAAATCCTGCTTTGAAAGTCCTAAACGGCATTCACTATACTGCGACACACACCTACCAAGCTGGCTCAAACGTGCAAGGAATGGCAGGAGCAGGATAATATCAAAGGAAGTCTTTATAGAGCTCCTGAAATATTGTTGTTCAAGGGAGCAAAAATTGCAATTGCACCAAGCCTGTGAACTCTTTTACAGGCTTTTCAAAAGTATCCTATCTTTGAGAAACCCAGTTCCAAAGGAAGTTCAGTTTCAGTGGGCCATTTCTGAAGCTTCCAAAGATATTAGAGTAGGGGAGTTCTTGATGAAGCTGGTATGCAGTGAAAAGGAGAGGCTGAAGAAGCTCTGGCGATTTTCAGATAACCATAATGTGCAAGTTTCTTCTGTTGATGAATCAGTTTCTAATCCTATTCTGGTTTGTGATGATAAAGATCAAGACAGTGATAATGTCATCAAGTGCAAAATTTGCTCAGATACGTTTCTTGATGACCAAGCACTAGGGACACACTGGATGGATAGTCATAAAAAAGAAGCTCAATGGCTCTTCAGGGGCTATGTTTGTGCGATCTGCCTGGATTCTTTTACTAATAAAAAAGTCTTGGAAACTCATGTTCAGGAGAGGCACCATGTGCAATTTGTTGAACAGTGCATGCTTTTGCAGTGCATTCCTTGTGCTAGTCATTTTGGGAATCCAGAGCAATTATTATTGCACGTGTTCTCAGTTCATACTTCCAACTTAAAGCTGTCAAATGCTGCTCAAATGCAAGGCCAAAAATCTTGGCAGAGTGTTGAACCGAGCAAGCCAGATCCTGCAGAAAATATAAACTCTGAGAGTCAGTCTGGTATCCGGAGATATACTTGCAGGTTTTGTGGATTAAAGTTTGATTTGCTACCTGATCTTGGACGCCATCATCAAGCTGCTCATATGGGACCAACTTCCATTGGCCCTCGCCTTACAAAGAAAGGGATTCAATTTTATGCTCAGAAATTGAAATCAGGGAGGCTTACTCGTCCTCGATTTAAAAAAGGTTTAAATTCGGCATCATATAGGATTAGGAACAAACGTGTGCAAAATTTGAAAAAACGCATGCAGGCATCAATTTTAATCAGCCCAGCTGAAACTACAGTTAAATCTCATGCAACCGAGGCTGCCAGTCTCAGTGGATTAGTGGATACTCAATGTTTAGCCGTGGCAAAGCTATTGTTTTCCGAAATTAAGAAAGCAGAACCACGGGCAAGTAACTCAGAGATTTTATTAATAGCTTGCTCTGCTTGTTGCAAGCTAAGCCTGCAAGCGTCATTGGAGACAAAATATGGAATCCTGCCAGAACATATATACCTGAAAGCTGCCAAACTGTGCGGTGAGCATAACATTCCAGTGGAATGGCACAAAGAGAGCTTCATTTGCCCCAAAGGGTGCACACCTATTGAAAGACCACCCCTACAATCTTTGGCAGTGCACTCATCGGACAGTATAGTCAAGACCAGAAATGCTGTTACATCAAACCTTGGAACCAATGAGTGGACAATGGACGAGTCTCACTGTGTTATTGATTCCAGACATTTCACACAGGATCTTGCAGAGAGAAATATTATTTTATGTGATGACATAAGTTTCGGACAGGAATCAGTTCCAATAGCATGTGTGGTGGATGAAGGTCTTTTGAATGCAGATGGGTCTGATGGCCAAATTACTGAATATACATTTCCTTGGGAGAGCTTCACCTATGTCACTAAGCCGTTGCACAATCAATCCCTTGTACTTGAAGCAGAGGTATCTTCATGCTACTCGTCAGTCTATTGTTCTTATATTATGACGCAGATTCCGTACAAGTTAACGTCTATTACATCTTGTCCTACACTTCTGAATTTAGCTTTGAGAATTTTGTCGTCCTATAAAAAATCCTTTTTGGCTTTAAAAGAAAATATTTTCCTCTCAAATCAAAACAGACACGTGCAGAAAATTGAAATATTTATAGGATAATATTCTTATTTTCTGTCTCTGTTGCTGCCTTTGACAGCCCTAAATTCTTCAATATTATAAGAAATATCTTTACTCTCGTTAGGATTTGCATTTTTCTGCTAATTAAATGCAAATGCATTTTGAGTAAGATGTAACTCTTCCTCACGTTCATTTGCAGAGTTCTCAATTGGCTTGTGCTTGTGCATATTCAAGGTGCTCTTCTGAAATGTGTGACCATGTGTATCTTTTTGACAATGATTATGAAGATGCAAAAGACATATATGGCAAGCCCATGCATGGCAGGTTTCCCTATGATGAGAGAGGTCGAATTATTCTTGAGGTACACATTTCTTTTTATTTCTACATAATAAATTTCTTTTCCCTTCTCAAACTTATTTCTGTCATATTTTTGTTCATTATAGATGGAAGATTAGGGCATGACTTCTGTATTAAAAGTCATTAGGAGTTTGGCAAATACCATTTCCTGTCAAACACTGTTCTGAGGTTTTGCATTGAATGTTTCTACAGGCAGATGAATCATTTCACTGAAGTTTATCAAATTTTAAAATGGGTGGTGATATGGAAAAAAATATATAAATAAAACAAGATTTTCCTTGCTGTGAATAAATGCTTGTTTGCATCCAATCATTAGATACATTTTATCGAATAGAATCACGTGATCTCCTTTTAATGCTTGCTGCATAGTTACTTCCTGCTTAATAGTGTTGTCGAGTGGTAGGTAGAACACTTGTCTTGATGGATCAATGAATCAATAGATTATATGATACAATGTTTTCTACAGGTAGTCCTATCTATTTGAGTCAAATATGTTTTGATTATTGCTTCACGGAGAATTGATCTGTTCTTCTTGTGCTTCTTGCTGTGATTGTGTTCTCTATTAATAGATATGCTTGTCTATAAATTGCTAGGAGGGTTACCTAGTTTATGAATGCAATCAGAGATGTTGCTGCAGCAAAATTTGTCAGAATAGGGTTTTGCAAAATGGAGTGCAAGTGAAGTTGGAAATATTCAAAACAGAGAAAAAGGTGACTGACCATCTATTTTGAATCTTCTGGAGTATTATCATATATTGGCATGTTGACTCACAGGGTTGGGCAGTTAGGGCAAGAGAAGCAATACTTCGTGGCTCCTTTGTATGCGAGTATATTGGGGAGGTCATAGATGAGAAAGAATCAAACAAGAGATGCAATAGGTTTTGCTGCCCTATCCACTCGACCTTTTCTGATCTAATAACTTTCTGTTCTGGATTGAGCTTTTTTAATTTTTGGTCATTATATATTTTGATGTTTCTTGTGTTTGGAAAAGCAGATATGACAAGGATATTTGCAGATATTTTTATGAGATCGATGCTCACATTAATGATGTGAGCAGATTGATAGATTCGCCAGTTCCATATGTGATTGACGCGACAAATTATGGAAATGTTTCACGTTTCATTAATCACAGGTGAGGGAATCTTTTTGGGCTCTATCTGCTCTGGATTATATCTTGTATAACTTTGTCTGTCTTCTCACATTATCTTAGAGCATTTCCAATTTGAAGGAAATTTTTTGACAAGGATTTGTCAAACTCTGAATAGGACAGTAACCCATTTCATGACCCTAGTCACTATGATAAAGCTGAAGAGATATTATGGTTGCTGTCCTTGTAGTTTTCAAGTTTAGGAATATTGGTGCTACTTGTTCCATATTTGCCTGGTCGTGTATGTAAATGGGAAAATGAGGGTGTTTCATTGGTTAAAACTAATAATTAGAGGAACGTGTTAAATATTTTTCTTTTAAGAAGAAATACGATGGTTTATCAGGGTTGACGAATTACTTGATAAATGTTCGTAAAGCTCCTGTTGGTTTCTCTATTTTTTCAGATGGACATCAGAATCAACTCTTTTTAATCTTCATTTATGCCAGTAAGGATGAAAACGTTTTTGTTAATGGAAAACTTGTGGAATGTTTGGTTCAAGCTGTTAAAATGCAACCTGACAATCAGCACCAGAGGGAGTAGAGTAAACCTCCCCATGAAGTAAAACTAAAGCAATTATTTGTGTTCATGTCTCCCTATTTTAATACTCAGAAAAAGAATGATATCTTGTCATTAGCTGACCAAACTCTAGAAATGAATGGTCATACATTATTATTATTATTATTATTATTATTATTATTATTATTATTATTATTATTATTATTATTTTATTTTTTAAATGCAAATCTCCTTTGAGATGTAATCTTTGTGTTTTTCAATACCACGTACTGTATTATTTCATGTTAATTTAATTCTCTTCCCGCGCCCCTCCCCCCTCCCTCCCCCTCCCTCCCTCTTAGTTGCTCTCCAAATCTCGTGAATCACCAAGTTCTTGTGGAAAGCATGGATAGTCATCTTGCACATATTGGTCTCTACACCGTTCGAGATGTAAGCACTATCCTCCTTTTCCTTGAGCATTAGTGGCATGTTTGGTGAGGAGGATATATAGCACTGGATGATAAATATTGAGCACCAAACATGCACTAATGGCTTAATGAATGCTTTAGTTAATATTTACATGTCATGTGTTTCCTCTTTGGTTGTCGTCTAATTGTGACCATACAAGCAGATAGCTGTAGGCGAAGAGTTGACTTATGATTTCTGCTACAAGCAATTGCCTGGAGAAGGATGTCCATGCCTATGTGGATCTTCCAATTGCAGAGGGAGGCTTTATTAAATTATTCGTGGATGCTCGTGAGAGCTTAGAGGCTTGCTGTCTTCCTGTGGGCAATATAAGGACAAGATTTTGAGTTCTGCCAGATGTTCCTTGCAGTAAACCAAGAGGTAACTGCACGGTTCTTCAATTGCCATAAATTTTTGAGTCTGTTCTTCTACAGCTAGAGATTTTCTTACCAATCCAGCTATATGCCATGCTAGTTTGATCATTTCATCGACTTGTTGCTTTGGATCATTGTAGTGCACTACTAATTTGTGCAACAGAAATGCAGAATTTCTTCCTAAATTTCTTCTTGAAGTACATAGGCAGTCTTGTTTAAGAAATCTCTTGTTATGTTTCGTTGCCTATTAAGGATATGGCCTATTTCTGGCCAAGTCCTATTGCCAATAAGATGTACTTAGCTGCAGCTATATCAGGTTCGGGTAGAGCAGTGGAAATGGCTCGGTTGACCAAGTCCAGACCAGAGCCTGCTCAACTCGATGTATAGTTGTTTTTAATTTTCCCTCTAAACTGTATTTGGAAGTACAACAGGGGTCCCAGATTGACAAGCTGATCTGAGCCCTGCAATTTTCTTCTGACCATATATTTTGATACCTCTACTTGAAGTCATTTAAACCTCTACTTGAAGTCATTTAACATGCTCTTGTATTCATGATCACCTTTGGATTTTGTTGAACTGAGTAGAATATGTGAGGCAATTAAGTTGGAGCGCAGGGCCTCACAATGATAGGTCTGTCGGCTGACAGCCCCATTTAAGTTTTTTATTTTTTTATTTATTTTTATTTATTAATACTTGAACCTTTCATATATATATATATATATATATATATTTTTTTTTTTTCACGTCGTTTTTTTTCTTTCTTTCAAAAGTTTTTTGTATTATTTTCTACAAATTAATTGACGATTAATTTGAATAAAAACAAAATGAACATAAATTAAAATAGATTTAACATAAATGATCTTAATTAAGAAAGATACAATTTGAAAAAAATACAACGAAAATGTAACTTAATGATAGTCATTGTTGTCAAACCCTTGGAATTGCTCATAGTATTGGAACTCCTCATAGTCATTGCTAACAATGCTGGTGTACATATTATTTTTATTATCATTCGATAAGTGTTGTGGTTCACATGGCTCGTCCACCAGTTGTGTCCTAATGTCATTAATAAAAAAAAAATGAAATATATTATGGGGGAGAAAAATAAAGCTTAAATATGATATTGTCTATTAACTCCCCTTGGTTGTAAAGTTGGACAAGTTCTTCTATCATGTCCACTGCGATCACATCCACGACAATTTCTCCGTGATTGAGACATGGCTACCTCCTTCGACGACTTCAATCGTTTTTCGCACCCTTTCGTCCTAATCGGAGTAGGATCGACCACATGTTGAGTACTTTCTTTATCCTTGTTCTTCATCGTACTCCTCCGCATATCACCGTCATCGTCGACATCCTTAACATGCAATTTCAAGTTCTGAAACTCATCCATTAGAAATGTGGTTCGAGCATCGGTCAATGCTCCCTCGTCAATCAACTCTGATGCATTGCGCGATAATATACCGTGACGTGAAATTAAAGAATTCCCAGTAGATGAATCGACAATTGGTTCAAAAATGGGAATTACTTTTGCAGTCTGGGTCCATCGACGTACAATATAGTGGTCTGGTAACAGCATAACCTGTTTCTTGATCATAAATGAAAGCATGTGCCAACAAGGATATCCTTTGAACTTAAATGTCTTACAACTGCATGATGTACTATTAGTCATTGTGAAGTGGGAAACTTCACGTTCTCGATCAAAAGTTTTTCCACTCTCAAAGCGCCTGACGGAATACATTTTGAGACCCTCGTAATTTGAACTCTTTGAACAAAGATAGTGAGTACTCTGTCCAAGCTCTTTCAGAAAACTCAGGAAAATTGTCTTTGTATATATGCTGGCCATCTGGACTTCCATTGCGAACGAAGTTGTCATTCGAGGCTGCTCGTTTAGGTCCGTGTGATTTGCAACCAATTCGCCATATCGTTGGTGAGCCAAGATATTGGAAAACCTTGTGATGAAATCCATATGGTCAACATATCTTTTGAAGAATGCATGGTTGCTTTCTGATCGCTGACTGCGAGCATCCCTGCAGAAAAGATTTGCTTCACGTATGCTGGTATCCACCGGGCTCTTATTACATACATATGGCACAGCCACTCGTTATCCCCTAGTGCAGTGGTCTCCATTACTTTAGAAAAGCGATGTTCGAATTCGTACGAATTTTCAGACTCCATTATGATGTTTACCAAATCATGGTACATTTCCTTATAAAGTACAAGACCTATCTTCTCTGAAAACTTAATTCAAAATGTGTCACAAATAAAATCTATGTAGTGTGTCGAGGAATACCTGACTGACCGCTCTCGAAATAGCAATATCTTAATCAGTGATAATGACACCAGGACGTTGTTGTGTTGGCATGACTTCCAGAAACTTCGAGAATAACCAAATGAAAGAATCCGTCTTCTCATCACTTAGTAGGCCACATCCAAATAAGATAGTTTGACGATGGTGGTTGACACAAATAAATGGTGCGAACAACATGGAGTACTTGTTGGTATTGTAGGTCGTGTCAAACACGACAGCATCTCCGAAGTAGACGTATGAGCTCCTGGAATCGGAATCTGCCCAAAAACACCTAGCAAAAACTCCATCCTCGTTCATCTCGTATGCGTAGTAAAAGCTG
Source organism: Ligustrum vulgare (assembly GCA_963555705.1). NCBI lineage: Eukaryota > Viridiplantae > Streptophyta > Magnoliopsida > Lamiales > Oleaceae > Ligustrum > Ligustrum vulgare. The sequence continues at coordinate 45,905,926 of OY743176.1, read as the reverse complement.
GGGTCTTTTCTTTTCTCCAGCTCGAAGTATTCTATTACTATTTCTGCGTCATGTCCAATGTGTTCCCTTCGAAGGTCTCTTTGATGGTTCCTAAAATCTCGCTTAGTGAAACCAGTCGAAGATGGACCACCAGCATCTATCTTTATGAGTCTGATTTGTTGGCAAGTAGGAATATTTGCTTGTGAAAACTGCTCCGCAAGTGCTTTCTTCGTGGTCGAAATTTCGCGGTGCGAATGTAGTAGGTGAACTTTGCTTGTTGTGGAGAGTGAGTGATTATGCGCCTCGGAGAAATGACTTACATACCAATACGTGTACTGAACCCAGATAATTTTGCATACTCATTATAAAAGTGTTTCAAACTCTTGCCCAATTCGCGGAATCGCACCAACATTCACTTGTGGTACAAATACATTATCACCCCTTCCATTCTGAAATAAGATGTTGCTAAAAGAAAAAAATTGAAATGAACTTGTAATGAAATAAATAAATCTGCTGGAGAAATGTTGTAAGAGAGTGAAATGATTTGGTTGGTATAATGGCTAAAAAAGATGAGAATTTATAGAAAAAAACTACATCAAATTTGGAGAATGATATGACTAGACATGTAAAGAAAAATATATCAAAAGTCGAAATTGAATTGACAAGTCAAGAAAATAAAAATCAAGAAAAAAATTGACATGACAATTCAACTGAAAAAGAGTATAAAAAAATTTGAAAAGATTTTATACAGAAATACATCAAAAAAGAGATTGATGAGACAATTCATGTAAGGAAAAAATAATTAAAAAAATTTGACATGACAATTCTACTAAAAATGATTACACAAAAAAAAAAGTTGAATATATTTTATACAAAAATACATCAAAAAACGAAATTGATGAGACAATTCATGTAAGGAAAAAATAATGAAAAAATTTGACATGACAATTCAACTGAAAAAGAGTATACAAAAAAATTTGAAAAGATTTTACAAAAAAAAAAAAAAAATCAAAAAACGAGATTGATGATACAATTCATGTAAGGAAAAAATAATGAAAAAAATTTGACATGACAATTTTACTAAAAAAGATTATACAAAAAAAAGTTGAATATATTTTATATAAAAATACATCAAAAAAGAAGATTGATTTGACAATTCATGTAAGGAAAAACAAAGAAAAAATTTTGATATGACAATTCAACGGAAAAATGTATACAAAAAAATGTTGAAATGAATTTATATACAAATGCATCAAAAAACGATATTGATGTGACAATTCATGTAAGGAAAAAACAAAGATAAAAATTTGACATGACAATTCAACTGAAAAAATTAATACAAAAAATTGTTGAAAAAAAATTATACAAAAATACATCAAAAATCGAGATTGAAAATATATTAAAAAAAGTATATTACAATATGGAAAAAAAAAAACAAAAAGTGAGCCGCACACTCAACAAAATAAAATAAAATTAAGTTAAAATTAAAATTAGGGACTGTCGACCAGACAGTCCCTATTTTTGTTTGGGACTTGCGCAGCGCAGGATCTTGCGCTCCAAGCACAGGAGATCATTAGTGATATGTGAGGTGGTCATGATTGGGACAAGGCTTTCATGGTCATGATTGGGACAAGGCTCTTAAAGTCTGAACATGAGGGCCCAGAAACATGTTTGGTTGGTTAAAACTCTCAATTCTCCATATCTAGTCTTCGTCTAATAGCAAGACATGGCTCTTGTTTGGTGGAGATTAAATCAGTTTTTTAATATATTTTGATAAAAGTTGATGAAATGTGTAATTGAAAAGTTGTTGGGGGTCCCATGAAATATGTGATTGAGATTGATTGTTGACTTTCATTAAAATTTAGATATTAGCCTGCGTTCGGGTAACTTGTGTTATAATCGGCACGGATTCTAAACTACTTTTTTAACAACAAAAATTTTCTCTCCAATTTTTAACAACAAATTTTATCTCGAAAACATAAATAACACTAATCATTACTATTTATAATAGTTGTCGAACGTATCATTAATTAGTACCAAACAGAAATATTCTTCAATATTGGGAAATTTTTTGTTTAGATCCATAAGTAATAAAATATTATTGAGCGAAGTTCTTATTTTTGTAAAAGGGTAAACTATATTCCTTTTAAATATGAAAACAAGAACTAGTGCCCTACGGGCACAGTGCAGTGGTAAAGCAGGAGGACTTGAAATGAGAAGATCAAATATTCAAATTTTGGCTCTTGGAAGTTAACCTTTAAATGTTGGAAGACAAGTGCTTACTTAGATGTCATGCGCTTTGTCACCCTCCGAGGGTCTCCTTTGCACGACTTAAAAGAAGTGTTAATGGAAGGATAATTATTGATTGAATATCCATTCAAATTGTGCAAGGTTGTATTCGCATTCGAGTTTATATGGAGGAGAATTAGGGGGAATGTCGCTCTCTCCCAGGATTAGTCGGATGAAACTTGGACACCTAAGTCATGAAAAATGAAAACAAGAACCGACATATACTAAGGAAACTTGATCGTTTAGACAAATTTTCAAAGCTCGTTGCTATCAGATTTTGAAAAATTAAAACCTCTCGAATTGTTGTTTCAAAACAAGTTATTATAATTTTGAAGTGAAATTAAGGACATATTTGTTATATTTTCGAAAATAGATTTTGTGAAGTAATTTATTTGGAGAATATATGGTTAAAAAGTAAAGAAAAAAAGTCATGGGTTCATTTTTAAAATTATTATTATATATATATATATATATATATATATATATATATATATATATATATATATATATATATATATATTGTAGCAATTGAGAAATTTTCAAACTTAAAAGACTTGTTTTACCAAACTTGTCGCTACGACTCTCCAACCTTAACTGTCAAATTTAATATACAACCAAGATTACATACTCCATCACAACTCACATTCAAACACAGTCATCATCCCCACATCACCTCGTGACTTCCATGCATATTTTTGAAATCCCTCAATCTCACCATCTTTCCATAAGCCATGATTCTGACCTAAATTACCAAAGTAAATCAATACAAATAACTACACACTCCATTCCCTTCCCCTCACGACACAAACAACAGCAAACACCACTACACGAACACCCACCTTCGACCACCATTTTCGACCGCTTTTCATAAACACAGTTACACATTTCAGATCAATTTGCAAATCAAATCAACCACAGTGACCACAACAACACCATCAATTCAACAACAATCAAACCAATTCACAGCCCAATTCATAAAGCCCCGGCCAACATCAAGCTGCCAACCACCAAGCTGCCAGCCGAACCAATCTGTATCATCACAACTGCCATAGCCAAAATCAAACTCCAAACCAAGAACAAAACAAGAAAACTCATCACTTACCTCAATCCACCACCGCGACAGATTTAGCATCAGAAAATCAAAACCAAATCCAAATCCCAAGTCTCGGTTTCCCCTCGGTTTCGCACCAATCACGTACCAAAAATCTGCAAACCTCAAATTTCACACGCACACGAGCTCAAACACCATCACCATCATGACCAATTCACCATCGCAACCACCACAAACGAACCGCGAACCCGCTCACTGCCCACTTCTGTTTGACATCCAATCGAACCCCAATCAACCAAATCAAACCAAAAACCTAGAATCAAACTAAGCACATTACTTACCTCGAAACCTCAATTAGTTCGACTAGAACTAAAAATCATCTAAATCGAGCCTTGATTAAATTTCGGTTCCACATTAAATCTGCTCCAAACCGTCACCATTTACCGACCAGTCACCGTCGTATGATGGCGGTGCCACCGCCGGTCGAATGACAGCATTTCGTGCACGGCAGCAGCTGGACGGGAGAAGGGGGTGTCGCCCCTTCTCGTTCTTCTCTCTCTCTCTCTCTCTCTCTCACGATAGAGAGAGATATGAGGGATCACATTTAAAAATGTTCTATCTCAGCCCTACAGATTTTGAAAAACTATGAATCAGTCCTTTCATTTTAAAACCCCTTTAATTCAATTCCAAATTCCAAAATTTCATATTTGCACGAACAGTCCCTAACTTTTCCAATTTTCACGATTTGATCCCTAAAGTTCTTAAAACTATATTTTCTTTTACACAAATCCACTTTTAAAGCTTTCTTTATCTAAATGTCTAATATTAGTCATTTATTTAAAGGGCTAGACGAGGCGCTTGGACATTTAGAAGAACAACGTGAACTTTCTTGATCAACTTTCAAACTCGTGATTTGAGGTAGACTCGCCCCCACTAATTAGTTTAAATTATAATTGCATGTCTTATGTGAAATTACGTGATTTACATGCTTTGATGCATGAGACGAGAAAAGAATATCTCTTATGAGATAAGATGAGAAATGATGATGTTATGCATAACTTATGTGCCTTAAGTGCACGAGACGAGACTACCCACACTCTATGATTTTAACAGCCTTGATTTTGAAAATATAAGAGCCCAAGAATATGATGATGATGTCACTGTATGATTGCATAATTTCGTGTTCAATTATTCTGTAAATTAATTATTGGCGATGAGTCTACTGAGTATTTTTTGAAATACTCATTCCATTATTTTAACAGTTTTTGCAGATCTCGGAGTCGACGGCGAGGCATGCGATGGTGGTTATTATTGAGATTTTAGAAATGTTTTATTTGAAATTGAAACTTATTTATTTCATGTTTGTTCAAAGTTTATTTTCAAATTATTTCAATATTCGAATTGTTGACCGTTTGGGTCAAACTTTATAAAATTATGTGAGATGAAATTTCAATCATTGTTTTATTTTCTGCTGAATCATTATTTTCAAAGTTAATTTGAGACGATGACGTGGCGTTCCGAGTGTTCAGAATTCGGAGCGTTACATATATATATATATATATAATTGAAAATGAGTTTGAAAAACTCTGTACTAAACAAGGATTAAATCTATGGATTTTTAGTGTTTCTACTCGGCGCATAAACCCACATCACCGAAACGGGGGCAGAGGTAAGGCAAGTATGATTTCATACTCATTTATTTATAAATATTTTGTTTATTTTTTCAATAAAGAGAATTGAAGGCAAACATTGCAAACTAATGCGGAGACCGGAGTAATTAGTATATTTTACTATATATAAAAGATTGAATGTGCAATTGACATTATTCATCTAATCCAATTTCAATTAAATACTATTTATCAAATTTAGACATTATTCCAATTGTAATTAAACACTATTCATCCAATTAAACACTATATGCGGGCAACAATTGGATGCACTATTATTCATCTAATTGCAACGAAACACTATTCATCCAATTTAGATACAATTGCAATTAACATTATTCATCTAATTTAGACATTATTCATCCAATTAAATACTATGCGAGCAACAATTAGATGCACTATTTATCCAATTAAATACTATGCGGCAACAATTGGATGCACTATTTATCTAATTAAACACTATGCGGGCGAACTGCAAGAATTTTCCATCAATTTAAGCAATATTCATCCAATTAAATTTAGGCACTATTCATCTAGTTAAACACTATGTGGGCAACAATTAGATTTAATGCACTATTCGGTCACATGTCCAAAAATTACCTTAGGGTGTGTTCGGCTAGATATTAAATTGGAATGATTACAAAAATTTAATTTACACAATTTTTCATACCACTTTTTAATCATCCATATTTTCTCTCTCCAATTTTTAACCCTTCATCTTACCTAAAAATACAAATAAATCAACAAATAATTTTAATTCCTTGATTTGACACAAAACATTCCATATTAAATCTGAAAGAACACACCCTTAGATATCTTTATGGAGACATTCTCATGTTCCTATTTTTATCTTTTTTTGTTACTTATTTTTTTCGTTAAGTTATGTAGCGACCAAGAATTTTCCATGACTTATTTAAATAAATATTATTTAAAACGTGTCGCTACGACTTTACCTATTTATTTTAAAAACATTTTCGTCTAACCATTTAAGTTAAAATTTAAATTATTTAAATTTATCTTAGTTCAATTTCAATTTTTATGAAAGTATCTTATTTTCATTATTTATTTAAGTATTTTAATCCAAATTTTAATTATTTAAATCCAAAATATTTTATCTTCAATTTAAATTTATTCTCAAATTTTTATTTATTTTTAAAATCTCCAATTCACATTCATTTTAATCCCAAAATTTCCTCCCCAACTTCCATTTTCATATTCAGCACATTTTTTTTCCTTCCCCATGATCACTCTTCAATCCATCTTAATCTACTGCAATCCCATAATTACATTCACACAATTTTTCCTTTCACATCATCTCACCCCACATTTTTCTTCTTTTCCACCCATTTCATCATCATCAATCACCATATTTCACACCACTTTCCACTTCATTTTCACCTAATTCTCCATCATTCTCTCTTATATTTCATATGATCCCCCACTTTTCTCTTCTATAATTACTAATCAATACCACCATCACCAAATTAAGTTCACAAATTAAGCCAAACCTCATCACACAAGCTGCCAAGTTTCCACTATCAAACCACCACAGACGCCATCTCCATCAACCATAACAAATTGGTATATCTCTTCAATCATTCCCCAGCTCATAAACCATTCTTGCATCCCCAATTTCTCTCCCTCAATCAACAATTTAATTCTTGCATTTTTCCTATAATCTTTCCCAAATCAAAAGGCTGTCAAATTTAATACACAGCCAAGATTATATACTCCATTTCATCTCCATCACCAAACATCAATCAACCCACAATCTGCAAAACCTCAAACACATCACCAACCACCACAGATTTGAACCCCTCCAAGAAAACCACCACTACACAATCCATCTTCAACATCACCACCAAGCTGTCCAGCCACAACCAGCGCCGGAAACCAACTCCAAACCGGCCACTGCCTTCCACCATAACCAGCATCATCAATCCACCACCTAACTGCCACCACAAAACCCACCACTGGCAGCCAACCTTCAAAACACTGGCTGCATCACCCACAATAACCCAAACCGTAGTCGAAGCCATCGAGCCTCCACCTAAAACAGGACTCAATAACACGAGCAGAACACAATTTCCATCATCATCATCATCACCCCAATCGGACATCACTGCACAACCACTTCACCCTCACCCCACTGCAACCACACGGCCTCAATCAATTTCTTAACCAAAGTCGCTGCCTCCACCACCGTTATCACCAACACCGCTGCCACTACACTAAACTGAACCACCTCCATTATTGAACACCACCACCTGCAACACTAAATCCGCCCTCAACTTAACACACAAATCAACCCAAAAGTCAAAGAATAAACCTCCAAATAACTTACCTTCGACTGCTGTTTTTGTATGGACCGGAATATCACCAAAGAGTATCAACCCTAGCTCGAAATCGAGCCTCGGTTCCAGCCCCAAATCGCCCAAAATCCCTCTCTTTCGCGCACACACACACCCCACTTCCCCGCCGCCATGTGTTGGCGGCGCCATCGCCGGCTGAACCGCCGGTGGCACGAATTGGGAATGGCCCTATCGCCATCTCTTCTTTCTCTCGCGAACCCCTCTCTCTCGTGCCTCTGTCCTCAGAATAGGTGAAGAGAGAGAGTAGAGATATATATTTTATATATTTTGTTAAGTTTTGAAATTTGCCTTTTAGTTCCTTTAGTTTCAAAACAGTTTAAAATAGTCCCTTATGTTTCAAAACGTTATTTCAACACTTATATGTTTAAAGTAAGTTATTCTAGTCCTCTTTATTGTAAATATTAAATTTTCAATCCCAAAAGTTTTAGCATTTCACTAAATCAGTCCAAAGTTTTTAAAAGTCACTTATTTCAGTCCCTACAGCTTTAAATGTTTTAAATCTTACTTTAAGTTTCAAAAGTTATTATTTTAGCCCCTAGGTATCAAACCCATTTTATTTCAGTCTCTGTAGATTATATTCATTTGATTTTAAGCCAAAATTTTACAAGTAATCATTTTAGTCCCTCAACTTTCAAAAGTATTCATTTTAATCCCTCAACTTTCAAAGTATTCATTTTAGTCCCCCAAGTTTTAAAATAATCATTTCAGTCCCTAAAGTTCAAAGTCGTTTAAATCAGTTTTAAAGTATTAATTGGACTTATTATTTTAAGTTATGCTGGACGAGGCGCGAGAACATTTGAAAGTGTTTATTCCCGTTTGCTCAATACTCAAGAAATAAGGTAGACTCTTATCTACAAATTTACGTTTTTCAAAAGTGCGCATCAATAATTATTTGGATTATAAGTTTAGCATGTATGATTGTGTTCATGAGAATTACTTGCTTAAATGCATGAGAACTTAAACTTTTATGTTCATGAGAATTACTTGCTTAAATGCATAAGACTTGAACTTGTATGTTCATGAGAATACTGGTGATCGTTAGACACCTGAGAACTTGAATATCATGATTATGTGTTTTAATTCATAATGTTAAATGATTATTATGCGCGAGTCTACTGAGTATTTCTTTGAAATACTCACGTTTTCCAAAACAGATTTTGCAGATGACGGAGTCGGCGGCGAGGCGTGCGATGGTGGCCATTATTGAGATTTTAGAAATGTTTTATGTTTGTTCCAAATTTATTTCCAATTTATTTCAATATTCGAATTGGTGACCTTTTGGGTCAAACTTTATAAAATTATGTGAAATGAAATTTCAATTGTTGTTTTATTTTCCACTTTAACTTTTAAACAATGGATGTGATGTTTTATAAATTCATTTCTTCCGCAAAAATGTTGTTTCAAAGGTTTCAAATAATAAATATGATGTTTGAAATTTTTAATTATTTTCGCAATAAAATCAGATTTAAAGGACGAAGTGGTGTCCCGGGTGTCCAGAATCCGGGGCGTTACAAGTTAATTATGAGAGTTCAAATAAAGTCGTAATAGCAATATCTTAATATTGATATTGAGTTTTCGCACAATACTTTGTTAGATTATTTTCGAATTACTAAAATGTAGCAAAATTTTTAGTTATTTAAAATAATCAATTAACAATGTATTTCATATTTCATTAATTTTTTTCTTTCGTTTTCCTTTTTGGTTTGTCCCAAATTATACGTTACTTTCCTAATTGAGATTAAATTAATGTCTTAATTTTTTTAATATACCTCTATTTAATATGCATTGTTATCAACACATATGAACTAGTTATTATTTAATGTAGGAGTATATTAGGTAAAATGTAAGCACATTTTTAGTTCCAAGATATAATAATTATATTTTCTTAATCCGTTTAAAAATAGAAATGAGTCTATTTTTATAGGACATGGAGAGTACCAAACAAGAAATCATTATCCGAAACTTCTCTGATAGGAAAATACTGGCAACATACATGCAACGCGTGCACCAAAGTTAGTTTTATAGAAGAATGTGGGTTCAACCACTAGATGAAGGTTGAGGTAAGGCAAATCATATGGGTTCAACCACTAGAGGTTCATCTATATGTGTTATCGCATATCACTTCTTTGCTTTCTTAACATTTTCAGAAAATCTTGGTGAGAAATAAAATCTGAAAATACACCCTTTATTTTTTTGCCATGTGTCACATGTCCAAGAGGACAACCCTTCTCAATAATTAATAGATGCATGTTCCCACGTAAATTGAGCATCCAAGGAACCTATGGTTGACCTTGAATGCACGAGGACCAATGATCGGACCAAAGTCTTGTCTAGTTTGTGGGCCTGATCAATGTTGACAGATCACTTCAGATCTTACGATAGATTGAATTTAAAACATCAATAACCAAATCTTGAATCCAAGAATACGCTTTCGTTAGTAATAAGATTTCCCTTTGGGCCAACTTTGTTCCAAGGAAGGGCCAAAGGCCGACCTTTCCTGAATTATGGATCATATTACCAAACCTTGGCCGAGGTTGTCTACCTTTGTTCTCCAACCACCTAAGCCCATTGGATCTCCAAATCTAACTTCCTTTAAAGCAAAGTCCTAAAGAAGAAATACTCCAACTCCTTGAAAGAATCTATTCAAAGGCAAGCCTCCTATAATATAAAAGTCTCTTCCTATCAAAACTATGATACTCCATCCGTCCCACAAAGATAGACTTACTTCTATATTCACAAGGATTAAGAAAACATAATTAATATATTGAAACTATAAATTTACTTATATTCTACCTAATATACCCCTACATTAAATAATGAGTTGTTTATATTTGTTGATAACAATACATATTAAATAGGGGTCTACTAGAAAATGAAGACATTAATATATTATAAAAAATGAAAGTGACCTATTTTTGTGGGACAAATAAAAAAGGAAAACAAGTCTATCTTTGTGGGATAGAAGGAGTACTTAATTTGATCCTATAAATAAGACTCCTTATTCATAGTTCAGTTCACGACATACACTCTATAATATTTTTCTATCAATATATCCTCTTCCTATTAATTATTTGTGTTGACCTATGGTTAACTTAACCTTATTATTTTGATCATAACAAACAAGAATATATTATATTATTAACAAGTGTGCTTCAAGTGTTTCATGTAATGATAAATATTCAAAGCACTCAATGTTCAAATCGTCTCTCAAAGATATAAATCCTATGATCAAGCACATGGACGCAAAGAAGATCAAGAAAGAATCGTAGATATTGAAGATCAAGATTCAAGTCGAAAAGCACAACATGAAGATCAAGAATTCAAGCATACAAGATTAGAGTTCAAGTTCAAGAGTTGATTTTACCTATGTAAAAGTATAATACTCTCAATCTTTAGCGATGAAATCTAACGAGCTCGAAAATGATTTTTATGCAAGAAACTTACTTGAAAATTCATTTTCAAAGATTATTTGATCTTAAATCATTATTACACTATGTAAACCACTTTGAAAGACAAGTTAGAAACCTAAAAATCGTGCATTTTTACGTTTTTCAAAAGTCAATTTTCGATCAACCGAAAGTCAACTTTCGATCAACCGAAATTGGTCAACTGAAACTCCAATGGTCAAAATTTCATAACGGCTATTTTTATTGTTTGGTCGACCGAAACTCCAGAAATGGTCAACTGAAAATGCCTGAACTTCAATATCTTGATTTATAAATAGTCATCTCTTTTGCATTCAATTTTAACAGCTAAAATGAGATTTTAGAAAAGTTTTCTTGTGAAAATTTCATTGTTCTTACTTGATTTATATTTATCTATCTTTATTAGAATACTTTGATTAATCAAAACTTTGTTTTATCAAAATTCATCAAAGTCTTTGAAAGAATGTTTTTGTGAAGATTCTTGGTTTGACATTGTATAAACTTCCTCAACATCTTCACATTATATATTGGAATTGAAGTGTAAGTCTCTCTTTGTTCTAAACTTGTTTTAATCTTTTAAAAGAGAGAAATTCCAATTAAGGAATTTTGATTATTTGTGCTACATTTTTTCATTATCATTTAATTCATTAACGTTCCATTGCCTAAACACTATGAGCTTAACTTATTGTTAATTATTCAAGTGGGGCATCTCTTGGTATTTAATTTGATTCAATAATTTAATAAGAGATTATTTGAAAACTTTGTTTGATTATATTGAAATTTTCATTATCATTTGCATCAAAGTTTTTCTCTAGCATTCGAGCTTAATTAAATGCTATCTATTGAAGTGTTATCCTAACTCTCTCGGTACTTAATTTGAGTATATTATTTGTCAAGAGAGTTATTTCAATTGTAAATTCAATTCATTATATCTTGTGGTTTCGAGAGCCTTGTGAAAACTTGATTGTTGGTTAAGTGTTGATGCTCCTTGTTATAAGTCACATAAGGATAAGTGATCTTTGTTATAAGTTACTTAAGGGTAGGTGCTCTTTGTTCTAAGTCACCTAAAGGTAAATGCCCCTTATTGTAAGTCACTTAAGAATTTGGTACTCCTTATTGTAAGTTACCAATATAGTGAATTTGACCTTACTCGTGACGAAGAGCTCGGTATCAGAGGACGTAGATTATGTTGGTTGATTGAACCTCTATAAATCGCGTTTGCATCCTCTTATCCGTTTTACTTACTTATATTGCACTTACTTTATTATTTCGATTTATAGTGTGTAAATTTATCTCTAAGTGTTATATTTGCATTATCAATTAAGTTTACACATTTATAGCACACTACATAGATAGTTGAGTTACTTACAACAATAAGTGTTCATACTTGTACCTATTGATTTTTAAGTTTGAGTTTATTTATCGAAAAAGTTTTATAGACCAATTCACCCCCCTCTTGGACTAACAATTTGTACACCTGAGGCAATACTAGGGCAATTCTCGAACCTTTTTTTTTTTTTTACCCAGATATGGGAAGAATTTCAACATGTTTTCAACATCAAACAAAACACATCTTCACCAAAATTCAAGTCCGAATTTTTTGTAGCAACAATTTTAATAAATTAATTAATACGCATATAATTATACAAAAAAGAGACAGGTGGAATTTCCTTTAGACCAAATATCCTTAAAATTCATGGTTCCTCTTTGAAATCCTGTGAGAAAAACACAACTATGTAAAAATTGAATACTCTCTCCCTCTCACAAAGATAAGCTTATTTTTCTTTTTGTTTGTTCTACAAAGATAGACCATTTTCCTTTTTGAGAGTATATTAATATCTTTATTTTTTAAATATACCCCATTTTAATATGCATTGTTATTACAAATACTATGAACAACTTATTATTTAATGAGTATATTAGGTAGAATGTATGTAAATTTATAGTTCTAATATATATTAATTATTTTTTTTTAATTCGTGTAAAAATAGAAGTATATATATCTTTGTGGATCAGAGGAGAAATATAAACTAGTGAAGCAAAAAGTAAATGATAAAGTTAGGGTACAAATATCTCCTTCTCTTTAATGAGATTCAGATTGTTTATGATTTCAAGTAATTAGTGCAACAATACATATATATGCACACAATTTTTTCATTCCACGATATAATTAAAATGTTGTCTAGTTCAATTTTATATTTAACATTATTTGAGTTCAATCTTCCGACATAAAACTTTAATAGTTCATTTGATTGCAATCATGAAATTTGAGTGTAAAAAAATAAGTTATTTGAATTTCTATGAAAATAATTTCAAGAAATTTAGGTGTATTTAATTGAGAGCGTATCTGACATTTGAAAGTGAGGTAAAAATGTACAATGAATTTCCTACTAAACACAAGAATTTTTTTCTCTGATTTCAAGTACACAATCGGAGACGTGAGCATCCAAACGGACGTAAAATGGAATTCTACCCAATGAAAGGGGACACTTACAAAAATTTGATTCATGCTTGTATGTAAAAGAATTATGATTAATGCTACTTGTATTAAGGACTTAGAGTCTGTTTGGTAATGAAATTTTTTTTGAGTTTTGTAGTTTTTTGATAGATGTGTGATTTAAAATTATTTGAAAAGCCAACAATGATGGGCTTAACTAAAAATGAAGGGTTGAGATTGAATTTGAAAAATTGTGGTAAAAAATTCTCCTTTACCAAACAAGCTCTTAATCACATAAAATGAGGTGCAAATTTTGTGCACGAGGACTTGATGTTAAGATTATGTCATGCGGATGTTATGTCACTTTCTTGATTAAACTCTTAAGTACATCATGTCACAATAATGTATATATTATGCCCTTGTTTGACCTCATTATTTCTCATTTTTTTTACAAATTTTTTTTATTGTAATTATTCTCAACCATTCAAAAAAGTCAAGTCCATAATTTTTTACTTTTCATACCACTTTTTAATCATTAAAATTTCAAATTTTAAATTAAAATAACGGGAGTCAAACAACGGCTATATATATATATATATATATGCTTTTAACAAAGTGAATTACTTTTTTCAAGGATGTTTTTCTTCAGCCCTAGAGCGTGGACGGCGAAATCATCTTTCTCCCGGTGACGCTTTGTCAACGGGAAAGGTTTTTGACATGTAGTGTCTAATAGTGGGAAAATGGGGCTAAGCAAAAGGTCCCACATCAAACCAAATGCACAAATTCCTCAACTCGAATAGCCACTATTTGGATTTTTCTTCAACTTTTAACAAAGGTATTAATCATTCTTACATCATTTCTCTTGTATTATTAAAACTTGCATTATTTGGAGTGTATTTGCGTCGAATTCAAGCAGTACTTGTCTACTTTTTACTAGAGTGTTCTTCAGGTCCAATCAAGAAAAAATGAGTGTAGAATAATTTGATATGTTTTGGATGATTTGTCAGGTGTAATGATTATGTGGGGAAATGGAATTTCTTGAAATTATGTAGATTCTTCAACTGTTCGAAGTGAGTTTCTCACAATTGATTTGCTTTTATATTATTATTATTATTACTTTTTCTTTTCTTTCATTTTTTGGTGTACTGGGCAGTTTTTTCTTATCCAAATCAAAAGGAAAGAATACATATTGATGGTTTAGTGGGTACCATTAGTTTCTGGGTTGATGAAGTTTCAGATGTTTTAACAAATTTCAAACATCAGTTCTGATTGATTTTTTTTTTTTTTTTTTCCAGAGATTGAGTTATGCATACCACGTTTTAGGAATTTGGTATTTTGATTGAGTGACTAACCCTCGAGCAACTGGCAAATTGAGACATGAGTTGGCTGGGCAAGATTCTCAAAGGTTCCGACTACAAAATCTCAAAAGGACAAAATCATGGGAAATACGAAGATAATACAATTTGGGAAGGACCTCCTACTTCCACGGTAATCACTACTGGTTGATGGTCATTGAATTTGCACTACTTTGATGTATTTTGCATATGCGTGAGCATTTTCCAGAATCTAATGCTATGAAAATGTTCTGAGGTCTTGGTACATACATGCTAGCTTTCTCCTGGCTGAAACTATTATTGTGCTAACTTTTTATTTGGTCAATAAATATAGGAAGCATGGTCAAATTTTGATGGAGAAGAAATTGATCATGCAATTGCTCTTTCTCTTGCCGAAGAAGATGATAAAGGGAAAAAAGTAATTGGTAAGTTGAAGGTTTGAAGATGAGCCAGTGGGCAATCATACCCAGTATGAGAGTTCCTAGAGCTCTTTGATCTTTTGTCTTGCGGTTCACTAAAGTACATCATGTCCTGCTCCTGGGTATGGTAGGAGGGTTGTACGGCGTTGATGACATCCAGCATAAAAGTTCATCAAATCTTATGAAATGAATAATGCTACTCTACCATACCGGATGCCCTCCCCCTCACATGGGGGGGTGAGGTCGCTCATTATGAGAGTGGCCCCACACCCTCACATGTGAGGGTGTGACACCTAGTCCGGCAAAAATTGTTTGGTAAAGTAGTATTATTAACGAATTATTATTCTTATTATGGCATTGTTAAGGATTTATATGCTTTAGATCTCCCAGTAGATCTAACAATAAATAAATCTGAATGGTGTAGAAAGATACATGTTACCAACCCCAAAATTGCTGGGAATAAGGCGTATTTTGTCGTTGCAAGGAATTAATAAATGCCATTGAATCTACAACTAAACTAGTTTTATGTTCCGAGGGACGCATAATATGAGCTAAACTAGTAAAGAGCTGAAATGAATTATAATTTGTGTGCACTCAAACTGAAATTTGGGTTGTTTGGGATAAAGTAGTATATGTATTTGAACATTTTTTATTTTTTTTGAGTGGCCTCTAACTCTACCTGTATGTGTTGATTATCAGACAATGATTCTCTGCTGGAAGAAGATGAAAAGCTTGCCAAGACTCTTCAGGAAAGCTTAAACATGGAGTCTCCACCTCGACATGATTTTGGAGGTTTCTTTGAGCCTAACCCATACTACTATCCATCAGGGTACAGGTAATTAGTCTCCTCCTCTGCCCTCTCTCTCTCTCTCTCTCTCTAGAGCACGCACTTGAATCATTTTCATTTTTACAGGATTTTGTATATAAGTGCATATAAGTTAAATAAATTTACAATTAGAGAAATGTTGATGGATGCTAATGATAAGACACTGAACACTATGTAAGTAGGATTTCAGAGCAATAGAAAATATTATTTCTTGTAGTAAGTTCATGCATTAATGGTTCACTGCTGCTGGAATATCAGAACAGAATCACCAAAAAATGAATTGAAACATTTAGATGGTTTCGTTTAAAAGTTTGTTGAACCTTTATTTGTTTCTTAGGACCCAAATAATTGAATAGACTGATTGTTTCAAATGGGAGTCAGGCAAATGACATGATTGAACAGATAATCTGAGATTCTGAGCTATAAAACTTAATGAATCAGGTAACCTTTATATAGCTATCATATTGTCTCTGAATGGAATTTTCAAGAATGAAGTAGCTGAAATTGGGGGAAAAGAAAACGTTAAAGGCAATCTCTGCGCTCAGGAAATTCATGTCAGTAGGCTTTATATGATTTTCCAAATTTGCATTTCCTGTGTACTGTGTTTTTATATTGTATTGCAAGTGTGAGAGGTAATTCTTTGTGTTTAAGACAATGTATATAAATTAAGTTTGACCAATCTAACTGCTTAAGATTTTAAACAAAGTCATTCAACATGTTGTCAGTGCACACAAAAGTCTTAAGATCAATTCTCTATTCCTTTCATTTATGAAAAAAACATATACTTGTCACATTTGAACTGCACGGAGGGGGACTTGTTGAATACATAAATAAATTTGTCAATTGACAATTTAAGTTTTTAATGAGGTGGTTCTATACCTCTGACATGCAGATGGGTCTAACATAGTTGTTGATGTAGGATCTGTGCTGGTTGCAACTGTGAAATCGGTCATGGAAGATATTTGAGTTGCTTGGGATCTGTTTGGCATCCAGAATGTTTTCGTTGCCACGTTTGCAATCAGCCAATTTCTGAATTCGAGGTCCAGAACTTGTCCTAAAGTGCTTGAAATTAAATTTGGTTCTGATAATCTTTTGGGTGTTTAGATGCTAATTTTTTCACTGCAAAATAATTTTTATCATACTGAATTCTCTTTTACATTATGTTCCAGTTTTCGTTGTCTGACAATCGCCCTTGTCACAAGTCTTGCTATAAAGACCAGCATCACCCCAAATGTGATGTTTGCAAAAATTTTGTAAGTGCCTCTATCATTATATTTCACACATTTTCTGATCAATCTTAATGTTGTAGACTTTCTTATTCATTAGTTCATTCTTATTTGGTACATTTCTTGTTAAGAATATTAGTAATTGTTCCACCAGAGTCTAATGTGCATATTTGAAGTTTTGTATAATTGTGCTACATTCGCTCTATCAATAAACTATCCATAACATTTCCATATAAGCTTTCCGAAGTAGAGGTCCCACTTTTTAAGTACTGTAGTCTATCTTGCATTAAACGGCTACTTATTCCAATTTCAAACTCAATCTAGGACTACATTGCTAAAACTCTATTGGCATGTTAGGTGGGCAGGATTGAATGGCATTGGACATTATTAATGACTAAAAATAATTTAAATCTTGTTCACTGTTTTGTCTACTCATGTGCAATACTGCTGTGTAACAAACATTTGCGTGTGTAAAAGCATTTTTGCTACCCTTTCAAGCATCAAACTAACCACATAATAGCTTACCATGCATGTGTTCTATGTACTTTGTGTAAAAATTATTATTACCTTTCTAGTATCATGTGAGTACTGACCACTTGATGGCTTAGGTATTTCTCTCATTCATTTTCCATGGTACAGATCCCAGCAAATAGAATTGGTCTTATTGAGTATAGGGCACATCCTTTCTGGAAGCAGAAGTACTGCCCATCACATGAGCGTGATGGTACGCCTCGATGTTGCAGCTGCGAGAGAATGGAGGTGAGTCTCCAAAAATACTACTGTTTGGCTATGCTTCAGTAAAGTGAACTCATTTTCCTTGACAAAATATACATAGTAACCATCAGATAGGTTAGCTATTGTACTGAAAATCCAAATAAATAAATAAGAAGTAACTTTTAAAAGACCTTGCACGTGTTTGGCAAAAAATGAAAATGTTAAATCAACTTTTAGGCTTAGCCAAACATGTTAAGACCCAAAAGATTATATATAATTCATGGTAAATTATTGTGAAGCCTTTTGATCAATGCAGCCGGTAGATGCCAGATATCTGGTGCTAGATGATGGTCGGAAGCTATGTCTGGAGTGTTTGGACTCCGCAATAATGGATACGCATGAATGCCAACCTCTTTACCTAGAAATACAAGAGTTTTATGAAGGGTTAAATATGAAGGTTGAGCAACAAATCCCATTGCTCTTGGTCGAGAGACAAGCATTAAATGAAGCCATGGAAGGTGAAAAAAATGTAAGTTCTATCCTTAGTGAATATTACATCTCTGCAATTTTGTTTCAAGTATTCTCATAAATGATTGTAATGTATGCCTTATGGTCAGGGTCATCATCACATGCCCGAGACTCGTGGACTTTGCTTGTCAGAAGAGCAGACTGTTAGAATAGTATGAATATCTTCCTATAACGACTTTCTTTCATCAGATAATAGTGCCACTTATATGCTATATATTCTCTAAGATTCAAGTTTATACTTATTTTACGAAAATAAATTCAGATTTTTAAGCGGCCAAGGATTGGAGGGTTTCGAATAATTGACATGTTCACTGAGCCTCATAAGCTAGTCCGTCGATGTGAAGTGACAGCAGTTCTTATTTTGTATGGTCTTCCTAGGTAAGCCTTGTTTCCTCTCGTCACCTGTAGCTTTTCCTGATGCTTGCACATTCATGGACAAACTTGAAAAATCCTTTCGTCAATTCAGGTTACTTACTGGGTCCATCCTGGTTCATGAGATGATGCATGCATGGCTGCGACTTAAAGGTACTCTTTCTTAGTAATACAAAGATGCCTGCCTAAGCTTTAAAAGTGTTTTTAAAAGTAAATAAGCAAGTTTGGAATAAACCTTTTTTTTCGGGGTCAATCAGCCACTTATTCTCACCATAAGGTAAGAATTTTAAAATAATTAATATTTTTTACTTGAAAGTCAGAAAAGGTCACAAAACATGTTTGGAAACAATAGTTACTTTAGAGTAACTTTTACTTTTTATTAAGTTTAGCTAAACCTGCCATACATGTTTTCCTGACATCTCCCTTCTAAAAAATGTGCCTAACTAGTTTAGCAAGCCTCGCAGGTTACCCTAATCTAAGCCCAGAAGTTGAAGAAGGTATCTGCCAAGTGTTAGCTCATATGTGGTTGGATTCTGAAATTATTGCTGGTTCTGGTAGTAATGTTGCTTCAACTTCATCCTCATCCTCCTCATCTAGCTCTTCCAAGAAGGGCAAACGGTCTGATTTTGAGAAAAAACTTGGCGAGTTTTTCAAACACCAGATTGAATCAGACACATCAACAGCATATGGAGATGGTTTCAGAGAAGGCAACAAGGCAGTGCTCAAGTATGGCCTTAAAACAACGCTGGATCACATTCGGCTTACGGGAAGCTTCCCGTGTTAAGTTGATTGGTAATTTGCTAAGTTTTCTACTTATACATCAATTTGCATAGTATCAAATGAGTAAAAAATATATAAAAAAAAAAAAAGGAAGAAAAATAGAGAAGAAAAGCTTAGATTAATTTAAAAAGTGCTGCTGCTATATTGTGATCTTTTTGCCACTGAGAAGTGCATATTTTATGTCAAATACCTGGCAATACGTAGAAAGAAAGTTATTGAGAATTAAGACATTGAATCCTTTTTTCTTTGTAAGGAAAGAAATAAATGAAAATCATGCCTTGAGGTTTTGTAAAAGGCCTGGCTTAGCCCATCAAAAAGTGGAAAACCTCAAGAAGTGAAGAGGCAAATAACTGAATAAGCAAGAGTTTACTTGCTACAGGAATGTTTCGGACCGGCATAAATTTGTATACTATTGCCAGCCTTTAACTACTTAAGTCGTGAACTAAATTAAAACGCTATTTTATCCATTTTAAGAAATTTCCCGGCACTATGTTATCATCTTTACATTTCAACCTTGAATTTTTTCAGATTAATTATTCAATTCAGTAATAGAGTTGGTTATCCATATATACATCAACAAATATAAAAATATATATAGTTATAAAACAATTTTAGAATTTAAGTTTTAAAAGGAAAGGCATTCTGTCTGAAAATGGTGGATCAGAGTATTTTCCAGTGAGAATCTGTGATGCAACATACT
Organism: Ligustrum vulgare; assembly: GCA_963555705.1. Classification (NCBI taxonomy): domain Eukaryota; kingdom Viridiplantae; phylum Streptophyta; class Magnoliopsida; order Lamiales; family Oleaceae; genus Ligustrum; species Ligustrum vulgare. The sequence goes on along the minus strand of OY743176.1, from coordinate 45,885,807 downwards.
GATTTGCAGCCTCAGTGTAGTGAATCCCATCCCAATTCACATATTCTGTGCTGTCATTACAACCTTTGGCTGTCACTGAACTTCCATTCAATACCTTAGTTTGTCCACAGACAATTCTACTGTCATAGTTCAAGGGTGGACCTCCATATCCACAGCATGCCATTATTGGCTGTTCAAATCCTGCACACAAGTTCAGTGAGGAAATGAAGATGAAATGGATGAGATGAGAAACTGATGCTAGTGTAGACTGTAGTTTGATAGGCATTTAAAAGATAAACTATTCATAAATAGATGCCTGATCGTACTAAAATGAATCAGATAAGAAAAGAGAATATAAACTAGAGAGTGCATGGAGCCAACCCTTACACTAACCGTATCGAGAATAGTTTGCTATGAGATTAGACTTGATTGTGAAAATATCCACATATGTGAAATTTGCATCCGGATATTGGCCTTGCAACTTTGTAGTGAGGGCATGAAGTTGCAGATTGAGAAGTCTTGAAGCTTGATTGTGTGTGCTGACACATCCAAGTTCATCAAGCTTTGATTGATCAGTTCCAAATTTGGCTACATTCTGAGGTAAACAACCCAGGGGACCTGTGTTATGAACCCAAAAATTTCTTGCCTGTTGGTCGTATAACTTCTGCACAGAAAACAAGACAAAAATTGGAAAAAGTCAGTTCTATCTCCAGTCAAATGTACAATACTATGAGAAATGAACATAAATGTCATGAATTGTTTTGCAAGTTATAGGAAAGATGATATTTGTGTAGCTAATGGTGTAAGCTGCTTATGATTTCCTTGCAGGCCGGGCTGGGACGAACAGAAAATGTGAGGTTGTGCACGGGTAACTTGTAGAGTTACTAACCTTGATGCCATCTTCAAATTCTTCTAGAATTGATGGAATTGAAGCTATAACTTGATCAAAAGTCTTAGAATAGAAGGCTCCTGCCAGATCATTCTGGCCTATATCAAACGTGTAAAGTCCCTTCTGAAAATAATCTTGAGCTGGAATGTACCTATCATATTTTCTTGCTGCAAAGCAAAACAAATAAAATAAAATAATAGATTGCTTTAGGGAATAAAATGGTACCTTAGAATGTTATTATTCTATGACTTAAAATTCTTGGAAATAAGTACTTTTAGCCTGAAGTTCTTGAACTCGAGCCTTGAATCTGAAAAATTGAGCCACTTGAATCCCAAATGAAAATGGGCTAACTGAGGATGCAGTAGCTGGAAGTATGGTAGAACCTGCAGCTGCAAAATTGCATCCTTTTCTAAAACTTGGTACACCAATAGCTTCCAAATATGCATTCAAAAATGGCAAGTCCATTGCGTCCACTGCAAAAAACAAAATAAAAAAGTTTTATTCTCGGTCGAGTAATTAAATCGATATTCGTGACTCCGATGGTCGGTTTCCGGAGGGAATTTAAGGAAGTGACCTCTGCATTAAATGAAAATGAATCATACATATTCAGTGAAAAAGAAATAAGAAGTTTTTACTCAAAAAATCGGCGATCAGACGGCCATTGCAGAATCTCCCAGATGGTTTCTGGAAGTAATTCTGTCCATACGGTGGATTGAGCTCTTCCCCCATGCTAGCAACAAGATCACCCGTATCGGAATTCGAATCTCCAAAGTTGAAAACTGCAGGGTAATTGAAATCAATGGAGTCTGAGAAAGGTAAACAGATTAAGAAGAACAGCAAGATGAGAATTTGAAAGCTGGTATAGGTGTTTGAAGCCATGTTTCATAAGTAATGAATGAAATTTTTGGATTTTAAGTAATTTGTAACTACCAACCAAACGGCAGGTTTGACGTTTCCTATAATAATAGAAAGTCTGGTGGGATTTTTAGCTTTCTTTTGTGTGTACTCAAAGTTATCTTGGAAATGCAGAGAACTGTTTTCTATTGCTTAAATACTAGTTATCCTTTGTAGGGTATTGCTGATGTTTACGCAAGGATTAAGATTTAAGACTGATTAAGGAACGTTGCGCAAACCAATCATTTTTCCATTTTTTTTCATAATATCACTATAATTAGAAGGTAGCTTTGTCACAAAAATGGACCGACGCTTTATTTTCTTGGTGTGCTTGATTTCTTACTTCTCCTTCACAAGTGTTGAGATATCGAAATATTTTATCAATCGTGTGAGATTATTTTCCTTAAGGGTGTGATTGATTGGAAAGGTTGAAAACAAAATTAAGATAGAATCAATTACCACCTCCAACAAAAAAAAAAAAAAAAAACATTTCATGGAACTAACCAAAACATGCAAGAAAAGCTTGTACCTTCCAAAAAATTTCCATGGAAATTAAAACCAATGAAACATCCATGCTACGTTTGATAGCGATGGTGAAATTTTGGGTTGAAAGAAAATGAATTTTAGATAATTAAATTCTTGGGAATTAAAAGTTTAATGTGTTTGATTGATTTAATTTTCTAGGTGAAAAAAGTAGGGAATTTTTCAACTTTTGATGTTTGATTGACATTATTTTTCATGAAAAATAAAACAAAATTTAGCTATTTTAATAATTTTTATTTTTTTAATTTTTTCACAGATTTGTACTTGATAATAATAATATTAATTTTTGAAAAAAAATAAATCAATTAACAAAAAAAAAAAAAAAAAATGATCTAATGTGACGAAACTACAACATCAAGTTGCTAGGGAAAAAAATTCTACCCCTTAGGTTGAAATTGTATTTCCTTATTTTCATGGAAAATGAGTCACGTGATTGGAATTTAAGGAAATGAGTTTCAAGGAAAACTTGTTCAACCAAACTACTAAAGATGGAAAAATAGCATGAAATTTGGCACTTTCCATAAAAATTCAAGACAATCAAATGCAAACTCAAAGTAAAAAATAATGTAAAAAATAGCTCTGTCAAATATACTCAATAGTTGATTATGTGATTATCAATGTTGTCAAACTCGACCCGACCCGGAAACCCGCGACTTGGCCCAAAAATCGACTCGGGTCACATTAAAACCCGGTTGGGTCAAACCTGGTCAACGACCCGGGTTGATCCAGGAAACCCGATCGACCCGGACCCGGGTTGACCCGAGTTTTATATATTTTTTATTTTTTTTAATTTTTTTTGATTTTTTTGATTTTTAAATATTCTTTAAATATTAATTAATGCCCGGGTTGACCCCGAGTCGACTCCGGGTTGACCCTTGACCCAGTCTCTCGGCCGGGTCGATGCCTGATCCAGTTCTGAAACACATTGGTGATTATCACACGATCTTTCTTTTTAGAGTTCTTTGTGTTGGGAATTAAGCGTTGATTCCCTCTTCTTTAACCCATATGATCTTTTGATGTTCAAAATAATAATAAGCAAATAAGAAAATAAATACAAATATTTACATGGTTCGGCAAATTACCTACGTCCATGGACTCTCGCGCAAAGTCTTTCACTATATATTAAATTGTTACAAATATATCGACTTTCACTCACCAACCCAATATCACAAACTACAGAGCAAATACTAATAAAGGACTATGATCTAACCACAAGTTTCTACCCCTTAAATTATCTCGCAAGATGTTACAAGAAACTATAAAGACAACGATTTCTCTCTATTTGGTCACAATATGACACTCTTTAAATGTGTAATTAATTGGCTACTCAACATATATATTTAAAGGTAAACATAACCCCAAAAATGTGTATAATTTGTGCTCCAAGATAGTTCCTTGTTGAAATAGAATAACTAGAATAAGGATCACCTAAGCCCTTCAACCCTAATTCTTCTTTTTCTTCATTCTTTTTCATCCCATCTTCACAAAACCCTAATGGGCTCTTCAACATCGACCCAAACCCCATAATTTGGGTCAATATCCCAAAAATCTCCACATTGGCACAAATTATTCCAAGCTAAAAAATAAAATCAACCATTGAGTAATAGATAAGCATTTTTCACTTTGACGATCCCATACTCTACCATATGAGTATAACAACTTTGAATTATCAACGAACTCCAAGCTTTTCCTCGGCCCATGTCAAAAAAAATTACTGAAATTTATGGTGCAACTTCCATGTTTGGTTCTCCTAGAAAGCTCATCAGCCATCCATATAAATTAAACAACATATCTTGCATCTATACCAAATCAATGTTGTATGCGAACACATGTACTTGCACCAGTAAAAACACATCCTCTAGGGATGGCAAACGAGCTGGACAGTTCGGGAGCTCGCGAGTTCGGCTCGGCTCGCTAAAAAAGGGACTTGGGCTTGGACTGGACCAAAATTTTGGGTGTTGGACAGTTCGGGTTCGGCTCGTGAAGTTCGTGGACTAGTCCAACGGACTGCGAAATGGGCCGGCTCGTGTCCGTGTCTGCTATTTTAATTTTTTTTTTGGTTCAATTCAACTCTATAAATACCTCATTTTTTATACAAATTTTACACAATTCTCTCAATTCTATCTAGAAGAAATTACACTACTCTCTAGTCTATATTCTATCAATTCTCAAGTTCAACTGTTCAAGTGATCAACTCTCAATTGCAATCTTCAACTTCAAGTGCTCTAAATATTTCATATTTTCTTACAATATTCTATATTGTCTCAAATTTCATATTGCCTTTTCATCTCAAAACTTTCAATTCAATTATTTCTTTAAAAAAAAAAATGTACGGGCTGACGGGCCGGACCACGAGCCGGCCCGTCCAGCTCATGGACCAATGGGCCAATGAGCTAGACTTGGGTCGGCTTTGTGGGGGACGAGCCGACTCGGCCAGGTTCGTCTCCCCACGAACTAGCCCATTTTCAGCTCGTTGACCGGACTTGGACTTCGGTCAAATCAGCCCGGCTCGGCCCGTTTGACATCCCTAACATCCTGTATCATGACAACTGGAGTCATGGCATAAGAATGTCCCATCTTACTCAGAGTACATCATCATCACTCTCCACCAGGAGAGTGGCACTGTCCTTCGAGTAGTTACCGAGTCCACTCCACCTTTTGGAGAATTTCTTCTCAAGTACCCGGATGTACCACCATTCCAACACGTCACTTTTTTCTTTCTAGAGTCCCCCCTCTTCCACTTTTCAGTAACAAGCAACCTAACCTCCGTTCTTTAAAGATCAACTTACTTGTAACTTCAACAAAATCTAGTGTTTCCTTCTCGTACATCAAGATCGACTTGATGTGCTCAAATGTGGATGGAGGAGATCGGATGAGCCTCAATGCCTTATCCTCATCTTCAATCAGCACTCATTCTCAACGAATAAAAAAGCTCCTTCATATACAAGCGATTTGAAAAGCTCTTCGTCTGATACAACTCTTCCAATTTTTCTCACAGTTTCTTCACAACAGATATCCCATGAATATTTGCAAGAACATTCTTGGTCAAACAAAGTCGTATTGTACTAGCAGCCTTCAAATCCAAATCTTCCCAATCTTCATCACTCTTCGTGGATTCAGTTTCTTTCTCTTTTCTTTTGTCAGAACTAACGATTGACTTTCCCTTCAGAACTTTGTGCAGACCCACCTGAATTAAAACATCCCGTCAAATTTCTACACGTCGTACTTTCCTGACATATTTTCTTTTACTCCAAATTATTTGAACTACCTGATGCTCTAATACCACTGATTGGGAATTAAATGTTGATTACCTCTTCTTAACCCACATGATCTTTTGATATTCAAAGTAATAATAAGCAAACAATAGACAAGAACATAAAGATTTACGTGGTTCAGCATACATCTACAGACTCTCGTCAAAGCCTTTAACAATATATTAAATTGTTACAAATATATAGACTTTCACTCATTTACCCAATCCCACATACTATAAAGAAAATATTAATAAAGAATTACCATCAATCACAAGTTTATACCCCTTGAATTATCCCAAAATTTTCTTTCTATTTGGTCACAATATGCCACTCTCTAAATGTGCAATTAATTGGCTCCTCAACACATATATTTATAGGTAAATATAACAAAAAAATGTGTATAACTTGTATCCCAAGATGTTTCCTTATTGAAGCAGAATAACCAGGATAAGGAAAGAAAATCTTGCCTAAGCGCTTCAACCTAATTTTTCTCTTTCTTCATTCTTTATCAGCTCATCTTCATAAAACCATAATGTGCTCTTTAACATCGATCCGAACCCATAATATAGGTCAATATCTAGGGGCGGAGCTAAGGGTGGCCCACCCCATTCTGGGAAAAAAAACTCATTAGTCCATTAGCATTTAAAAAAAATTAATGAAATGTGACCCAGCCCAATTTCTTGGATTGGCTCCGTCCCCATCAATATCCCAACACTTCATAGCTTCATGATTATGGTTATCTACTTTGTAAGTAGTGACATGATATTATATACAATTTATAATATTCTAATATGGGAAAATTACATGGAACTTTACTTTTTAAGATCACTTTGTAATAATAAGTTGATAAATTTTTCATTTTTAAAAATCAGGTGCTAATTACCCCCATTAACATTTATTACTAAAAGATTTTATAATTCATACTCCTCTCTCTCTCTCTCTCTCTCTCTCTCTCTCTCTCTCTCTCTCTCTCTCTCTCTCTCTCTCTCTCTCTCACTGGTGACCGTCGATGAAGACTCTCCTTACCAACGTTCGCACGCAGGCCACCGCTAGAACACACATCCCCGACCTCTCGCCGTTGCTAGATGGAAGCAACGACACCGCTACTTACGTCGAAGCAGCGACGATTAGATCTAGCAGTTCGATCTAGATGGGTAATTTCTCTCTCTAGCGATTGTTACGATTGCAAGTTTGTTTATTTATTTATTTATTTTTGCGTGCATTTGGAGGCATTGATGTGGAGCTGATGATATTGATGCGGTGGTTTGTGTAACTGTGTTGATGGAGGCGGATTTGCAGTGTTAGTGATTGGTGCAGGTTTTTGTGGTGGCTATGGTATGGTGGTAGGGGTGGCGGGGGCGACGGTGTAGCGATCTATTGCACCACAGACTTTTATTTTTTTCTCTGTATGTGGTTGCCTTTTGTGGTGGTGGTGGTAGAGGTGATGTGGTGGTGGCAGTTGTGGTGTTGGAAAGGTTAGTGGAGAACAGTGGAAAAGAAGATGAGTGCGACGACGACAGTTTGGTGATAAGGACCGACGGTTGTCTCAGAGATGACGGCTATAGGTGTAAATTGTGGTAAGGTGGAGGTGATGGTGGTGGTGACTGGTTGAGGGGCGGCGACATCTGGACGATAAAGGTAATGGGCTAGGGTTAGGGTTGGTTGGGGTTGGGATGTGATGGGGGTGGGAAGTCTGGTGGAGTTGGGGTTGAAATAGTAATTATGACCAATTATTAAGTAATTGTGACTAAAATGTTGATTGAATGTGACAAATTATTAGCTAATTGTGACAAAAATATTGATTAACCATAATCAAGAAAACGAGTTAGCTGTGATCAACAAGTGCGTGTTAGGTATTGTTTAAAAAGAGTTTTTTATTTTTTAAATGAATAGTAATTTTTAGGAAAATTGATGATTGAGATTTTGTTGAAAAGTCAAATATTGTAGGCTTGAATTTTAAAGGATGGTTAAGATTGAGTACTGTAGAAAAAAGAGAAAATTTTAAGTAGAATTAAACAAGGGCTAAATAAATAATATGTGACCAATTGTTCAATAATTGTGACCAAAATATTGAGTAATTGTGACTTATGATGAGAATATAATGTGAATAATTTATTAGGTAATAGTTATCAAAATATTGATTAATTGTAATTTTTTGCGACTTATGCGAGTACGGAATATGACAAATTATAAAGTAAATGCAATCAAAATATGACTAATTTGACCATCTATTACTTTGTGTGACTATTGGACGAGTACATGATGCGACCTACAATTATGTCAAATCTAGTTATGTGTGATTGAGGTGTGACTTTTTGTGAGCTAACTGTAACCTCGTGTGACTGAGTTGTGACTTTATGTGACTATATTGTAACCTCGTGTGACCGAATATGGCCTCATGTGATCGAACTATGACTTAATGTGATCGAACTGCTACTTTGTGTGATCGAATTGTGACTTTGCGTGATCCAACTGTGACTTTGCGAATGTGGTGGGGGTGGGGTGAATTTTGCAACTAAATTTGTAATTGTCACTCAACTGCGAATTTGTGTGACCAACTGTGACTTTATTGATGGGGTGGGTGCGTACAGTGAGGTTGGTTGACATTTGCAGCCAAATTTGTAATTGTGATTGAAATATGACTTTGTGTGACCAACTGTGAGTGTGTCTGGTAGGGGTGGAGTGGACGGGTTGTGGATTAGGTATTGTTTGGATTTTATCATTTAATATTATATAAGTTTTAATTTAATATATAAATTATAATTATTTTTATATTATATACAATATTATAATAACTAATTACTAATTAATTTTTTTTAAAAAAAACTTGAAGTTTGTTAAGTTTAAAAAAGTGATAATTTTAGTTGTGTTTTTTTTCTTTTACCTAGACCCTATTTTGCATCCGTTATTTTATATCTCATTCTTTCATAACTTATTTTCAATTACACATTTTATCAATAAAATAACCTTTTGGATAAAATTCAACATATGGGGCCAAATATGTATATATATAATAAAATGTGTGCTGCTATTTTAAGGTTAGTCAATAAATTGATTTACTAAAGACTATTTTAGATTAATGAGTATTAAATGTCGTGAGAATAAAATATAGAAATGGATACAATGTTTTAAATTAATGAGGGAGCCAATTTAATAACATTGAAAAATGATAACTGTCATATAGTTATTTATATAGGTCATGATTCCCAATTGAACACGTTTTTTCACAACTCTCGCATCCCCATCAACAAAAGAGATTTTTTTTAGAGAAAATCACGTATCGGTTGGAAGATCATACCCTTTGATAAGCCAATAATGAATCAGGTACACTCCCACTTCAGTATTATTCTTGATAATTACAACATGGTGTTTAAAGTAAATCTAACATAATCTACACGTAAACCAAAAAAAAATATTTCTTACTTTTTAATCACACATTCTCCAAAAATTCACTATTGCAAATTACAATTTTTTAAATAACTAGTAGTAAGAACATGTTTTATACGTCTTATGTATATGATGAATGTTAAAGCAAATTTTTTAAGTGCTAATATTGTTTTGAAAGTGGTTAACGTAATTGATAATTGGTATTGTTAGGGGAAAATTGTAAACGATAAATTGAATTCAATTCCTCATATTAATATTTTATTGAAAATTTTCTTTCAGTTCTTCGAAATATATATTAGACAATTATTTAAAATTTTAGCTTAATAAATAAATATCGTGTAATATATTAAGAAGTAATCTGATATCATAAAATATTAAACAAATCAATAATTGCTTTACAAAATATTTATTATAAGCCGCGAAAAAAAATGTGAAAAAATTGTGCATAGAAGATTAAATTAATTTATGAGCATATTTTTTTAGTGAAATAGTTTAATATTATGCTCCTAATTGAGAGAAATTAAAATAAGATTTTAATTCAAGTTAAAGTCACCAATTAATTTTAATCACACATTTCATCTAACCCAAAATTTCTCAACCACATTTTATTAATTTCTATCAAAATATATTAAAATTTGATTCTTAATCATCACCAAATAGAGATTATATAAATTTAAACTAAAACTTCAATTTTTATTTTTTTCTTTTTCAAATGGTTTTAAAATTATTTATTTTTCTTTTTATATAAATTAATTCATGGTTATAATAAGAATTCAAATGTGTTTAAAAATAAAAAGTCTCACACTCACGCCACTTTGGAAAAAAAAATCTATTTTTATCGGTAATTAAAACATAATTATTTGAATTATAAATAGAAAAAAAAATCTATTAAACGCATAAATGTACTCTTTTAATTGTTTAATTGAGTTATCACGGGAAATGAAATTTGATAGGATAATATTCTAAAAGTGAATTAAAAAGTAATGACGCTAAAGTAATATTAATTGAATAACCAATTTTGATTTAGTCAACGTAGATCAATCAATGTTTTTGAAATAAGAATTAAAATAAATGTTAAATAAGTTTCAATAAATGAAAAAAAAAAAAACGGTATTATTGAGAAAAAGAAAAGAATATGAGGATAAAATGGGAAATTAAAGGATTGCCACTCATCCACACTTCTAAGATATGTAGAAGCAGAAAAGAATGTGAAGATAAAATGGGAAATCAAAGAATTGCCACTCATCCACACTTTTAAGATATGTAGACGTAGACGTAGATGAAGATGGGTGTCTCAAACCGGGCCTAAACTTGTTAAAGATTTTGGGGTTAAATACACATATACAAAACGTCAAGGGGCCAGTTTTTTAAAATCATGTATTTTAAAAGATATTTTAAGAATGTTAAACATATTATCAAAATTAGGTAATCAAACAATGAAAATCATGTTGGCAGTTTGTAATTAATTACAATTGTAACTTATTTTCAATTTTGTAATCAATTACAAATGTAACTAACAAATTAAATTACAATTAAGTTGTAATTGTAATTGTAATCAATTAAGAATTATAATTGATTATGACTTAATTACAAATGTGACGTAATTATAATAATCTGTAATAAATTACAGTTTTTAATTAATTACTATTGTAACTTAAGTGTATATTACAAGTCACTCGAAATTTTATTTTTTCTTTTAAAATTAATTGAATTAGTTACAAATTATAATGAATTACTGCTTGTAATTGATTACAATTGCAACTTTATTTCAGCTTTGCAATTGATTACAATTATAACTAATAAAATAGTAAAACATGAAATATCATTTTTGTTAAAATTAATTGAATTAGTTATATCTTAATTACAACTGCAATTGCAACTTAATTACATCATGTAATCAATTACTGTTTACAATTAATTACAATTGTAATTTTATTTCAATTTTGTAATTAAATACGATTATAACTAATGAATTCATAAGCATAAATGTAATTTGTAATTTGCAATTAATTACAATTATCGTGTAACAACTTCTCCTTTCCCACTATCAACCCACACCACCATTTTCCCCTCTTCACCCTGAGCAATATCACTGTAGTATTTTCACAATTGTTCCAACAATTCATCACCACTCTCAACGATAGCCCATTGATTGCCATGTTTTCTTACTTATACACAAGCACTCATAGCCGTAGCCTCATCATCCTACATACAACTCAAAATTATATCAGCAACATACACTACCTCGAAGAAAAATGAGCACCGTGTTCAAAGCCAAACTTCTCTGCCTCACATACTCCATCATCACTTCAACTCATCTAACATATGGTATTCGAGGAGGACAATTAATATTATAGGCTGCGTTAGTTGAAGATGATGATGATGATATATATTGTAATTCATTATAGATATAGTTCTCACCACCAACTCTTCTCTGTGGTTCTTCACCCACTTCTCCTTGCACCATCAAAAAATAATAAATAAATAGATATAAAAAATAGATAGCATGTCAGCCCTGACTCTTTCCTCAACATTACCACCGCCTCCACAACCCAAATCAGTGCCTTCCCCTCGACAAATAGGCTGACACCCAGTCCCTTAATGACCACTTTTTCAAGTGGCTCAGTCTTGAAATTTCTTTGCCCTGCTTTTGCTTCTTCAAGAAAATGAAAGTATCAAAACAAACTCATAGTCAAAATAATACAACTATATGTTATAGAACTTACCTATTTAAAATCTGCTTTGCAATCAAACTCATAGTCAAAATAATCGGCATTGTCATATTTCTTATACACCGAAGACTTCATTATTGACAATCAAAATCCCAAAATTATACTGTCTTTATCGAGAAACTTCTTGTCAATGTCTATTACGGTTGGAATATGTGCTCGACCTGCAAAACAATGTCGTTAACGACAACTTCCGGCCGACGAAACCTATGAAGGAGAGTATGAAACTGAGCAATATGATTATAAAAAATATATTACAATAATATCATTAATGATTCAGTTTCTTCTTTTATGATTTTGTTTTCGAAGTGTAGAAGCAAGCTAATATATGTTCATCACGTGATTTTGCTTTACAATTTGAGCGATTAATTGTGGGCTTTTAAACTCTTTGAGAAAAGATTGGGTTGCAGAGAAATGGATGAGTATTTATCAGGATTGGGTGGGCGATGACGGAGTAGAGAGTTCAAGGAGGATTATTAGACGTTCTGAATTTATATAAATAATTCTTAATCACCTGATTTAGTATAATTAGATTTTAAAACACTGGTTTTAGGTAATTTTCCCAAGATTTTGTTATCTATGTTTGGGTCATAATTTTTATTATATCTGGGCCTTCTTGTTTCTCTGTCAGTCAAAGAGTCTCCAAATCAAATCCTCAACTCTGGTGACAAAAAAAATAAAAAAAAAAAATCCGTAAGTCATGTAAGGTTTCAAAAACTTTACTTGAATCCATTTGATTTTTAGCTAGATTATGATGATGAGCAAAATTAATGAGTGCATTCTCCAGATAATTCAAATCGAAGCAATTGAATGTCCAACACGACCTATCCTTGACATGTCTGATTATTGATACTATTTAAGGTTCTTGTTTTGACCTTGTTCGATATGCATTTGAGTGTCTCCTTCAAGTCTTGGTGATGATTTAGTTAAACTGTTGGAAGGAATTTTTCTTTCGTACAAGCTTTGAGTTCGTTGTTTGGCTTGATTGACATGCAAGCAATTTTGAAGGATCATTTTTGACCCTTGGAAGATGGGGATTTGATTTGGATCAATTTTAGAAGTATCATTTGATCCTTGGAAGCATTCATCCTTGACGATTTACAAACTGATCCGATGTCCCTAGTAAAAAGCAAGGACGAAACTCCATTCGCTGACATCCAATCGAGCACATTAAGGATTTACGGTGTATTAGATTTGAACTGTTGCCTACTGTGCCCAAAATAAGATTTGTCCACATCTAGTAAAAATTGTCAAGGATTCAACATTTTAAAAATTAGACACTTACAATTTTTTTTTATTAATTAAGAATAATTCTTATGTTGTCCACGGTGGACAATATATCAAAATTGTACATTGTATTTATGAAACAAGAAGCTCAACCACAGACACGTAATCGTGCTCGATAATGACTTGTAGAGACGTGAAAATTACCAATTTGCGCACCCATTTAACAGAAGTCAATAGCCAAATCCATTTACAATAGCAATAAAACAAAGAATGCAAGAACAAAAACAACAAAATGAATTCTCTTCAGAATGCCATCTGCCTGTTCACCGTTAGTAGTCTCTGTATCCAGGTTGCCGCTTTCGCGACCTCGAAATGGACGAGAACGATACACTCCGGTCGCACCATATCCACCAGCATTCGAGAATACGTCAGGGCTGAAATTTGGAGAGAATGCCCCTCCAAAACCAGCAGACATTCCCAAGTTACCAATTGTTGGCATAAATCCAGATACCAAATTAGAGAGGTTACTTGCTGTTTCCGGTCTCGGCCCTGCTGGTCGAATAGGGATTTTGACTCCGGGAACGGGTTTTGATCTGGGGTCAGTTGGGATCTTCCCTCGGCCGTACAGAGGAACCAACGTTTCCTCTTGTATTAGGTTCTTACAAACCGGGCATACTTGCGATCGGGAGTGAAGTCGTAGCCATTTATAGAGACAAGGCCAACAATAGAGATGACCACAGAGGGTGATCATAGGTTCGGCCGCTAAATCGAAGCAAATATTGCATTCAAAATCACCACCATCGTCGCTGACACTTCCCGAAGATGATGAGCTTTCACATAATTTAGCGGCGGTCGAATCTTGAACCTCGATCGACATTTATTCGAATCCGAATCCTCTAAAGATCATAAGATCAATAATTAAGTATTAGAAAGTAAATACAGTTCAATAGCTATCTCTTCATGCACTCAAAAATCAACAATTTAACCCACTATCCACTGTAAAATAGTTCAAATATCTGAATTTCAACCACCAAATACTCTGCTGTTGCTTCAAGGGCAATTTAAGGTCCCAAACTTCATACTTCAATTTTAAAAAAAATAAATAAATAACCTAACAACCCATTGATACCTAAATTTCTTTAAAATAATAATTAAAAAAAAAAAAAAAAATCCTTAAACCGAAGAAGTTTTTCTTCATAAACAAGTTTCACCATATTTTCAAGTAGACAAAAATCATTTTAGCATGCAAAATCACATATATTTCTCGAACCACTTTTAAAAAACAAATTTTACATTCAAAATATCACATTCTTTGTTTATAATTAAAAAAACTATTACCAAACAGATGCTTAACTTTAAAAAACGAACATAAATTTGTTAATTTTGCTGTATATTTACATTAAGCAGTTTTTTGTTTTATTTTATTAAAGATGCATTGATTTAAATAAATTGTAAATTCATGAACATAAAACAAATAAATGAAACCCAGCTATATATTCGATTGCTGTATATTATAATTCAAACTTTGTAAAGAAAAAGCCAAGATCGAAATTAAAAACTGAGAAATACCTTAGAAATTGAAGAAGAGCAAAATAGAATTGAATGTCGAGACCCTTGTACGAATCAATAAATACTAAAATGTTTCTGCAAAAATTGACAAAAATCAGCGTGTTTTTCCTGGTTGTTAACGCCACATTTGCAAGGAATTTTGACATTTCTCCGTACACACAAAAATAAAGTCAACTTGATCAGATTTTTTGGCCTTCAGCTAACTACTTGATCAGCTTTTGTTAGAGTTCATACTGCTTTTATAAAAGTTAGGATTTGGTTAGCATGTTAGACCAAGACTTCTGCCTTTTTAATTTTTGATCTTATTATTATTTATTTTATTTATTTTCTCATAGAAGAGCGAGGAAGCTAATTTGAGTGACATGCACTTTCAGAAAATTATTCAAACCTAAAAATAGATTCTTAATCTTAGAAAAAAACTTTTGTTTTTTGAAAAATCTTATCAAACGGGACCTAAGTGCATGCTTGGAAATGCTTAAAAAGCTGTTAAAATTTTGGCATCGAAATTAATAATTAATTTTAATCACACGCTTCTTCAACATTTATTAGAATTTGCTAAATTTTTTTATGAAAAGCTTAGTCAAACTACCCATAAATTATACTAAGGAATTATAAATAAATTAAAATACTCTAGTCGAACAATTTGAAAGTGAAAATGAGAGCTAAAAATGAGTCGACTTCAAATAATTCAATCTAGTTTTATTTAATCTAGACAGTGAAGAAAAAAATGAAAAAAAAAAAATCTTTGTTGGCTGCCTGGTCTTCAGTTTCCACGTTTTTGACTAATTTTAATTGATTTTAAGTAAAATCCAAATTTTAGAAACTCAAATCTATAAATATTTAAGAATTTGAAAAAAGAATGAAAGCGTTAAAATGATTAAGGTATAATGTTAGACTTTGTGAGTTTTCAAATGGGCTAAAGTAGTTGTGTTTACACACAGAAAACGACTGACTTTGACACACAATTTGGTAGGTAAGAAAAATTATAATAATATCTGGAAATACCGGCTTTGGAATTGAATCTAATAATTTGTTAGTTAAATATGCAAGACTTTAGAATTGAAATAAACATTAATAAACTCAGATTTGGGTTTGGGTTTCCTAATTGAATAAAGAAGTTAAAATCATATTGATAGTACTTTCTATTCACGAACTATACTACTTAATTTGCGGTATACTGCTAGTTACAAAAAATATTCACACGTCCAGACTTTATTCATTATGCCTTTAGAACAAGTTTTATCACCCGTGCAATGCAAGAGATTTCTATCTATATATGAATTATTTCGATAAGTATTTGTTATACGTAATTAACACAAATACAAAATTCATAAAAAATAATATTATATTACAATAACAATTAAAATTTTACAAACAATATAACTAATTCAAATTATAATAACTTCTTTGAATAATAAAAGTCAATTTATATATTCAAATAATAAATGACTATTATTTGCCTATCGTATTTAACTTTTTTTTTTTTTTTTTTTCAATTTTCATTCAAAAAACCAATCACAAATATGAAATGCATAAAAATAATATTATATTATAATAACTATTAAAATTTTACAAATAATATAACTAATACAAATTATGATAGTTTATTTGAATAGTAAAAGTCAATATATATATATATATATATATATATATATATATATAATGACTGTTATTTTGCCCAATCGTATTTAACTTTTTTTTTTTTTTTTTTTTCAATTTTCATTCAAAAAATCAATCACAATAATAACATTTATGATATATATTTTTGATACTTTTAAAGCCCATGTTTGATACCTATTATTCAAGACTTCTTTTTTTCAAACTCATTTTAAACCACACATTATATTAACAAAATAATTTACACATACATTCAAAAAAATTTAATACTTTTTATCCACGCATTCAACAAAAGTTTACTATTACAAACCATATTATTTCGAAATAATTGTTCTCATTATGCTATATAATGGTTGATGTAATATTATAGGTATGAATATTGATGCATAAGGAAGGTATCAATATATTTCTCATAACTTCTGCATTTGCTTCTCATATTTAACTTTTTTTTTTAATTTTCAATTAAAAACCAATCACAATAATAATATATATGATATATAATTTAGGAATATGATTTGTAATATTAAAGATAACAAATAATAATAATCAAAAGATAATTTTAATAAGGATAGCTATATATTGATTGAATTCATTAGATATTACCATAAACAATAATAAAATAATCATGACAAATATAATCAAAATATACAAATAACAATAACATCATATTATTACTGTTTTGTTTGGCATGTTTTTTTATTTTACCCTTTCAAGCCCATGTTTTATAATTATTAAAGATAACAAATGATAATAATCAAAACTGTTATAAATTAGAGAGAAAAAGAGAGAAAAGTAGAGATACTAATAAATTTATATATTTTATTATGAACCAGAACCCCATATATATAGGGGAGAATATAGATATACAAAGTAATAATGTCTAGAGTTACAGGGATACAATTGTCATTCGCTATTAAAATATAATATTTACAACACTCCCCCTCAAATGACATATTACAAAACATCCGCCTCGTTAAAACCTTGTTTGATAAAAACCCAATGGGATAAAAATATCTAAACAGAGGAAAAATAGTGCTGTTATTCTTGGAGTATCAAAATGAATGCTGCCTCGTTAAAACCTTGTCAGGAAAACCCAATGGGACAAAACATTGACTAAAGAAAAATGGTACAACTACTCTCCCTAGTGTTGATCGTTGTAAATCATCGAGTCGATGCATCCCAATCTTGTGAACTAATTTCTCGAATGTAGATGTTGGCAGTGCTTTAGTGCATAAATCATCTAGATTGTTACTTGAGTGAATTTGTTGAAAATTTTGGAGTATTTTGATGTCTCCTCATTAAAACCTTGTCAGAAAAATCTAGAGGGACAAAACCTGAACGAAGGAAAAAGAGTACAGCTACTCTCCCTGATTCAATCTGTATTGAATCATCCATATATTTACTCCTCCTGATTCAATCTCTATTGAATCATCCATATCTTGATCTCTTCAGGAGTCTCATATAGGATAATATATCAATAGATATTGATGACAGTTATCTCATTAAAAACATTGCCAGGAAAATATCGTGGAACAAAACATCCGCTAAGGAAAAAAGAATGCAGCACATATTAGCTCCCCCTCATGGGAACATTACAATTATTTGGATATTGCATAAAATAAAATTATTTCAACTGTTAATTGGTGCAATATCGAATATGTTCACCAAGCATATATAAATGACACATATCTCAAATTATTTGTTCTTCGAATATAAATTCAATTATTTCTTTGAACTTGAAGAACTATAAAATATTTTCAATTATTTGAACATGCTGCATTGAGCCATATTCTATAATCAATATTCATCAATGCATTTAATGTAATTCTCAAATCTGGAAGTGACTTATTCACTTCAATGAACAATTAACTTATTTACTTCAGTTGAATAATTAACCATTAATTTGAATTTTGAAAATCAATTGCCTGAATTTTCAAATATAATTTTATGCGACAATCACATTCCATTACAAAGTGATTCTATTAAAGTCATATTAAATATTCAGATAGCAAAGTATCTTTATATTTTGATTAAACAAGTTTCTTAAAAACTTGAACTATATATTTCATATATATTTAATTCTTCAAGAATTATATTGTATGCTTGAGGTATAATATATGTTTCACATTGCAATTGTCAAATTGCTACCATCAAATTTAAGTCGTGAAACTTTAGATAGGTAACGATTCCTATATTTCAAATAGATCTTCTCTAATCATTTCACAACAATCCCAAAGTACCGATGTATTGATTACCCTTTTTAATCTCGCTCATTGGTTCTTCAAAGAATACTCCCAACGTACCGAGTTACTTATCATATATTTTGATATCACTCATTGGTACATCAAAGAGCGCAAGCTAATAATTAGAGTCAATTGTCTTTCATTATATATATTTCTGATAATCATATATTTATTGATACCTATTATGCATTTTTCAGGAAAATAAAATATTGCACTTGTGCCAAATCTTTGAAACATTTGTTACGCAAAAAGTTGGGTATTACAACTATACCTATAGGTTTTTTACTAACTTTACACTTTTAAGTGTTTGGACTTCAAGTCCCAAAACTTCAGGTTTTGTAGTAAGTTTAATTTAGCCCGAATGCATATTTTTGCCAACTATTTTTATGTCTTTTTTTTATATATATTTTTTTATTATCCTCACTATCATTCATATTATGATGCGGCTAGCTTCGCAATTTGAAAAACATAAGTGCTTTATAAAGAATGTCGACACAATTATCATCTCAATTCAATTTCTTCCCCCACAAGACATAACTATAGAGATCTCAATTTTCAATATTTCAAATACTTGAACTCTCGTGGAGATTTACAATTAATTATGTTAATAAATACTCTCACATGAGTACATGCCTCCTCAATAAGACCATCATAATCATTTGCTCTATTTTTATTTATTTGAGGATCTTTATTCGAATCAGATATCGCTACGCTTCAGGCGTGTCATATATCAATATGAGATAGAAAATATGTAGCTAATATATGAGATTTTATCAATCTCTTATAGATATTATATCTTGTAATTATGTTATCTTTGAACATTTTGTTCATATTTTTACTCTAACTTTTGATTTGTATTATCAATTGCGAAGATATATACATAGTATAATATGATGCATGTGTATAATTTTAAGCTACTAATTTTCCCCCTAATGTTGAAAAAATTGTCTATCAAATTGCCAATCATTTTTTTAGCGTTGTAAAATATCACACATTTGAAATATATGTTCAGATCATGCATTGTTCTCAACATTATTTATTTTTCATTTCAGTGAATTGTGGTGTATCAATTGCACTATTAAAAAATTAGATGAAAAAATTAGACTCTAACCATAAGTCAATTATAAAAGGGAGAACTATGATGTTTGCATGATGCATAATAGAATTCCCTAAATAAAAAGGGAAGTATTTTGTTCACAATTAAATTAATTGGAGGTGTTTAACAAGCAAAAATGTTCAAACTTTTATCGACATCCCAACTAAAACTTATTAAAATATTGAGATTCGTGTTCACTAGCATTATCAAGACGCATTCTTGATTATATAATTTGAAAATTTTGCTCATAATTTAAAATTGAGTAATAATTTCGCAAACTTCAGGTTGCGAACAACATGCAATCATCTGGTATATGTATCAAATCTATTATATATAAATAATATTTAGATAATCAACGTAGAAGATGATGGCCCCATTTATGACCCTAATTATTTTTGAAAATATAGGGAATTTAATCCCTATTTTAGCTAGTGGTAGTCAAGAAATTTCATAAAAGAGAACAAACATCATATATGATTGAATTGAAGAATTTTCTGGTTCTTCATTGAGTATCCATTTTAATTTCCCATCATTATTGATCCAGTGATGGTCTAACTAGTTGTGCCAAATAATAAAATAAAATTGAACTTCTGGTTCAATATAAGATATAATTCAATGATTAAACATTATAAAATCATATATCATTCAAGTAGTCAAACTAATCAATGTCCTTTTGACATTAGTTATATATTTTCCTTCAGGAATAAATATAAACTCAAATGATATATTATTTGAAACATATACTACTTCGAAAACACGTATTTATTGCTTATTTAAAATCAATATGTCAATATTCTTCGGGAATATTGAAATTGTAATATCATACACTTCAAGAGCAGATAATATTATGTTAAAAATGTTGTGCTTCTTTGGGAACAACGACATATTAAACATATTAAACTCGAATATTCAATGTGAAATAAGATTTTTTTTCTTCAAGAGAAAAAATGAAATATTCTTTTTGGAATATTTTATTAAATAACTCACATGAGATATTCCTAATGCTGTAATATTCTGCTGGAATATCGATTTAGATCAATATTCTTCTGAAATATTGATTTAGATAGTTTTTGTTCTATATTATTGAATGTAAAGCATACATTTAAACAAATATTTATTTTAAATTAGTATAATCAAAACGATATGATAAGATCAAATAACTATATCACTTTTATGAAAATTCAAACTTAATAGAATACTAACTTTTACTTTGTGCAGAAAAAGAAAGTATGTTATTCATGAACAAGTAACATAATAAATAAAAATATTTATTATAAAATAAAGTTGTTATTCTTCAGGAGTAACAACAAAATATTATTCCAGAATATCAAATTAATAACATATCTCATAATATTCGGCTCTTCGAGAGCAAATTATATTTCATAACAATATTTAATATGAGATAAAATTATGATTCTTCAAGAATCATCACAACAATATATTATTATACATCATAATAATCTTCTGAATTATTAATAAATTCAAAATTTTGAATTTCTTTGAGAACAAGAGTGCAATATTTATCACATGAGCAATACAATAATATTCTTCTAGAATATTGAAACGTAGTAATACCGCAATATTTTTCTGGAATATTGATTTGAAGCTCATTCAATTATAACAATAATTAAAATCTATTGTGCTACTTAGGAGCAAAAAATGAGTTATTCTTTTGGAATAATTATATTTCTAAGATTGCGATTCTTCAAAAATATTAAGTCAATATTATTCTGGAATATTGACAAATTATGCTCTCTAGAAACAAATAATATTTTTCTGGAATATTGATATTAATGATTCATTTTACCTTTCGAACTAACAATATTTGTGCTATGCACGAGTGATGATAAAATACTCTTCTGGAATATTTATATAACGTGGGTTATGTTTCTTCGAGAACACCAACACTATATTCATTTAAAACACATTTTGAATTATGCTTCTTCAGGAGCATTGAATCAATATTCTTTTGAAATATTGAAATTGTGATAGCTCTTCACGAGCAAGTAATCTTATATATACATAATATTACTTGGGTTACAAGACAAAGATAAAATCTAAATATTACAAGAATATTAGATTAACATAAACAAAGAGATATACTACAAATAAACCGTGAACGTGGTTATCCAATGTTTACTGATTTTGATTCCCAGATTTATGGCTGATCTTGTGTGTCATAAATGGTACAGATAAACATAATTGATATAGGAAAAAAGAGACAATAACAAATTTTCAGTAACTTTTAGAAAGAAAATTAATATGTCGGAACAAGATATATTTTCTTCCGCTAACGAACTTATTTTGATTCTTCAAAAATAATAAATCAATATTCTTCTGAAATATTGAAAATTATAATTTATACTTTTCATGAGCAAATAATATTCTTCTGAAATATTAATTATAATGTTGTTCTACTTCAGGAGCAACAACAAATTATTTATAATAGACAATTATACGTTTAATATTCTTCTAGAATATTAATTATTCGTTATCCTACTTCAGGAGTAACAATATAATGAATTATCAATTTAAATAAAAAATAATAATAATACTTGTACGTGACAGATCTATAATTAATATTCTTCAGGAATATTAGTGTATGTTTTGCTACTTCAGGAGCAAGAACAAATTATTCTTCTGAAATATAATATTGTGTTACTTCAGGAACAACAATAAATATTTGTAAAAGAAAAATTTATGATTAATATTCTTATGGAATATTAATATAATGTTGTACTATTTCAGGAGTAACAACATAAATAATAAATCAATAATATCAATAAGTTTGTAATTGATAAATTTATAATTAATATTCTTCTGGAATATTAATATATTATTGTGCTACTTCAGGACAAAGAATATGACAAATCAATAACATCAATAAAAATATATACATTAAACACATAAAGAACATTAATATAAATAATATCGAATCTGCAAAATATAATCACATATTAAAATGATTTTGAAACGAAATAATTATGATCCATAAAGACATGGTAATTGAAATAATTAGTATGGAATTGAAACAAGAATTCATATTCCAAATCGGATTTGATAATGTGTGCTAAATTGGGATTGATTGATTGTAATTTATAATATTAAGAACAATAAATAAATAAAATATTCATTTTGTATTACCATTAATAATAAAAAATAATAATCATGGTAATTATAATCAAAATATAGAAATAACAATAAAAATATATTATTATTGCTTTGCTTCTCCTATATTTGATACTCTTTAAAGCACCTATTATTCAAAATCAAAATCTTATTTTTCCAAACTCATTTCCAACCACAATTCTATCAATAAAGTTGGTAAGAAAAAGTTGATGTCAACAGATTAATGATTTAAATTTTTTATAATTAATACACAATTTCAATACTGATAGTGAAACATAGGATTTTTTTCAAATACAGTCCAACATGCGAGAGTCATTGTCCTTATCTCTTGTTAATGCTCATGGTGCATGATGCGATCGAAGGAAATCTTGAATGACAATGCAATAAATAAATAAATAAAATTTTAGTTAATTAGATTTCGAAACATAATATATTTTAACTTTTGATTAAGTTTATTTTTTAATGTGTTGTTTACATCTATTTTATTCGAACTTGATTATATACATTAGTTAATATTTTTTCTTTTTTCATCATTTTTTTAAATATACAATTTTTGTAACGCCCCGAATTCTAATAAACTCGGGACGCCACACCGTCCTTTAAAACTGACTTTATTGCGGAAAATAAATTAAATTTTAATCACCATATTCATTATTTGAAACTTCAAAACTTTAGTGGAAACTTAATCAAATGAATAATAATAATTCATAAAACTTAAATCTCGATTTTCTTCAAAGGAAAGCAAAGATAAATCATTGAATCGGTAATATTCATAAAACTGGACTAAATTTTAGCATCATTCTTTAATTAGCCAACGTTGTCCCTTTCATTCGTCGTCATCTTCGAGATCTACAAAAGCTGTTAAAAATAGAATGAACATTTCGAAAGAAATACTCAGTAGATTTATCGCCATTAATTAATTTACAGAATAATTTAACACATATTTATGAAATCATACAGTGACATCATCATCATCATCATAGGCTCTTTTAATAAAATCAAATGCTATTTAAAAATCATAGGATGTGGGTAGTCTCGTCTCATGTAATAAAGCATGTAAGTTATGCATAACATCATTTCTCATCTTATCTTGTAAGAGATATTCTTTTCTCGTCTCATGCATCAAAGCATATAAATCACGTAATTTCACATAAGACATGTAAATTATAATTTAAACTAATTAGTGGAGGCGAGTCTACCTTAAATTTACAAGTTTGAAAGTAGGGCAACAATATCACGTCAATTTTCTAAATCACCAAGTGTATCGTCTAGCCAAAAGAAAATTAAACTATTTCAGTATTTCGAAAATTGAAATATCAAAGTGAACAAATAAAGTTTGGGAGATTAAATTGAAATTTTAAAGAAATTGGAAGTTACAAAGTTTAGGGGCTGAATAGAAATATTTTAAATCTGCAGGGGCTGAAATAAAGTATTTTAAAACCAGAGACTAAAATAACTAAATTTTAAAAAATATAAGGGATGAGATATAATACTTTAAACTGGAGGGTTTGAATTAAAATACTTTACAATAACTGGGGACCGAAATAGAAGATTTTGAAAAGATGGGGCTCAAGGGTTAATTTTTACAAAATCAATTTTTATTACAAAATTTTCACCCCTTTCTCTCACACATTTCAGCACAGAGAGATAAACGGGGAGAGAGCCCCACGGCGTCGCCCCTTGCTTCCGGTGCCACAGCCGACGATTTGCCGGCGTAACGCTGCCATTGAGGGGCGGCGAGTGGCATTGGTGAAAGGGTGGTGAAAAGAAGACTGAAATGGGGCTCGATTTAGTGTGAAACCGAAAATGGGTTATGGGTTTTCCAACGAAGAATCCGACCAATACAAGATGGTGGTCGAGGTACGGTATTTGGGTTTTTTGTTAAATTCTTGGTTTTGGATTTTATTTTGAGTGAATTTGAAGTCGGATTGAAGTTGGGTAGTAGGTGGGCTTGATGATGTCGAGTGGTGGTTGCGGTTCAAGTGGTGGTGACTGGTTGCGGGTGGTGTGGTGGCGACTGTGGTGGTTCGACATTACTGATTGGGATGCTCGTTCGAGACTTGGGTGAAGTTCTTGTTGGAAATTTCATCAGTTTGAATTTCAACAGTTTGGAAATCAGTTTCAGTTGGAAATTTCATATTGAATGAAAATTAAAACTCCATCAATTTCATCCATTTTTTTTCATTTCATCAGTTTTTCAAATTCTGAATAAATGGAATTCATTGCTGATGGCTTATAAAAATGGCAGTATACTTCTCGGTTGAATAACAGATCAAAAAAAAAACAGAGAAAAATAATTTTCAGCATCCTCCATTTCAGCAGCAAAATTCTTTTCCTCTTCTTCCTTCCTTCCTTGCAAAGTTCTTTGAGAGTTAACACAGCTAGTTCGACGGCTGTTAACGTAATGCAACGCTAGCCGACAACCGATTGTATCCTGGGAATCGAACACCGATCTAAACCTCGTGCACCCCGGTGAGGCGGCGAATTCGATTTAAGGAAACCGTGTGAACACGGGCCTTCGGTTTGATTATATTTTATTTGATTCTCTAAATTTTCCCCAACAAGCTTAAATCGAATTTCGCATTTCTGGAAATTTTGAGAATCAGATTTTTTTTTTTCAGTTTGTTTACAGTCGTTTTTTCCCCCCACCTTCAGATTATTGATTTTGTTAGTTGCGAAAAATTCTGATAATCGACCATTTAATTGCAGTAAGTTGGAAGAGAAAAAAAAAGGTGGTTTACAAATATTTTCTCGACTGTTTTCAGTGCATGGTTTTATTTCTTTTTCTCTACACAGTTTCTCTAAAAATGGTTTTGCATGGTTCTAATCTTTAAAGTGGTTTTGCATTGTTTGTCCCTGCAAGAAAGTAAAATCATCATAATTTCTAATGATTGATGCCTTTACTATTAGTGATTGCCTTATTATTAGAATATAATTGTTAATTATTTTTTTTTGTGTTTCATGATTATTGATATTATTAGTTAATGACCGACTAATGATTTTTCATTATTTTAAATGATTGCAAAGTTGCTAATTATTTGACAAAATAAATTGTTCTTATAATTTGATCTTGTGATTAATCTGTTTCCAATAAATTATTTAGATCTTGAATCTATTTAATTTTACAATGTTATTATTATTCTAAATTATTTGTTGCTGGTTGTAAGGTTAAATGGCGTCTCACGGTAATGACTATGTGAACAATGGAAGCAACACTGTTGGTACCGGTGTACCAAATCCTACAATGACTGCGGTTAACCCTGTTGAGACCTCGACTGGCGTTTCTCCCGTTGATGGGAAACTTGGTGGCGGTATTCCTCATGTTGGAGTGAACCCTACTTTGCCTACGGCCTCGGAAATTCAATTTGGCACAATACCTTTGCCAGTACCTAGGGCTGCGGCCTCGGTACCTTTGCCATCGTTTCCGGCTCCATTTCCTGTGAATCATGCGATTCGACCGGACAAGTTTGCGGGAACTGATTTTAAGACATGGCAGAACAAGATGATTTTTTATCTTACAACCTTGGGCCTTGCACGTTTCCTCACAGAGGATGCCCCTGTTGTGGCTGAAAACGACACTGATTTGCATAGGCGTGCTGCTTGGGATGCATGGAAAAGTGCTGATTTTCTGTGCCGCAACTATGTCCTGGATGGCCTACAGAATTCTCTGTATCACGTGTATGTGGTAAAGAAGTCTGCTAAGGAGCTTTGGGAGTCCTTAGAAAAGAAGTACAAAACCAAGGATGCTGGGTTTAAGAAATTCTTAGCCAGTCGGTGCATGGACTTCAAAATGGTGGATTCACGTTCAGTGGTGAGCCAAGTGCAGGAGTACCAAGTGCTTTTGCAGGAAATGCATGCTGAGGGTTTGACTATGTCTGAATCCCTACAAGTGGCTACTGCTATTCACAAGCTATCTCCTCAGTGGAAGGCTTTCAAAAGCTATTTGCAGCATAAGAGGAAAGAGATGTCTTTCGAGGATTTAATTATCAAGCTGCGGATTGAGGAGGATAACAAATCGGCTGAACGTAAATCGGAGAATTCTTACTCTGAAAAGGCTAATGTACTGGAGCACGGCCAGAGTTCTGGTACCAAGAAAGGTCAATCTTTTAAAGCCAAGCAGGGTAATGGGAATTGAAATGATAAAAAGCAGGCCATGAAAGGGTCTCGGTTGAAGCCTACTGGTGGCGAAGGAAAGAAGGCCAAGTTCCAGTTCAATGGAAAGTTCTTCAATTGTGATAAAGTTGGGCACCGATCAGCAGACTGCCGCCAGCCTCGGAGGGATAACAAGCAGCGTCCTCAGGCTAATATGGTTGGAAATGAGAGAGATCATCTCTCAGATGACATGTCTGACCTAAAACTTACAGCGGTGATTAGTGATGTTAACTTGGTGGGATCTAACCCAAAGGAGTGGTGGCTGGACACTGGGGCCACTTGCCATGTCTGCTCCAACAGGAGCATGTTCACTACTTTTGCACCAGTTACAAATGGTGAAAAATTATTCATGGGAAACTCCGCAACATCTGAAGTACTACGTAAAGGCAAGGTGATCCTGAAGATGACCTCTGGTAGAGAGCTTACTCTGACCAATGTGCTGTATGTGCCAGAGATTCGCAAGAATCTGGTTTCTGGGTCTCTTCTAAGCAAGAATGGTTTCCGCATGGTCATTGAGGCGGACAAGCTGGTGATTACCAAGATAGGAGTTTATGTTGGGAAAGGCTATATGACTAATGACCTATTTAAATTAAATGTAATTGCTGTAACCCCAACTGTTATGAATAATGAGAAAACTCCTTCTGTTTACTTGCTTGAGTCTCCTAATCTGTGGCATGGTAGATTAGGTCACGTAAATTATAATGCAATTCGTAGGATAAGCAAGCTAAACTACTTGCCTAGGTTTCAAATTGATTCAAATCACAAATGTGAAACCTGCGTTGAGGCAAAACTTACAAGGTCTTCATTTCATAGTATTGAAAGAAGTACCGAGCCATTGGGACTAGTCCACAGTGATGTGTGTGACTTGAAATTTGTCCAAACAAGAGGCGGCAATAAGTATTTTATTACTTTTGTCGACGATAGCACGAGATACTGTTATGTGTACCTGCTTAAAAGCAAAGACGAAGCTATCGATAAATTCATTCTTTATAAGAATGAGGTTGAAAATCAACTTAGCAAGAAAATAAAGGTGCTGCGAAGTGATCGAGGTGGTGAATATGAATCACCATTTGGTGAATTTTGTGCTAAACATGGAATAATTCACCAAACCACCGCACCTTATTCACCTCAGCAGAACGGAATTGCTGAGCGTAAGAATCGAACGTTGAAAGAAATGATGAATGCTATGTTGATTAGCTCTGGATTACCACAGAACATGTGGGGAGAAGCTATTCTTTCTGCGAATTACATTTTGAATAAAGTGTTAAGAAAGAATATGGATAAGACTCCGTATGAACTTTGGACAGGTCGAACACCTTCGTATAAATACTTACGAATGTGGGGGTGTCTTGCAAAGGTCGCAGTGCCTCCTCCCAAGAAGGTCAAGATTGGACCTAAGACAGTTGACTGTGTGTTCATTGGTTATGCACAAAATAGTAGTGCATATAGGTTTCTTGTGCATTATTCGAATGTACCAGATATTGATCCAAACACGATCATGGAGTCTAGGAATGCACAATTCTTTGAGAATATATTTCCTTGTAAATCTCCTAAACAGTTAACTCCTATTAAACGGACTATGGAATCTTCTGCTTCTGGCTGCAGTAAAGATCCAGTTGAAGAAGAGCCTAGACAGAGTAAAAGGACCAAAACTTCTAAGACTTTTGGCCCTGACTTTCTCACATATTTGATAGAAAATGATCCTCAAAGCTATAAAGAAGCTATATCTTCTCCCGATGGTCATCTGTGGAAAGAAGCCATCAAAAGTGAAATTGATTCTATCCTACAGAATCATACCTGGGAATTAGTAGATCTTCCACCGGGTTGTAAGCCTTTAGGCTACAAGTGGATCTTCAAGAAGAAGATGAAAGCGGATGGATCCGTTGATAAATATAAAGCTCGGCTAGTAATCAAAGGTTATAAGCAAAAGGAAGGCTTAGATTACTTTGATACTTATTCTCCTGTGTCGAGAATAACTTCTATCCGAATGATAATTGCTATTACAGCCTTGCGAAAGCTAGAAATACATCAGATGGATGTAAAAACAGCTTTCCTAAATGGAGATTTGAATGAAGAAATCTACATGGATCAACCAAAGGGGTTTTCGGCTCCAGGTCAAGGAAGGAAAGTCTGTAGATTGGTTAAATCGCTTTATGGTTTAAAGCAAGCACCGAAGCAATGTCATGAGAAATTTGATAATGCTATACTTTCTAGTGGCTTTATAATCAACGAGTGCGACAAGTGTGTATATGTTAAGGACACTAATGATGGATATGTCATATTGTATCTGTTTGTCGATGACGTGCTCATTGTTGGCAGCTCTGATAAGATTATCAAAGCCACTAAGAATATGTTAAAACTCAAAGTTTGACATGAAAGATATGGGTCTCGCGGATGTCATTTTGGGAGTAAAAATTACTCTAACTCCGAATGGACTTGTGTTATCTCAATCTCATTATATTGATAAGATACTAGACAAGTTCAACAAGTCAGATACCACTGTGGCCAGGACTCCAGTGGATTTGAGTCTCCATTTATCCAAGAATACTGGTAAAGGCGTGTCACAGTTAGAATATTCTCGGATAATAGGGAGTTTAATGTATTTAATGAATTGTACGAGACCGGACATAGCATACTCAGTTAGTAGACTGAGTCGCTACACGAGTAACCCAGGTGCTATCCACTGGAAAGCTATTTTCAGGGTGTTACATTATTTGAGGTACACTCGTGATTTTGGACTGCATTATTCTAGATACCCTGCAGTAATCGAAGGGTATACTGAAGCAAATTGGATATCAGATATGTCTGACTCCAAGTATACTAGTAGATATGTCTTCACCCTTGGTGGTGAAGCTGTCTCTTGGAAATCGTCCAAACAAACTTGCATCGCAAGATCTACAATGGAATCAGAATTTATCGCGTTGGATAAAGCAGCTGAGGAAGCAGAGTGGCTTTGGCAGCTTTTTGAGGATATTCTAAGATGGTCAAAGCCCGTGCCTGCAATTTGCATTTATTGCGATAATCAATCAGCAATTGCCAGGGCACAGAGCAATATGTATGTAGCGCCCCGAGTTCCGTATACCCGATTCACTACGTCATTTTCTGTCTAAATTTTTTTCGAATAATATTTTTGCGGAAGAAATAATTGAAATTCATTTTTCGCAACATTAAATAACTGTAATGGCCGATAAAATTGAAACATTTATGAAACCATTTGAAATAGTAAATCGAACCATTAATTTTGTAAAGAAATTGACAATGTCATAATTTCTCAAATAAATGAACTTCTCTAAATTATTCGATTGTTTGGAAAAATACGGAAATCATTAACGTCAAACTTTCAATCGTTTAACGATTATTGCCACCATCATTCATCGCTCGCCACCGTCTCCGAAATCTGCAAAACTGTTAAAAAGTAGGGTGAGTATTTCATGGGGGAAATATTCAGTAGACTCATCGCAAATTAATTTAATTTATAAGATGATTAAACACATAAATCCCGGCTCTTTATAAAACGGGCATTGATAGAGCTTCTTTATAAAACGGCTCTTGATAAAACTCATATTGTGCATTACAGCACGGGACATATTTTGCAAATCATAGGCTCTTTGAAAATAGCTCTTTGAAAACAACTCTTTGAAAACCATATACTTATAAAAACATTTTAATTATGCCAAGCATAATTTCTTTTGAAAGCATAACATAAGATAGGATCGAAATCCTCATAAACATAGGGAGACACAAGAATTTTACCGAACTTAGGTGATAAGAATTCTTATGCAGTAAAATCACAGTAAGTTTTCATCATAACATAGGATAGGATTGAAATCCTCATAAACATAAGAATTTTACCGAACTTCGGTGGCAAGAATTCTTATGTAGTAAGTATACCAAGCATAATTTTTTGAAATTCATAGGGATCAATTGCATCATAACATAAGATAGGATCGAAATCCTCATAAACATATGCGACAGGAATTTTACCGAACTTAGGTGGCAAATCCTCATAAACATATGGAAACATAGGAATTTTACCGAACTTCGTGGAAAATCCTCATAAACATAGGAGACACAAGAATGTTACCGAACTTCGTGGCAAGAATTCTTATGTGTAGCGCTACTAAAACTCCGGTCCCCTTAACATATCATAACTTATCATATGGGACCCATAACAATCTTGGTAGATTGATTTCATAGCAATGATAAAAAAAAAATATTTTCGTGAAGCATAGGGTATACTTACTTTTCGTAAAAACATAAAGTATATTTTCTTTTCATAAAAACATACTTACCTTTCATAAAAACATAAGGTATATTTACCTTTCATAAAAACATACTTGCTTTTCTTAGAAATTGACTTTCACAAGTCACATGACATTCATATGAAATCATAATTTAAATCAATTAATAAGTGCGAGTCTACCTCAAATCCGACGAGTGCAAAGTTGAGCGGGAATGACTTCAATTTCTTTAAATTCTCCGTACGCTTCGTCTTAGCCAATAAGTCACTTTAGTATATCGAATATATAGTTCAAAATGATAAATTATAATTTGAGGACTAAAATTGATGTTTTGAAAGTTGAGGGACTAAAATGAATACTTTTGAAAGTTCAGGGACTAAAATAGATACTTTGAAATTTGAGGGATTAAAATGAATACTTTGAAACTTGGGCTTAAAATCAAATAAAGTAAATCAGCAAGGACTGAATTGATCAGATTTTTTTTTTAAAATGAAAGGGCTGATTAAAATCATTTAAAACTTTGGGACTGAAATGGATAACTTTAAAAGTTGGGGACTGATTTGAAAAACCTTTAAAGTGAAAGAGGCTGATTTGAAATATTTCAAACTTAAGGACTGATTTGGAAATACTTTAAAAGAATTG
Organism: Ligustrum vulgare; assembly: GCA_963555705.1. Lineage (NCBI taxonomy): Eukaryota > Viridiplantae > Streptophyta > Magnoliopsida > Lamiales > Oleaceae > Ligustrum > Ligustrum vulgare. Next base: position 45,854,216 of record OY743176.1, on the reverse strand, counting down.
AAAGGGCTGAATTAAGACATTTTAAAACATAGGGACTGAATTGAAAGGCTTTAAAACTTCAGGGACTAAACTGCAGATTCTGAAAATTAATATAATGTATCAGATCTTTATCTTCTCTCTCTCTCACAACTCGTATCAACAGAGAGGAGAGAAAGGCGAAAGATAGAGAGAAGAAAATGGCGATCGGCTGTCTTGGGTCCGAACGGTGATTTCGCCGGCGCAACACCGGCGCTGGGTACGGGGAGTGGCGATGGTGCAATTAGGATAGTTTCTGGGCTGATTTGGGGGCAATTTAAGGTGAAACCGAAGCTAGGGTTCGCGGTTCTTCCGGCGAAGGGAGCGGCGCTTGAGGTAAGTAATTGGCTCCATTGATTCTTGGGTTTTGATTTTGGTTTTGGGTGAGGATTTGGAGCTGTGATTTTGGGTATTGTGGTTTTGGGTGGTGATGGCTGTGTGTGTGGTGATGGTTCGGTGTAAGCAGCGCTGCTACAGGTGATCGTGGTATTGGGTGGTTCTTGGTTGCGAATGGTGGTGTTGATTGATGATGATGAGTTTGGTGATTCGGCAGTGGTGGTATTTGCAGCGTAAGTGATTGATGAGGTGGTGGGGCTGACCGGTATTGATTTGTGGGGATGATGATAGCAGAGATTGGAAATGGCAGAGGCAGTGTTGAAATGTAATATTTTGAGGAAATCTGGTGATAGTGAAAATGGTGCAGTGTGATCCGGTTGAACTGTGGTTTTATGAATTGGCTGCGAATTGATTTCTTGGAAGTGTGACAGAGTCATGTGATGATGATGATTGGTGGTGCTGCAGGGGTTGAAGTTGGTAGTGAGGATGTTCAGTGGTTTGGTGTAGTGGTTGTTTGTGACATGGCTGAAGGTTGGCGAATTGGTGGTGCTTGACTGGATTGATGAAGTAATCGTCATGGCTATGGTTCAGTTTGATGGGTTCACAGTGGTGAATTTGATCTGAATGGAGGTGCTGGAAGTCATGGAAATCGTGTGTTGGTTTGAGCTGAGGAGAGAGGCTGGTGAGTAGTGGTTGCAGGCTATCCGAATTGGTTTCAGATTGATGTATATGATGGTGGATTGAATCAGAGGTGAGTTGAGCAATGTTTATAACGTTTGGGCTGTGAGGTTGATGATGATGAGGATTCCAATTGTATATAGAGAGAATTGTGGTGGTGTCCAATCGAGAAGGTAGTGATGATGATGGAGAATATATCAAAATAGAATAAAAGATGGTGGAGAATGATGATGATGGAGAGGGTGGAAAACATCATAATTGGAAGGGTGGTGATGATAATGATTCAGGGTTGTGGGGTTGGAATTAGTGAAGTATGGGTTGGATGTTGGTGTTTAGTGGAAAGGGGTGGAAAAAGAAATGGAATTGATTGTGACTTGAAACCATTATGCGTGAGGATGAACTAAGTTATTGAAAATGAGATGGAAAGTGATCAATATGGGGACATAATAATTTTGAGGAGGGAATCATTTGAATGGAATAATTGAGATATTTAAATAAATTTGGAATTCAAAAATGATTTTGAAAAGAATACTTTGAATAAATAATTAAAATAATCTAATTTTAGAAATTCGGATTTTAATTTAAAATCGAACAAATTCGATGTTTTGAAAATAATACTTTGAATAAATAATTAAATAACATAATTTTAGAAATTCGGATTTTAATTTAAAATCGAACAAATTCGATATTTATTGACTTGGCTAGACGAATCCGTCGCGGCGTTAACTTCAAAATAATAGGTGAAATAGTAGCGACACAATTTTCTAAATATTAAAATAATTATTAATTGCGTAAAATCTTGGTCGCTACAATCTTACCTCCTTAAAATAATTTCGTCCTCGAAATTAAACTTACTTGATCTTATGATTTTTTGAATACTTAATCAGAATCTCTTCTTCTTTCTCTTATGTAGCATCATCGCTACCATATTTAACCCAACCATATTTAACCCACTGGACTTTGACTAAATGCATCACTTTGTTTTCTTAAGAACATGGACTTTTTCTATAGACATATGTGTCTACTCAAAAATTCTTCTGAATCGTAAGTGACTGAAAGTTCACTATTCTTTGAATTCCATTATTATGAACCAAAAACAACATAACTTATTCATAGATGATCAACTTATTTCATAATCTCAATACATTATCACCTTCAATTATCATCATCATATCATTCCTTACAATTTTCTATTGTACCTTTATATTCAACTAACCTTACGTCCATCATCATTATCTCACATAATCCCAAACAACATCATGTCTCTTTACTAATTTCTGTAATTCCATAAAAAAATCTCTTCAAGTTTCCATAAATCTTTACTGATATATCAAACCATAATAATTTGTCATCTCTAAACTTCTTATCATCGAATATTCCCAAAATAATCAAAATAATTCCCAATCGTATGTAAAAATTTCATCATATCTTGTAGTATTCATGTAACATGTCACTTATCATCGTATCATGTGACCTCAGATATTCGTATATATCTCTAAAATTTCAACAAATCTTTACTGACATATCATATCATAATAATTTTTCCTTTCTTCTTATCATCGAATATTCCCAAAATAATCAAAGAATTACCTGAATATTCTTTCTACGTAATATACCCAAACATATCAACATAATATCATCAACTTATCTTTCCAATATTTGTAACCCAAAATTCAGTAAACAATTGTCTTCCAAATAACTAAGATTCTTTACTTAAATGTCACCACATTTCCTGCAAAGTATTTCTTTCACTTATACATACTTATGAATTCTGATTCAATACAGTCCTTATTTCACTTTCACTTATTCCCGTATCATCTCACTATACCTTGATTATTATATCAAAAATATCAGTACCAAAATCCAAGAAAAATATTCCATCAAATAAGATCATCGAACTCAATATTCACACGATTCTTCCCTGGATAGCCATAACATCTATTAACCGTCTAGTCGTCATATCTATCACGTACCTTATACGTCAATCTGATCACTAATATTATATATCAATTTCTTAGACTAAAAAAAATCTTGGATTCTACAGTGATCCCTCTTCTGAACACCATTCCAAAATAAGTCATCACTGTAAAATCTTATCCCTATTTTCCTCAAAATTCATATCCTTATAATACTCTCCAATACAAGTGATCATTTCTTACAAGTGATAAATCCATTCCCAAGAATAATTAAGATACTTCCCAATAATGCCATTATACTTGTCTTCACTCGTCTTTCAAAATATAACTTATCATTTACTCAATCTTGCTTATGATCTTGCAATTCTAAACTCAATTCTCTTAGTGATTGCATACCATACTATGCTCTTATTTCCAAACGATAAAATTCTAGGCAGAGTCTCCCTTGTAATTTGGACTTATCCAAACCATAAGCATACTTCATAACTCACAATATCCCATAATTCAATTCATAATTCCTCAACATAACAATTTCAAATCATATTTTTCAATATCACAATATCACTTCCTTCAATACCTTAATTGACTCAAAAGATTACTCATACTTATAAATATATACCATAAATCATATTCCCAAAATTTATTCACAAGGCCAAACTTCATAATAAATCTCTCTTCAACATAGAGGCATAATTCAATTACTCAACATAATATCCATTACTTAAATACCAAAAACTAAGAACCAAATCTTTAAATCTCTAACTTCATAATGCCTCTCATAAAAGTCTCAATAAAATCATATCACTTATAATCTTAACATCTTATCACAACTTCATAACTGGCTTGCTATTTCTCATTTAATCTAAACGATAAATAATCTGAAAATATAATCAAATCCTTTCCGTTGACTTCTCATACTTAGTGCCATGTCTAAAATCAATTATGCAAAGTCCATCTAGGGTTCATCATTTCTAACTCGAGGACAAAAATTATTTAAAAATCATTCTTAAATCATATTATTCCCATTATGCTCAACACTCGTTTTCTTTCTTAAAAAAATTTCTCATAATCATACATTAAAGCATATAAGTTATGACAAAGCATAACAACATCATTATTTTCGAAGAAATACATTCTTATTTCTCATAAATCATAAGTATCCGAAATACTCTTCATTCTTTCTCATAAATCAGTAAAATGAGTATTCGAAATACTGAAATAACTTTAAACATCATAAACTTCTTTACCTCGGAGTTGGTGGAGCGAATGATGGCAGTGGCAATCTTCATCAATAAAAATCTTATAATGAAAATTATTTCTTGAAAATTCTTTTTTTTTTTTTTTTTTTTTTTGAAAATTTTACCAGTCTACAGAAACGCAGACTAGCTCTGATACCAACTTGTAGCGCCCCGAGTTCCGTATACCCGATTCACTACGTCATTTTCTGTCTAAATTTTTTTCGAATAATATTTTTGCGGAAGAAATAATTGAAATTCATTTTTGGCAACATTAAATAACTGTAATGGCCGATAAAATTGAAACATTTATGAAACCATTTGAAATAGTAAATCGAACCATTAATTTTGTAAAGAAATTGACAATGTCATAATTTCTCAAATAAATGAACTTCTCTAAATTATTCGATTGTTTGGAAAAATACGGAAATCATTAACGTCAAACTTTCAATCGTTTAACGATTATTGCCACCATCATTCATCGCTCGCCACCGTCTCCGAAATCTGCAAAACTGTTAAAAAGTAGGGTGAGTATTTCATGGGGGAAATACTCAGTAGACTCATCGCAAATTAATTTAATTTATAAGATGATTAAACACATAAATCCCGGCTCTTTATAAAACGGGCATTGATAGAGCTTCTTTATAAAACGGCTCTTGATAAAACTCATATTGTGCATTACAGCACGGGACATATTTTGCAAATCATAGGCTCTTTGAAAATAGCTCTTTGAAAACAACTCTTTGAAAACCATATACTTATAAAAACATTTTAATTATGCCAAACATAATTTCTTTTGAAAGCATAACATAAGATAGGATCGAAATCCTCATAAACATAGGGAGACACAAGAATTTTACCGAACTTAGGTGATAAGAATTCTTATGCAGTAAAATCACAGTAAGTTTTCATCATAACATAGGATAGGATTGAAATCCTCATAAACATAAGAATTTTACCGAACTTCGGTGGCAAGAATTCTTATGTAGTAAGTATACCAAGCATAATTTTTTGAAATTCATAGGGATCAATTGCATCATAACATAAGATAGGATCGAAATCCTCATAAACATATGCGACAGGAATTTTACCGAACTTAGGTGGCAAATCCTCATAAACATATGGAAACATAGGAATTTTACCGAACTTCGTGGCAAATCCTCATAAACATAGGAGACACAAGAATGTTACCGAACTTCGTGGCAAGAATTCTTATGTGTAGCGCTACTAAAACTCCGGTCCCCTTAACATATCATAACTTATCATATGGGACCCATAACAATCTTGGTAGATTGATTTCATAGCAATGATAAAAAAAAAACATTTTCGTGAAGCATAGGGTATACTTACTTTTCGTAAAAACATAAAGTATATTTTCTTTTCATAAAAACATACTTACCTTTCATAAAAACATAAGGTATATTTACCTTTCATAAAAACATACTTGCTTTTCTTAGAAATTGACTTTCACAAGTCACATGACATTCATATGAAATCATAATTTAAATCAATTAATAAGTGCGAGTCTACCTCAAATCCGACGAGTGCAAAGTTGAGCGGGAATGACTTCAATTTCTTTAAATTCTCCGTACGCTTCGTCTTAGCCAATAAGTCACTTTAGTATATCGAATATATAGTTCAAAATGATAAATTATAATTTGAGGACTAAAATTGATGTTTTGAAAGTTGAGGGACTAAAATGAATACTTTTGAAAGTTCAGGGACTAAAATAGATACTTTGAAATTTGAGGGATTAAAATGAATACTTTGAAACTTGGGATTAAAATCAAATAAAGTAAATCAGCAAGGACTGAATTGATCAGATTTTTTTTTAAAATGAAAGGGCTGATTAAAATCATTTAAAACCTTGGGACTGAAATGGATAACTTTAAAAGTTGGGGACTGATTTGAAAAACCTTTAAAGTGAAAGAGGCTGATTTGAAATATTTCAAACTTAAGGACTGATTTGGAAATACTTTAAAAGAATTGAAAGGGCTGAATTAAGACATTTTAAAACATAGGGACTGAATTGAAAGGCTTTAAAACTTCAGGGACTAAACTGCAGATTCTGAAAATTAATATAATATATCAGATCTTTATCTTCTCTCTCTCTCACAACTCGTATCAACAGAGAGGAGAGAAAGGCGAAAGATAGAGAGAAGAAAATGGCGATCGGCTGTCTTGGGTCCGAACGGTGATTTCGCCGGCGCAACACCGGCGTTGGGTACGGGGAGTGGCGATGGTGCAATTAGGATAGTTTCTGGGCTGATTTGGGGGCGATTTAAGGTGAAACCGAAGCTAGGGTTCGCGGTTCTTCCGGCGAAGGGAGCGGCGCTTGAGGTAAGTAATTGGCTCCATTGATTCTTGGGTTTTGATTTTGGTTTTGGGTGAGGATTTGGAGCTGTGATTTTGGGTATTGTGGTTTTGGGTGGTGATGGCTGTGTGTGTGGTGATGGTTCGGTGTAAGCAGCGCTGCTACAGGTGATCGTGGTATTGGGTGGTTCTTGGTTGCGAATGGTGGTGTTGATTGATGATGATGAGTTTGGTGATTCGGCAGTGGTGGTATTTGCAGCGTAAGTGATTGATGAGGTGGTGGGGCTGACCGGTATTGATTTGTGGGGATGATGATAGCAGAGATTGGAAATGGCAGAGGCAGTGTTGAAATGTAATATTTTGAGGAAATCTGGTGATAGTGAAAATGGTGCAGTGTGATCCGGTTGAACTGTGGTTTTATGAATTGGCTGCGAATTGATTTCTTGGAAGTGTGACAGAGTCATGTGATGATGATGATTGGTGGTGCTGCAGGGGTTGAAGTTGGTAGTGAGGATGTTCAGTGGTTTGGTGTAGTGGTTGTTTGTGACATGGCTGAAGGTTGGCGAATTGGTGGTGCTTGACTGGATTGATGAAGTAATCGTCATGGCTATGGTTCAGTTTGATGGGTTCACAGTGGTGAATTTGATCTGAATGGAGGTGCTGGAAGTCATGGAAATCGTGTGTTGGTTTGAGCTGAGGAGAGAGGCTGGTGAGTAGTGGTTGCAGGCTATCCGAATTGGTTTCAGATTGATGTATATGATGGTGGATTGAATCAGAGGTGAGTTGAGCAATGTTTATAACGTTTGGGCTGTGAGGTTGATGATGATGAGGATTCCAATTGTATATAGAGAGAATTGTGGTGGTGTCCAATCGAGAAGGTAGTGATGATGATGGAGAATATATCAAAATAGAATAAAAGATGGTGGAGAATGATGATGATGGAGAGGGTGGAAAACATCATAATTGGAAGGGTGGTGATGATAATGATTCAGGGTTGTGGGGTTGGAATTAGTGAAGTATGGGTTGGATGTTGGTGTTTAGTGGAAAGGGGTGGAAAAAGAAATGGAATTGATTGTGACTTGAAACCATTATGCGTGAGGATGAACTAAGTTATTGAAAATGAGATGGAAAGTGATCAATATGGGGACATAATAATTTTGAGGAGGGAATCATTTGAATGGAATAATTGAGATATTTAAATAAATTTGGAATTCAAAAATGATTTTGAAAAGAATACTTTGAATAAATAATTAAAATAATCTAATTTTAGAAATTCGGATTTTAATTTAAAATCGAACAAATTCGATGTTTTGAAAATAATACTTTGAATAAATAATTAAATAACATAATTTTAGAAATTCGGATTTTAATTTAAAATCGAACAAATTCGATATTTATTGACTTGGCTAGACGAATCCGTCGCGGCGTTAACTTCAAAATAATAGGTGAAATAGTAGCGACACAATTTTCTAAATATTAAAATAATTATTAATTGCGTAAAATCTTGGTCGCTACAATGTATAATGGTAAGTCTCGACATATTCGAAGACGACATAATACCATTCGACAACTACTCTCACAAGGTATTATCACTTTGGACTATATGAAGTCAAAGGATAATATTGCGGATCCGTTAACCAAAGGGTTAACTCGTGAGCTAGTTGTTAAAGCATCGAGGGGAATGGGCTTGCAGCCTATGACGTTTAAAGGTGTCATGGTGGAAACCCAACCTAGCTGAATAGAGATCCCATGATCTAGGTTCAAAGGGACAACTAAACCATGTATATCTGTGTAAATCACTGAGAAGGTTCTCCTGCTGCTCATTCCTATGTTGTTTACAGTGATTGAAAAGATGCAGGTTAAGCTATGCTTTTAATGACTCTTAAGCGTGGTGGTGAAACGCTAAGTTAAGAGGTCACCTATGTGAGTGTGAAGTGGGGCCGCTTCTATAAGGATTGGGAAGGCTACATCCTTGAACAAACACTTGAAGAACCAGGCGACATGTTCATGGCCAAAATGAACACAACTTTGAGAACTACGCTGTGTCTAGAATGGTCCTGTATGAGATCTATTGTCTTGGTTTACACAAATGGCGAAACAGTTCAAGGTATCAGATCCACTGGTTTGCTAGTAATACCCGATAGGTTTCACAAGGGAAGGTTCAAAGCTAAACGCTACCTATCCTATGCAGGATTGATTCGTTTACTCTCTCTTTGGCTCCTGAGTCTTCAATTTCCTCAGATTTTCATTCATGTGGGGGATTGTTGGAAATTTCATCAGTTTGAATTTCATCAGTTTGGAAATCAGTTTCAGTTGGAAATTTCATATTGAATGAAAATTAAAACTCCATCAATTTCATCCGTTTTTTCTTTCTTTCATTTCATCAGTTTTTCAAATTCTGAATAAATGGAATTCATTGCTAATGGCTTATAAAAATGGCAGTATACTTCTTGGTTGAATAACAGATCAGAAAAAAACACAGAAAAATAATTTTCAGCATCCTCTATTTCAGCAGCAAATTTTTTTTCCTCTTCTTCCTTCCTTCCTTGCAAAGTTCTTTGAGAGTTAACACAGCTAGTTCGACAGGCGGTTAACGTAGTGCAACGCTAGCCGAAAACCGATTGTATCCTGGGAATCGAACACCGATCTAAACCTCGTGCACCCCGGTGAGGCGACGAATTCGATTTAAGGAAATCGTGTGAACACGGGCCTTCAGTTTGATTATATTTTCTTTGATTCTCTAAATTTTCCCCAACAGTTCTGGCTCTGAAGGTGATTTGGAAGTGCACATGGTGGTTGGATTGAAATCGTTTCATTTCGGCTTGTGCTTGTTTGGTGTTGATGATACGAATTTGGGGTTGAGCAGTGGGCTAAAAAATGGCGGTTCGGTGATGGAGATGGAGGTGGCGTTTGGATTTTGGCCGTGGCAGGGGCGGTGGTTTCACGTTGAATACCAGTGCAAATGGTTGGGGGAAAATACTCACCTAGTGCTTGGGAGTTTGCTGAAACAATTTCTCCGTGTCAGAATTTGTAATGAGATTGGGAAAGAAATAAACATTATCTGTGATTTATTATTGGTAATTTGTAGCAGATTTTTGGTTGATTGTGGAGCTGAACCTGGGATTGAGGAGTGATCATGGGAAGTAATTTGCATGAATAGGTATTCTATCATCTGTGTTTGCCATGAATTTGTGAGGAGGAAGGGTTGATGACTGAATTAATGTATGGTATGTTATGATAGTTTGGGTTTATGACAGAATGGCTGGATCGAGGGAAAAGATTGAGGAGTAGAAATGACTTGTGAGTGGGTTTCTAAAATGGGCATGAAGAAAATGATTTTGCTTGAATTAGGCTGAGATCAAGAATTTTGGGATAATTGAGATTCTAAAATAAATAAAAATTTTGAGAAATGAATTTAAATTGGAGATAAAATATTTTGGACTAAAATATTTAAAGTTTGGACTAAAATTTATTATTTAAGATACATTTAGAAACTTCTTAAAATTGAAATTGAACATTAAAGATAAATAATGAAAATGGGAAACTTTTAAATAAAATTTTGAAATTTGACCTAAGATTTTAAATAAATTTAATTTCAGTTCATTGGCTAGACGAACACGTGCTTTTAAAATAAATTGACAAAGTCGTAGCGACACGTTTAAAAAAATAATATTTATTTAAATAAGTCATGGAAAATTCTCGGTCGCTACAATTTTTTTTGTCAAAATTAAAGAAATGATTAAATTTTATTTAATTTATGCATTGGTAAAAAAAAGTTGATATCAACAAATTAATCAATGATTATTGTAATATGCAAGTCGAAGATCGTACTCATTTTTGTTTAAGAACAAAAAGTTAATATCAGCAAATTTATGATTCAATAATTTTATTTATTTATTTTCAAATATATATTAATTCAATATTACCTGCCTGGGCAAACTAATTTAGTCTCTGTTTTGCAAATTTTTTAAAACATATTTTTAAACAATATAATTCTCCAAATCATCTTTTAATAACATATATTTTCTCTCTCTACTTTTTAACAAAATATTTTACCTCGAAAATATAAAAAAACATGTTTTTAAAAACAAACTTTTAATGCCTCCAAGCGCTACAATAATTTCAGATTAATTAGCAAAACCTGATACTATTTTCTAAAGTTCTCACATATAGACTGGCTATTTTTTGGGCGGGATTTCTAGGAGGGATATTGGGCAAAAGAAGCGAGGCCTCTCCCAGATAGGGAATATCTTATCTTAAAAATATAAATAAACTAATTTATAATTGTTATTGTATTGTTGAACAGAGCCTTAGTTACATAATCATTGTACAAAAAAAATAATCTGGAATAGTCATTTAATCTTTCTTTTAGTAATCTAATTGGAAAGCTTATAAAAACACCAATATAAGGAATATTCTTAAGTTCTTTTCTATGTTTGGAAATTTTTTTTAAAACATATTTTATGACAATACATTTTTTTAAATGCACACATTTTCTCTCTTCTCTTTTCAATCATACTAGTGAATCACCTGTGCGATGCACGGGAAGAAACGTATTGATAAAGATAATTCAATGTGAAATTAGATGAATCATTCAGATAAAATAAATAAATTTTGCAAATAAAAGATATCATCATTTATTGGTTTCATATGACTACAAATTCTGGAATACTTCTTTGTACATAACATTGTTTGTTTATTTTGTTGGTCTTCCATTCTTATCACAAATCAACATCTTTAATCCGGAACGATTTGTTACCTAGAAATCGCAACATAAAGTTGTCCATGTGTAAACACCAGCCATTTAAGAAGAAGTCCCACATGCGAACGTGATTGTCCCTGACTCTTATTGATAATAATGACATAGGATGTCATCATTGAAAATTGTCTTCTTTGAAATCTAATAGGTTTTCTAGAATTAGAAGGACTCAATGATATCATTGGAATAAAGAACTTGTGTCCTGTATTGATGCTATAAAGAATTTGACCTTCTAGAACATGGTCGCCAAGTTTTGTAACTATCAACCTTGTTCAATTGCACAACCTCTGTGTACGATCAATATTTCTCAGAAAGAACTTGTATCCTTCACTTATCCGATGCAACGGTCCACCACGTGGTGCAATAAAGATATCTCTGCGTCCAAGTCATGTATCAAAATCTACCGACAATCAATTCCGTAATTTCATCGACAATAGGAAAATCATATTGTCTATCACCGGTCGCCCACCAACCAATAAGTATAAGTCTTACATTTGAAATGTTTTCCTCAATCATCTTTTCTCAAATCGACCTAAATTTCTTTAACAATTTGTTGTATTTGTCTAGCATATTTTTCAAATAAAAAGCTATACAATCATGCAACATTGAATCGCATGATTTACTCATATCAAGGGATATTAAAAGACATAAATTAAATTTCAGACTAAATTATCTGTAAACAATATAAATATAAAAGCAATAAATACATAATACGTACCCCATAACCCTTTTTCTGCTTTCAACCTCATTCACATTGTCAACAATGTAAAGCGAGCAAATTGTAGAGCTGAAACATCATCAGGCAACAGACTCCCAATCTTATGGCAATTTTGACCGTGTAATCTGAAAACTGAAGGCCCTCCACCATCATTTAGCCCATTATCTAATCTCCCATAGAAGTGAACGAAAACATCATATTATATGTCTGAATGTTCTCAACGAAATTCTCAATCCTGTCGTCCCTACCATATAACAAATGTTTCAAAATAAGCGGATGATCTTCCATAATAGGAATCTTCACTTTCTCTTGTATACAACAAAAAAGGATTAACAAATAAACTGCGAAATCGAATTAAACCGCAACAAATGGTTTGGTTTGGTTCAGTTCGGTTTGGAAAAATTTCAAACCGCCTTAAACGATTTGGTTTAGGTTTCAATTGTCAAAACCGCGATTTCAAATAGTCAACCCGCCAAATTTTAAAAAATTAAAAAAAATAAAAAAAATAAAGGCAAACGTTCAATTAAAAAAACGCAACACACTTTTTATCGTCAACAAATCAAAATTAAGGAATCCAAAATTAATTTGTTCAAATTCACAATCAGTTGGAAATAATTCTTGCTCCTACAATTCATAATCATCATCCAAGACAACGGGTATAAGAAACGAATTCGATAATCATAAAAAAAGAAAAAAATACTAAAATTGTGAGATTGACAATGATGCATCAAATTTCATGATATTATAGGTTTTTGCAATAATTATACAACGTAATTATTTTTTTTATGAAAATTATAATATAACATTGATCATCTCAATTTTCAGTTAAGTAAATTAGGATACAATTTACTTATTGTTGTAGAAATTTAAGAATCATAAATATTGAATTAAAATATAAAAATTAATATCATGTCATAGTTAATTATTTTTTAAAATTTAGACTTAACAATTATGACAAAAAAACCATTAATAACTATATAATTTCAAAACAATATAAATAAATCTGTTAACCGTTAATGTAAAAAATGTGATATGAGACTTTCTGGATTAAAAAATTGTATAATAATTAAATGTAATTTTAAATAAAATTATTTTGATAAATAATTTGATATAGAAAAGAAGGTTATTATGTATATATAACAAAGAACTTAAATGTATGACTATTTAAAATGAAATTTAATACAACTTGATTAAATATTTGATATAAATGAAAATGAAAATTCGACATTAGATTTGTATGACCGAACGAAATTATTCATCCATAAGATTGAGACCAATAAAATATTATAATTATTATAAAAAAATTATTTACGTATTAAAAGTAACTTTCTATAAAAATACTAATTAATTTAATAGAACGCAATACAAAGGAGCTCAAATTTTTAGATGTACTAAATAACTAAAAAAATAAGATTATTTATAAAAAGTTTTATATGATAATATTTATTTAGTATTAGATGCGAAATTTTGAACTGAAAATTTTACAATGAATTTATATGAGTGCATACAAATACTTATTTGTAAGATTCATAACATTAAATGATTAGAATAATTTTATGAAAAGAGAGTTTTAAACACAAATAACCAAATATAAATAAGTGAAAAAAATCCTTTATAAAAATACTTAAGTGGAAATAGCAGTATGAACACAATAAAAGTTGAATTTTGAAGTGTGAACACAATAAAAGCTGATCAAAAAGTTGTGTCAAATTGGCGGAAAATTCTACTCCTTTAATATTAAGTAAGATAAGATATTTTACTTTGACAACGTCACATTTTTTGTTTTTAAACAAAATTTTGTTTAACAAACAATGTTTTTCAACAAATTATCAAGAAATGTCATTATTAAGTGCGCTCCACAAAAATATTTTTGATTAATTTCAACTAATTGATATATCAAGTGCAAAGTCTAATAATGGAAATGTTGTTGACGTGATTTGCATAAAAACGCTAAAACATATATATATATATATATATATATATATATATATATATATATATATATATTGACAATTATTAAGCAAACGTTTGGTAAAAAAAAATAAACTGATTTATAAATCAGTTTATAAATTACACAATTTTTCAAATCACTTTTCAATCGTCCATATTCTCTCTTTTCAATTTTCATCCACTACTTTTTATCTTAAAATCGTAAATTAATAAAATTATAACCACACACTGTTACCAATCATAGGGCAAATATTTATTGATAAAGTCCTGCGTTAGGCAAAACTTCCTCTATAATAAAATTGATTTATAAATTAATTTATAAACTAAACAATTTCTCAAACTATTTTTTAATTACACATATTTTTTCTCTTCGATTTTTAAAATATTTTTTATTTCAAATTCATAAATAAATTAATTTATAAACAGAATAGTGTTACATCTTTGAGAAAATCTATGCAACTCACGTAAAAGTTGAAAAATGTCGGCTCCTTTGCATAGAAACTATAAAATATTTATTAATATTTTTTTTTTTTTGGGGGGCAATTATTAGCAATTGTTTGGTAAAAAGATAAAATAATTTATAAATCAGTTTATAAAGATCACAATTTTTTTCAAACTATTTTTTAACCACAAACATTTTTCCTCTCTAATTTACAATCACTCTTTTTACCTCAAAATCATAAATATATAAAATTATAACCACACATTGTTACCAATGATAGGCTAAATATTATTTGATAAAGTCTTGTTTTCGGCAAAACTTCCCGGGTAATAAAAATCATTACATATTACGCCTCCATTTGGTAAACAAAAAACCCGACTTATAAATTATACAATTTTTCAAACTAATTTTTAACTACACAAATTTTCTCAATCCAATTTCAATCACTACATTTTACCTTAAAATTATAAATAAATCAGTTTATCACGATGTTACATCTTTTAGAAAATATATGCAACTCATGTCAGTTGAAAAATGTCAGCTGTTATTTGCATAAAAACTTTAAAACATTTATTATTATTTTTTTTGACAATTATTAAGTAAGTGTTTGGTAAACAAAATAAACTGATTTATAAATCAGTTTATAAATTACACAATTTCTTAAATTATTTTTTAACAACACACATTTTCTCTCTCCAATTTGCAACCACTGTTTTTTATCTCAAAATCATAAATAAATAGGATTATAACCATACAATGTTACCAATCATATGCTAAATATGTAGCAAGTGTTCGGTAAATGGTTTATAAATCGATTCATAAATCATATAATTTTTCAAATCATTTTTTAACCACATACATTTTCTCTCTCCAATTTTTAACGACATATTTTACTTTAAAATCATAAATAAATCTGTTTATAAACCGCTACAATGTTACCAAACGGAGGCGATGGTGTGTTCGGCAAAACTTCCCCCGTAATAAAAATCAGTACATAGTAAGCCTCCGTTTGTTAAATAAAATAAACTGATTTATAAATAAATTAATAAATTAAACATTTTTCCTAATTACATTTCAATTATACAAATTTTATCTCTTAAGTTTTCAACCTCTATTTTTTACTTCAAAATTATAAATAAATCAATTTATAAACAAAACAATGATATTTCTTTTAGAAAATCTATGCAATTCATGTAAGTTGAAAAATGCCGGCTCCTCAATCAAGGATAATACAATTTCCCAGTTTATCCTTTTGCCTTCAATAATAGCTGTTTGGGTGTGAGTAGTTTCGGAATAAATGGCAAAAGAAGTCGTTATTATTAGACTTTTGCAAACAATCAAACAACTATGAAATTGTGTGCAGGCATTAACGGATAGCTGTCCAGATTTTATTACTCTTCGTCTCAATTATATAAATTTGTTCAAATTTTAACACAAATTAAAAAAATATATTTAATGTTATTAAAAAAGTAATTTTTATAAAAAAAAATTTCAACTTACCCTTATTTAATATCAAAACTATTATTTTAGATGTAATAAATAAGGGTACATTGATAAATAAACAAAATAAATACTTTTCAAAAAAGAAATAAGTCTATATAATTGAGGCAAAACGAAAAATAAAATGAAACCTATATAATTGGGACGAAAAGAGTATTATTTTTCCTTCCAATTGTGGGCGAAAATTTTGGGGGGACTTTTGGACGAGAAAGTTTTGTGCACTATACTCCTTTAATATATTAATAATTAATAACTAATAACTAATATATACCTCGTGTGATGAATAGGAGTTACTTTCCGTAATATCTATTTCGATAAATATTTCTAAAATTTTAATACTTTTAATGATGACAAGTATAAAATGCATAAAAATAATAATATTTTATCACAATAATTAATAAAAATTAAAAACAACATAATTATTCAAATTATTAAAAACTTATTAATATAGTATATGTCAATTTATATATTTAAATAATAAATGATCACAAATTTCAATAACTTTTATGCATATTGTTAAGTTCATTGAAAATGCGAATTTACATAATTTCCGCATTTAATAATTTTATTTAACATGTTTTTTTAAATTTTCATTCAAAAAATCTATCACAATAATTATAAATGTGTGTTTAATCTCGACCCAACAAATATTTATAAATACCAATAAAATTATACTTTTACTTACAAAATCAAGCAGTTAAAATATTAAAATAATAATTACGAAAATCAAGTAGGGGGCACCACGAGCCCTCAGTGGGCACCTTTCCGATAGACATAGATATAGATATAGATAGATAAGATATCTGTTATCTCTAATTTAGCATGTGTTCGGTAAAGTGTAAAAAACGGTTTATAAACATGTTTATCAAGCACACAATTACTCAAATCACTTATTAATCAAACACATTTCTCTCTTCAATTTCAACAACTATTTTTTACTAAAATCATAAATAAACAAGTTTATAAATCAAATACTATTATTAAACATAGGCTAAGGTTTTCAAGAAATTCTTGATCCTCGTTCTTGAATTTCATTCGTTTTGTCAAGAATGATTGCTAATTCTTTTTTTTTTTTTTAATACCATACTTCAATTGTGGATAAGTTCCTCAATCTTTACTTGTTGTAAATATTATTTCCTAACTTCTTCCGTCGATTTCTTATATTAAATCTTTCAATTATTATTTCCTAACTTCTTCCGTCGATTTCTTATATTAAATCTTTCATTACTTAGTACATCTCGTCCTTTAAGATAATTTATGTCAAAATATTATGTTTCCATGATTTGATATGTGTGTGTGTACACACACATATTTTAGCAAAGGCATTTACATATATTTGATGAGTTTTTATGTTCCACTTAGGAAGGTCGATGTGGGTTAGTGTTCCCCAAATATATATTATGAAAAGAAATAATGTAGGGAATGAGAAGGACATAAATCCAACTTCCAAAAGATCGAGTGAAAAATAGAGATTCTGAAAACGGTAAATGAGGGAGTACAATTAAGATGTGGACAAAAAATAAAATCTACAATGTAAATATAATCACCCTTAAAAGGGAAAATTTTGTAGTATTAGGTACTCCATTCACTAAATAACTGACATTTGGAGTTTTGGCCACCTAATTAATTAATTTTGGTTCACATTCCTTCTGCCTTCGCGCCCCTTAGCACGTTAATTCACATACTAATGCACCATTAATTCACTAATTAATGCATTGAAGAATATTTGATTTTTAAAGAGATAATTCTAATTATAATATAGTGGCTTTTATTCCTTTTTTCTTTTTTTTTTTCTTTTTTCGTTTTGAACAAAAGTGGCTTTATTCTAAACATACGGTACAAAATCAAAAAATATTGCTCGTGTATTTTACTTGATCCGTGAAGAGTCTAGTGACCACACCTCTTGCCAAGCTACCAAGATATTAAGTGGTAAGTTCAAACTCTCGCAAAAATATTAGATAGTACCAAAATTTTAGAACATCGTTTTGATAATAATTGCAACAAAAAATCAAGCACATTAGTACATGACTTCTAAGGATGTCTTGTTGATCTTTCTGGACAAGTTCATGATTATGGTGTGGAATAAACTTAGAAACAGTCGATTGATCATTTTCAAATGTAGAATCTATACTTGCCAAGCATCATGTTCTTGTGTTTAGCTTATTAACCTTCCTCACTCTTGAAGGAACAAAACATCTGCAAGAACCATGTCTTGAAAATACAAAAGATCTTTTGCTTATATTCTCATCTGCCAATCTAGCATACTTATCCCTACGCACGCTAAAACCAACCTCTTTTGCATAATCATTGTAAAAATTGTATGCTTCAATCTCATTTGAACACACCGTTTCAATTTTCGGTAGTTTCTCTCTTGATGTAGAATATATAAAAGTAACATGGTCCTCCTCCATAACTTCATTTATACTTTCACCTTCAAATGAGTGTGACCCATTATCTGATAAACTATTTGTGCAATCATTTTGTATATCACCAACCAAAATATTTGATGTTATCCAAAGTAGGAGATCAAAGGAGAAGTCGGGCTATCGGCAATACAACAATGCTCTACATGGAAAATGGGGCAAGTTTCATGTTGGAGTCGAGTCGAGAAAACGAATGGATCAAGTTGAGTCAAAGAGGGAAAGTTCGAAAACCAGAACCAAAGTCACGGTCGCAAGCCATGTTTGTCACGACTGTAACTCTCTCTCGGTTTAGAACAAAGAAATCAAAGATTTGCACACTTACGACCATAAGTCATATGGTTATGACCGTAATCCTTAAACAGAAGCACACTTACGATCGTAAGTTTAAGATTCATGGCCATAACTATCCTTTTCCAGATATACATGAATAATTGTTTTCCATTTTTAATTATTTATTTCCATATTTTGGACCCTAATTATGGCTAGGTCTAGGTTAGAAGCAATTTACCTTATATTATTGTTTTTCTTTCATTGTTGGACAATTAACTTTGACATTATTTAATTGATTTGAGAGTTTTCCCCTGATAGGTGAGTTATTCCCTTACTTGTTCTTCAAGAACCCAATTGAACTTATCAAATATTATAAAATATATGTGGCATTCCAAACAGAAACTTATCAAGAAATTTGACATCCCCTGTGGTGTTTCGAAAACCTCGGTTCTTTAATCCACATCGTCGATTTATCACGTCGTGATTGTTGGGTCAACATCCTATCATCAATCCTATATTTTAATTCCGTTATTTTATTTCTTGTTTTCTTGTGTTTGGCTGAATTTTGATATTTCCTATTGCTGTGTAGATTATTCCATGTTCTTTGTCGCATTTCCTGAGCGGGGTCGCATTAGGTGGTATAAAAGCTTGAGTCTAAATTCAATTCTTGATATGGGAAGGAGTGAAAGGAGAGATAGGAGTGAAAGAGGTCATAGAAGGAGGCATGAGAATAGGGATGAAGCGGATGGTAACCTAGAAAGTATAAAAATGACCATACCACCTTTTCATGGAAGGAGTGACCCGAAAGATTATTTGGATTGGGAAAAGAAGGTGGAGTTGATGTTTGAATCACAATTATTCAGAGGAAAAGAAGATTAAGTTCATGGTAGTAGAATTCACTGATTATGCAATGAATTGGCAGGATCAATTGGTGACGTATAGGAGGAGAAATGGTGAGAGGCTGGTGGACACATGGAGAGAGATGAAAGTCATAATGAGAAAGAGGTTCATCCCAAGTCACTATCAGAGGGATATCTACCAACATTTGCAGAGTCTTACATAGGGGTCTAGGAGTATAGAGGAGTACCACAAAGAAATGGAAGTAGCTATGATAAGAGCCAACATTGAGGAGGACTGATAAGCGTATTTTATACACTTATTTATCCGTCGAAATTAGGATATTATATTATTTTTCTCGAATAAATTCTACTTAGTTTGTGTTTATTTGTCATTATTTCAGGTTGTATCCCAAAAATATAGAAAAATAAGAATTGAAGCAAATTCATGACAATTGGACGAATATTGAGATAAAACGAAGAAAAAAGACTAAAGTGTACACTCCCAAAAGTTGAAGACCGAATGTGCAATTAACTCAAGGACCAACTTATTTTATTTGGAAGAATTGTGGCCCTAAAACATAAAAATTAAAGTATGAACTAATTGGGCTTTTATAGGGCTAAATTGTGTGTGTGTATATATATATAAACATACACAGGAAAAACGAGAGGGGTAGCTGTGAGTTAAAAACAGAGAAAAAAGGTGCCGCCTAATGGAGGAGACAAAGTGAAAGGGACTAATTGTGGTGGTCGGTTGTTGAAGAAGAGGGAGGTTTGAGAGAAGAGAGGGCCGTGAGTTGAAACAGAGGAGGAGGAGGCTGCTTGAAGGGATAAACATATATACAGACGGCATTGTGAGATAAAGAGAGGGGGATTCTTTGATTTTTATCTTATATACATATATATACCCAGGTAGATAATTAAAGAGAAGAAGGTAGAAGACTCTTGGCAGAAAGTGGTTGGCTTTTTCGGTGGAAAATTGGAGGAAGGAGCCAATTTAGGAGACAATGTTGGTGGTTGTCAGATGAGTTTCCTGGGAGGAGTTTCGGCGAAGATAAATTGGTGAAAAAGGGGAGATATACATATATACATTGAAGAGAAACAACAGCTTGGAAATTAAGGAGAAATGGTTGGCTTTGGTGAGGAATTAATTAAGGGAATACTTTGAGAAGAGAGGTGCACTGCTGAATTCAAGAAAGCAGCCGACTGGGAATAAACAAGTACACGGCTGGAAGGAGGATGCTAATTCTTAAGCACTTCAACATTCGGGTTTTATTTTCATTATATATTACTTTTTATTCCCAAAACATGAATAGCTAAATTTTAAATCGGGATTAACGATATCGATTTAATGTTTTAGTTTGATTTTAATTCTCAAGTTGGTGCTTTGATATTCATGTATTGATTTTATTATTGCGTTTAATGCTTGAGTTGCATGATCACCAATTCATGATTTAATGGTTGTTTTCATAATCCGAGATGTGAGTTAACAATTAGATCACGTAATAAAATCCGGCAATTTCAACAAAAAGATAGAGATATGAATTTGTGGTTGCATGTGGTTAATTATGAATTCCTAGGAAATTTCATGCATTTAACTAAGGAGAACTCTGACCCGCTGTAGAGATACATGGTTGACTTAGTTAAATAAGCCTAATTTGAACTCGAGAGAGGTAAATTAGATATATGCGTGAATTCGACCAAATACAATTTTAGAAAATAACTTGAGATGAGAAATTAAGTTAGAACGTTATTTCGAAATCGTTAGTCCCGATATTCATTCAATTGCTAGAAATCCCACCACTTTGTTTCTTGCTTTCGTTAATTGCTTTTAGTTTTAATTTTCTATTTTCATTTTAATTGCATTGTTTATTTCATTGATTTCCAATTATATTGTCGTTTTTGGATTGGTTGTTATTTTATTTTCTTAGTTAGTTTTGGTTTTCTTCTAGGAATTCTATTGAATAAAAATAAATCGATAATAAATAAATAGTCCTCGTGGGATCGACAACCCGGACTCAAAAGTCCACTTTTATTACTTGTAGCGATATCGTGCACTTGCGATATTTCACACCAACAAGGACCGGGAGGCAACTATTTCTATTCTTGAGTGGGCTAAACCAGGACATTACTAATGTGGTCGAGCTGTAGCACTATGTGGAGTTAGAGGACATGTTGCATATGGCAATGAAGGTGGAAAGACAATTAAAACGAAAAGGGGCAGTAAGGTACTCACCGAGGACTTATCCTACAACACAACCAAAGAGAAATCACAATGATGAACATGTGAACATGTCCCAAAAAGGAGGGAGGAACCTACAACGAAATGTAAAAATATTTCTGAATCTCAACCTACTAGAGATAGGAATATTAAATATTTTAATTGTTTGGGTTCGGGTCCTGGTCAAATTGCATCTCAATGTCCAAATAAAAGGGTAATGCTTTTGCGTGATAATGGTGAAATTAGTTCGAAGGATGAGTTTAAAGGGATGCCTAGATTACAAGATATTAGGGCTAGTAGTAGTGATGAGGAAGGGTTGACTTAAGCTGTAAAAGGATCACTTGTTAATAGGCGTGTCCTAAGTGCTAGAGCTAACATAGATAAAGTTGATGAACAAAGAGATAACCTTTTTCACGCTAGGTGTTTGGTAGGTAAAAAGGTTTGTGGAATGGTGATTGATGGGGGAAGTTGTACTAATGTGGTCGGTATACTGTTGGTGGAAAATTTGGAGTTTCCTAAGGAGAAGCACCATAACTCGTATAAATTGTAATGGTTGACTGAGTTGGGAGAGATTAAGGTGAACCGGCAGGTTAATATCAAGTTTACCATTGGGGGTTATAGAGATGAGGTTGTTTGTAACGTAGTGCCTATGCATGTAGAGCATATTTTGTTGGGAAGGCCATGGTACCATGATTGGAGGGTGTTTCTACATGATGGTTTTAAAAATCGGTATTCATTTGTGAAGGGTGGAACGAGAATAACTCTTGCTTCTTTGTCACCTAAAGAAGTTCAAGATGATTAATTGAAAATAAAAACTGAGTTTGAGGGAAAAAATAAGAGTATTGAGAACACGACCTTAGGAAAAGTAGAGGAAGTAAAAATTGAAAAAAAGAGAGTTGAGGCCACGACCTCAGAAAAAGGTAAGCAAGAGTGCAAGAAGAAAAAGAAAGGAGAGTCCACCCACAAAATGAGCTTATTTGCACAATGGTTGAGGTATAAGGAACCACCCCTTACACTTAGCCATGCTAACAAATCATTTTCCAGTTCTATTAAATCTGTTTTGCAGGTACCTAAGTCAAACTATGATACTAAAGTAGGAAAGAAGTTCATTAGAACAAATGAGCAGCCCAAAAGACCGAGAAAGTTGGAGGAAAGAAAGAGGCAGCCCAAAAGATTATTGGATAGCACGAGGCATAAGCATGATCATCAAGCCTACAAAAGCAAAAAGAATTTGAAAAGCGGGTCAAAAGTTGATTCAAGGTCGAATCATTTTCAAGAGAGGGGGGATAATGTTATCCAAAGTAGGAGACGAAAGGAGAAGTCGGGCTATCGGGAATATAACAGCGATCTACATTGAAAACGGGGCAAGTTTCGTGTTGAAGTCGAGCCGAGAAGACGAATGGATCAAGTCGAGTCAAATGGGGGAATTTTGAAGACCAGAATCAAAGTCACGGCCGTAAGCCATGTTTGTCACGACTGTAACTCTCTCTCTCTCTCTCTCTCTCTCTCTCTCTCTCTCTCGGATCAGAGCAAAGAATTCCAAGATTTGCACACTTACGGTCGTAAGTCATATGGTCACAATCGTAATCCTTAAACAGAAGCACACTTACGGCCGTAAGTTTTAGATTCACGGCCGTAACTATCCTTTTCCAGATTTTCGTGAATTTTTAATTGTTTTCCTTTTCAAAATTATTTATTTCCACATTTTGGACCCTAATTGTGGGTAGGGCTAGGTTAGAAGCAATTTACCTTATATTATTTTTTGTTCTTTCATTGTTGGACAATTAACTTTAACATTATTGAATTGATTTGAGAGTTTTCTCTTGTAAGGTGAGTTATTCCCTTTCTTGTTCTTCTAGAACCCAATTGAACTTATCAAATATTGTGAAATATTTGTGGCGTTCCAATCAAATACTTATTAAGGAACTTGACATCCCTTGTGGCGTTTTGAAAACCTCAATTTTTCAATCCGCATCGTCGATTCATCGCGTTGTGATGTTGGGTCAAGGTCCTATCATCAATCATATCTTTTAATTCCGTTATTTTATTTCTTATTTTCTTGTATTTGAATTTAGATCTTTTCCTATTGTTGTGTAGTTTATTCCGCGTTCTTCGTCGCGTTTCCTGAGCGAGATCGTATCAATATTGTTAGTAAATTGTTAATCAATTTTCAAGAGACAAACTGACGCGATCCCGGTCGGGAAATCTCGTCGAACACGCGGAATAACGACAATTAAAACCTAGGAAAGATCTAAATCAGAACTGACATAAGAACAAACAACGAAAATAAGGATAGAACGACGGTAAAACCTTGACCCGACAATCACGACGCAATTTATGGCGATGCGGATTGAAGAACCAAGATGGGTGAACGCCACAAGGACTTGTCAATTTCCTTGATAAGTTTCGAATTCGGAAACACCACAAATATTCTTGCGAATATTTGATAAGTTTGCTGGAAGAACGCCACAAAGATCGGATCTTTGATAAGTTCAAGAAAAAAGGGAATAACTCAACCTCTCAATTTTGGAGAATCCTCTCACATATTTTATTAATCAACTCAAAACTTGTCTCTTTACAATGAATTGAAAAAGCGTATAAATAAGCAAAATAACCTAGCATCTAATTTACACAAAATAGAATTCTAAGTAGACTAAAATTCTAAAATAAGAAAATAACCTAAAATAATAAAAGGAAACAAAATAATTGGCAAAATTCCGGAAAATCTGGCGTTGCTCATTTACGGCCGTGAAGACTCCTTTTACGGCCGTAAAGGCCCTTCTGATCAAAAACTGATTTATTGGTTACGGCCGTGACACAATGATTACGGCTGTGAATTTCCTCCGGTTTGAATGTTACGGCCGTAAGAATGGACTTTACGGCCGTGAGACCTTTTCTGCTGAAATTCTGCCTTTTCCTTCGATAGTTGATTACGGTCGTGACAATAGCTTTTACGGCTGTGATTATATGATTTACGGTCGTGAAGGATTTCCATTACGGCAGTAAGGCCCTTTCTGCATAAACAATTTCGCGTACTCGGCTCGGCTTGATTCTTTTGTCTTCTAGGCTCGATTCCAACATGGAACTTGCTCCGTTTTCAATGTAGATCACCGTCATACTGCCGATGTCTCGACTTCCCCCTTCGATGCCTGGTCCGGATCACATCATACTCCCTCTCTTGAAAAGGATTCGACCTCGAATCCATTTTTGGTCGGCTTTTCAAGCTCCTCCTGCTTTCCTGGGCTCGATGATCATTTTTAAGCTTCGTGCAGTCCTTTAGACTCTTGGGCTGCTTATTCTGGCCAATAAATTTCTGCCCCGTCTTAAATCCAAAGCTTGATTTATGTCCCTGCAAAACAGATTTTAAAGAACTGGGGAGGGAATTGTTAGCTCGGTTAAGTGCAAGGTGTGGATCCCCGTACACCAACCTATGTGCAAATAAACTCAATTTGGGGGTGGACTCTCTTTTCTTTTTGCACTCATTCTCTCCTTTTTCTGAGGTCGTGGCCTCAACTCTCTTGTTTTCAACTTTCACACCCTCTCCTTTTTCTGAGGTCGTGGCCTCAACACTCTTATTTCTTTTTTCAAACTCACTTTTGATTTTCAATTGATCATTTTGAGTTTCTTTTGGAGATAACGGCACAAGTGTAAATTTCTTCCCACCCTTCACAAATGAATATTGATTCTTAAACCCATCATGCACTACCCTCCTGTCATGTTGCCAGGGTCGCCCCAACAATATATGACCAACATGTATAGGTACCACGTCACAGACCACCTCATCCTTATAACCCCCGATGGCAAAATTGACCCTAGCCTGCTTATTTACCTTAATTTCCCCTGACTCGGTCAGCCATTGCAATTTATAAGGGTTTGGATGTTTCATCAAGCTTAAGCCCAATTTATTAATCAACATTGTACTAACCACATTAGTACAACTTCCCCCGTCAATCACCATACCACAAACCTTTTTACCCACTAGGCATCTAGTATGGAATAAATTATCCCTTTGCTCACCAATTTCATCCACCCTGACCCTAGCACTAAGGACACGCCGATTAACAAGTGATTCTTTTTCAGGATAGGTCAATCCTTCCTCATCACTACTACTAGCTCCAGCTTCCACTAACTTAGGTATTCCCTTAAATTCATCCTCGGAACTAATTTCACCATTATCACGCAAGATCATTAGCTTCCTATTTGGACACTGGGATGCTATATGACCCATACCCAAGCACTTAAAACACTTAATATTTCTATCCCGAGTAGTTTGAGAATCAGAAATATTTTTACCTTTCGTTGTAGGCTCCTCCTTCCCTTTCGGGTTATGTTCAACGTTGGATTCCTGCTTAGGTTGTGATGTAGGATAAGATGGTGAGTGTCTTGCTGCCCCCTTTCGCCTTAGCTGCCTTTCCACTTTCATGGCCATATGCACCATATCTTCCAGCTCCACATAATGTTGCAGCTCAATGACATTGGCAATATCTTTATTCAGCCCACTCAGAAACCTAGCCATCGTAGCTTCCCGATCCTCCACCACGTTAGCCCGAATCATCGCCACCTCCATATCCTTATGATAATCTTCTACACTCCTCGACCCCTGAGTCATACCCTGCAGCCTCTGATAAATATCCCGATAATAATGAGTCGGCACAAACCGCTTCCTCATTATGGTTTTTAATTCACCCCAACTCTCCACCGGCTCCTCAAGGTTCCTCCTCCTACCTGTCACTAATTGATCCCACCAAATATTTGCATAATCGGTGAATTCAGTCATGGCTAATTTCACCTTCTTCTTTTCCGAATAATTATTACAATCAAAAAGCCGTTCAACCTTTGTCTCCCAATCCAAGTACGCCTCCGGATCACTCCTACCCTGGAACGATGGTATTTTCACTTTAATTTTTCCAAGGTCGTCATCAACAACATCTCTACCCCCACGATGCCTCCTAGTATCACGACGCTCCCTATCATGCCTCCTTTCATTCCTATCTCCTCTATCCCTCCTTCGTATACTACCTAAAGATATACTGCCACTTTCACTGCCCATGTCTTCATTATCCACACCAACCTCACGTTTATTACCTCTCCTAACCCGATAACCATCATGAGACTGATCCCGAGGTCTCTGTTCACGCCCTGCACCTCTATTCACCATCTGTGCCATAAATCTCTCAAATTGTGCCCTCATTGCTGCAATATCATTATTACTCTGTTCATCCTTTTTATTCATACCCCTGAGCTGTTTTCTGTCTCCAATAGAAGATGAAGAAATGGAAACCTCTCTATCAGACATTTTTAAGACACGAACAAGGAAATTCGGAATATTTGGGAAATATTTGGAATTTTCGGATTTTTTTTTTTATAATCTGCCAGAGAATTTGACTTCGAGTATGGCAGAAAAAACGGAACTGAATTTGGACGAAAAACGAAGAAGAAAAACACTTTTAAATTTTTGGGACTGACTCTTATGGATCAAACTGAAAAAAAATTATGACTGACACGAAGAACGCGAAGAACACGAAAAAAATCAAGAAAATCAAGAAACGCAAGAATCTGAAATAGATCCAAGCTCTGATACCAGATGATGAGATCCGAAGCGCGGAAGAAACGCCGGAAAGTTCCGAACCCAGGTTGTGGATGAACAGCTGAATCATGACCCGATATTCACGACGCGATGGCTCGAAGATGCGGAATAAAGAACCACGACTTTCGAAACGCCACAAGGATTTGCCCAATCTCCTTGATAAGACTTTGATTATTGAATAAAAAGAGATTGAATGTTTTTCAATTGTTTAATGTGTGGATTCACATTACAAACCCAAACTTATCAAGAATGATTATCTTGTGTCGTTCATCCAGAACTTATCAAATATTCGCGAGAGTATTTGTGGCGTTAAAAATTAGAGACTTATCAAGGAGATTGGGCAAATCCTTGTGGCGTTTCGAAAGTCGTGGTTCTTTATTCCGCATCGTCGAGTCATCGCGTCGTGAATATCGGGTCATGATTCAGCTGTCCATCCACAACCTGTGTTCGGAACTTTCCGGCGTTTCTTCCGCGCTTCGAATCTCATCACAAACAGTAAAATATGTAAACAGAGACAAAATTGGACTATAAATCACTTAAATACTACTGAGATGATACTTAAGGGATTGAGAGTAAAAAATCACAAATAGAAGTCATTTTTGTTGGAAAACCTCTTCAACTTCATTTCAGTTTCATAAAACCCGAGCTCATAAAGTTTCAGTTTCAAGGTTATTCAAATTTCATCAGTTTTCTTTTATTGAATGCAAATTGATTTAATTTTTGATTAAATGGTATTAACAATTGCAGTTGCTAAAAGATCTATAAATAGCCAAATCTCTTCTCGGTTGAGGAAACCCACAAAAGTACAAGTGAAATACAAGCTTATTCCTTCCAGCAATAAGCTTTTTGTTTCCAGTTTTAAAGTTTTCCATTTTATGATTTCTTTGAGGGAGAGAGTATATGTCACGACCCGTCCAAAATCACCCTACTGAACCTGAAACGTGACGTGCGCCGATGGCAGGTGCCAACTAGATGTTGGACCCACCACCAAGGTAACCTTAAATTTTCTTCGACTTTCAATATTTCCTTTTCATAATTTTGATCCCATAACAATTTATAAAATTTTGACAGAGTCTCCTCTATAATATTGACTTAACCAACCTGTAAAACAATAACAAATCCTCAAACATGCAATCATAAATAATTATATCACTTTTCAAATATTCCAAGCAAAATATTTGACATAATAAAATAATCAAAATTCTTAATCCACTTCTTTACATGTATACAATCCATAATACATTGTCACCAAACACATTCATGACAAAGTATATAACTTATATAGGATAACTGGATAACCCAATGTACTCTAGAATGTGACTTCTAAGAGTTTACCAAAGTAACTCATACAAATGACAATGTTACGAAGCTCCTCGAGAGCTTGCAAATGCTCCTTCGATGTTGCTGAAACACTTATTTTTCTTCATATACTGTAAAGGTGGGGAAAAACATGAGCTTGTGACTCAGTGAGTGAAATTTCTGAAATAAAAGTATTTTATAAACCATTTCTGAAAACATAATTTATTTTATAAGCTTTTATCACTTTAAATCAAATCATACATGCTAAGAATAATCATAAAGATCGTGGAATAATCATCTATAGCATAACTGATAAAATGTAATACATAAGAAAATCACACCAAAGGTACACAACTAAATCATCTGAAATCTGTATCTAGTCATATGCGCGTATACTACTGAGCACCTCTATACCCGGCCCAAAGCCCCTCTGGGTACAAAAGTGGGTCCCAAAGACCTCATATATACACCCTTACAAACGGGCTATAGGCCCCCTCCGTGCATAAGAGTGGATCTTAAGATCATCTGAACACGGGTCATAGGTCCCCTCAGTGACAGAGCCTTAAGATCTCAAATAATATCCGCTAGTACACGGGCCCAAGGCTCCCTCCGTGCACTAACACAAGAACAGATAACTACATCGGGTACTTCCGGTGATTTTGAAATCATACATGCCAACTTAACTAATCATGCTCGTAAAACATGGTAAAAAGAGTCATTATGATAAACAAACTTAATTTTAAAACATTTATTTTGATAATCATGCTAAAAGCAAGTAATTTAAAAATCATTAGTAACTTGTGGAAAATCATTGTGAATAGAAAACTTGAATAACGTGAATTCTTTTAAGTTTTTAAAATAATAACTTTTTCACTGACAGAGTTATGGATTGAAATCTAGCACAGTTGATAGGCCTCTTTAAATCTCCACATCATTTCCTCCTAAATTCGAAATTGGCCACCACTAGATCGAGCCCCTTGTTTCTCCTTTCCATTTTTTTTCCTCATTTCTTTCCTACGGTTTTGCTTCTTCTCGAACCCTCTCTGGTCCTCTACACCGAAGCATAAGAAAAAAATGGGCTCTAATCCATTTCATTTGACATATATACAATGTAATTACAAAATAAACCATCATACCTTCATGTAAAATAAGATTGGGTCCTTAAATATTCAATAAGACCAACTAAATCCTTAAATTCCTTTACTATGTTATCTTTAGTCCTCAAGCATTGGTAATTATAATTTAAGTCCCATGAATATCAATTTTTCAACTTAAGTCCTTATTTGACTTTGACTAAATAATTTCTTGACTTTTTGACTTGTATAAACTGGGTTGTTACGGTATATCACAGCTAGCTCGATAAACGGTTAACGTAGTGCAGCGTAAACCGACAATTGATTGTATCTTGTGAATCAAACACCGATCAAAACCTCGTGCACTCCAATGAGGCAGCGAATTGGATTTAAGGAGATTTTGTAAACATGGGCCTTCAGTTTTGGTTTGATTTTCTTTATATTCTCTAAAATATTCCCAATAAGCTTAAATCGAATTTCTCTGTTTTGTAATTTTAGAGAATATGAAATTATCTTTCATCTGTTCTGGTTATTCTTTTCCATAAGTTTCTGAATTTTTGTTATAGTTTACAATAAATTGGAATAAGTTGATAATTTATTTATTGCGGCAAATTAACAATAAGATTTAATAGGCTGAATCTTGAAAACGTGATCTAATAAAAAAAAAAATTCACTTCGTCGTTTTCTTTTTCCTATCTGTGCATGGTTTTTCATCTTGCTTTGCATGGTTTCTTATATCTGTATGATTATACTCTCAGCATGAAGTTGTTTTAAATTTTGTAATGATTGCCTGTTATTTTATTATGAGTACTTTTCCATTCATGATTGCTTAAAATAATTTCTATTGATTGCTACAATTGATTCCAACTAATTGGTTAATAATTTTTCCATTCATTTTTTTTCCTTATTTCCTTATTATATTTTACGCCATATAAATTACAGTTTAGTATTTTTGGAGACCTAGCATAGATCTCGAATTTATATACAATTACAACTTTGTTATTATTCTAATTTTTTTTAACCTTGTGGAGACCTTGATTGGCATTTCTCCCGTTGACGGGATAATTGGTGACGGGATTTTTTATGTTGGAGTGAACCCCACTTTGCCTACGGATACGGCCTTAGCAATCCATTTTGGCACAATACCTTTGCCAGTACCTAGGACAGTGGCCTCAGCACCTTTTCCATCGTTTCAAGCTCCATTTTCGGAGAATCATGCAATTTGACCGGATAAGATTACGGGGACTGCTTTTATAACATGATAGAATAAGATGGTTTTCTATCTTAATACTTTGGGCCTTGCACATTTTCTTACTGATGGCGTCCCTGTCTTGGCTGGAAACGATAATGATATGCATAGGCGTGTAGCTTGGGACGGTTGGAAAAGTGCTGAATTTTTATGCCGCAACTATGCCTTGGATGGCCTACAAAATTCTTTGAATCACATGTATGTGGTAAAGAAGTCTGTTAAGGTGCTTTGGGAGTCCTTAGAAAAGAAGTACAAGATCAAGGATGCCGAGTCTAAGAAATTATTGGCTAGTCTGTGCATGGACTTCGAAGTGGTTGATTCACGTTCAGTGATGAGCCAAGTGCAAGAGTTCCAAGTGCTTTTGCAAGAAATGCATGCTGAGGGTCTGACCATGTCAGAATCTCTATAGGTGGCTACTGCTATTCACAAGCTACTTCCTCAGTGGAAGGCTTTCAAAAGCTATTTGTAGCATAAGAGAAAAGATATATCTTTGGAGGATTTAATTATCAAGCTGCGCATTGAGGAGGATAACAAACGGGTTGAACGTAAGTTAGAGAATCCTTACTCTGAAAAGGCTAATGTATTGGAGCACAACCAAAGTTCTGGTACTAAGAAAGTTCAATCCTTTAAAGCCAGCAGGGTAACGGAAATCAAAAAGATAAAAAGTAAGCTACGAAAGGGTCTCAGTTGAAGCCAACAGGTGGGGTAGGAAAGAAACCTAAGTTCCAGTTCAATGGAAAGTGCTTCAACTGTGATAAAGTTGGGCATCGACCAGGAGACTGCGTCAGCTATGGAGGGATAACAGGCAGAGCCCTCTGGCTAATGATTGGAAATGAGCGAGGTCATCTCTCAGATGACATGTTTGAACTAAACCTTACGACGATGATAAGTGAGTTTAACTTGGTGGGGTCTAACCTAAAGGAGTGGTGGCTGGACACTGGTGCCACTTACTATGTATGTTCCAATAGGAGCATGTTCAATACTTTTGCACTAGTTACGAATGGTGAAAAATCGTTCATGGGAAACTACAACTTCTGAAGCGCTTGGTAAAGACCAATGTTCTAAAATGCGTAATGCATTGCGATACGTCAAGGTCGAGAATCAAGAATCACAAATTTAGGCGTGTCAATGCGAAGAATAGTCATCATATTGCGTTTCGTACTTTTAATAATAATTTAATTAATTTTAAGACATTAAATAAAATTTTATATGAAAAATAGATTTTATTATATAAAAAATATATAGATATTTATGGTCGATAATTTTATTTATATTATACTATTTGTTTCAAAATGTCAAAATATTTTAATCTTTATAAAATAAGAAAAATAATATTTAAATAATAGTTTGGAGAGAAAAGTCAAACAAATAATGGTAAGTAAAAACAATTAAAAAAAGAAAAGAAAGCAAAGCAATTTAAAAAGAAAACAAGAAGGAAAAAGTCTATCAGTTCCCAACCAACATTGGATGTTGATGTGGGATGAGAACACCTATTACCCTTATAAAGAAGTTGTTCAATGGTAAGCTGAATTAAGTTTATAAAGGGATTCTATAAGTTTACATGCAGTCTCTGAGTATAGTTTTTTTTTTATTATTTAAATATCACTGGTTCAATTGGTTTCTAACTGATTGGATTGAGAAAGTAACGGTTTATTATTGATTCTTAATCATTAATCACCGATTTTTTCGATTTATGTTCAGTAAAAAGTATTATTCCGCGCATATGGGTAATGAGAGGCATTTTCCTCAAGCATTGCATTAATGCTCGCATAGGCGGCGTTTATTCTCGCATTTTAGAACACTGGTAAAGACAAGGTGATCCTGAAGATGACCTCTGGCAGAAAACTTACTCTAATTAATGTACTGATGTAATCCCAATCAGGAAACGTGACGAAAATGTGGAATAAACAATAAAAATAACCTATGAAAAATCTAAATCAGATTAAACAAGAAAACAACAAAAATTAGACAATAGGATTCCAACCCAAACCTCACGATACAAGAATTGACGATGCGGAGGAAAGAACTGGAATTGGTGAACGCCACAAGGATTACCTAATTCCTTGATAAGTTCGTGGGTGAACGCCACAAATATTTAATCTTTGATAAGTTCAAGAAAAAGGGACTCCTCAACCTTTAACAAGAGAAAACTCTCTCACAATTTAATTCAATAATCAACCAAACCGCCTTTTCAATGAATGAGATTCATTATATAAACTAAAATTGACCTAAAACTAGGTTTAGTCGGTAATGGGTCCTAAAATATGGAAATAATAATTAAAAATGAAAAACAATTAAAATTAGCAAAAATCCGGAAAATTGGAGTTACGGCCGTGAATGATTCTTTTACTGCCGTAACTGGTCTTCTGTTTAAGACTTATGACCATGACGACTGGACTTATGGCCGTAAGTAAGGATTTGTTGAAAATCTTCATTTTTACTCGAGAGAGTTTTACGGCCGTGAGATGCATGGTTTACAGATGTAAATATGGTATTGATTCCAGAACTTCGCCCCTTTGATTCAGCATGATTCATTCGCCTTCCCGGCTTAACTCCAACATGAAACTTGGTCCGTTTTTCACGTACATCACTGCTGTATTGCCTATATCTCGACTTCTCCTTAGAGCTCCTACTTTGGATCACATCATCCTCCCTCTATTGAAAATGATTTGACCTCGAATCAAATTCTGGCCTGCTTTTCTAACTTCTCCTACTCTTGTGGGTTTGATGATCATGCTTATGCCTTGTGCTTTCTTTCAGCCTTTTTTGCCTCTTGGGCTGCTCCTTTGTGCCAATGAATTTCTTCCCTATTTTAGGATCATGTTTGATTTAGGCACCTGCAAAACAGATTTTATAGAACATGGGACGGGTTTGTTAGCTTGGTTAAGTGCAAGAGATGGTCCTTATAGTTATAGCTCAACCGTTGTGCAAATAATCTCATTTTGTGGGTGAACTATTTTTCTTTTTGCACTCATTCTCTCCGATTTCAACTCTCTTGTTTTCAATTGTCACACCCTCTCCTTTTTATGAGGTCGTGACCTCAATACTTTTTTTTTCTCAAACTCACCCTTGATTTTCAATTGATCCTTTTGGACCTCCTTAGTGGATAAAGGCACAGGGGTAATTTTTTTCCCATCTTTCACAAAAGAATATTGATTCTTAAATCCATCATGCACCACTCCTATAATGTTGCAATGGCCTCCCCAACAAAATATGGCTAAAATGCAAAGGCACTACATCACAAACAACTTCATCCGTATACCCACCGATAAAAAAAAAAAACACCAAAACCTGCTTATTCACCTTAATTTCACCTGATTCAGTCAGCTATTGTAACTTATAAGGTCTAAGGTGTTTCATTAAACTCAAGCCCAATTTTTCAACTAACATTGTACTATCCACATTAGTAAAACCCCCCCCCATCAATCACCATTCCACAAACCTTCTTA
This sequence comes from Ligustrum vulgare, assembly GCA_963555705.1. Classification (NCBI taxonomy): domain Eukaryota; kingdom Viridiplantae; phylum Streptophyta; class Magnoliopsida; order Lamiales; family Oleaceae; genus Ligustrum; species Ligustrum vulgare. Next base: position 45,819,947 of record OY743176.1, on the reverse strand, counting down.
CCTACTAAGCACCTAATGTGAAACAGATTATCCCTTTGCTCATTAAGCTCATGAACGTAAAATAAATAAATCAAACCCTGCTATATACTCGGTTGTTGTATATTATAATCAAACATTTGTAAAGAAAAAGCCAAGATCGAAATAAAAAACGGAGCATATACCTTAGAAATTGAAGAAGAGCGAAATGGAATTGAATGTCGAGACCCTTGTACGAATCAATAAATACTAAATGTTTCTACAAACATTGATAAAAATTAGCGTGTTTTTTTCTGGTTGTTAACGTCACATGTGCAAGGAATTTTGACATTTCTCCGTACACACAAAAATAAAGTCAACTTGATCAGCTTTTTGGGCCTTCAGCTAGTTACTTGATCAGGTTTTAGGGTTCATACTGCTTTTATAAGAGGAAAATTTTCAAAAATGTCCAATTCTATGCTAATCACAATAGTTGTATCTAATATTGATACTTTTTGCAAAAATATCTAAATTTAGGTGTAAATTGACAATCATACCCTTAATGTACACTAAAAAAAATAAAAAAATTCTAAATAATTTCATTTCCCAATGTTTTCATTTTTTTCTTGACAAGTCAATCCAACCTCTTATTATCTATTAAGTAATAACCAAATGTATTTTGAGGGGAAAAAAAAAAACTTATTTAAATTGATGGTGATAATGAAATATTCCTAAAAAATGGTAATTGAAGAAGATGATAAATGCAAGTGTTGTGAGAATTCCGATACGTCATTCTCGACATTATAAATATCGAGATTGATATTTAGAATGTTGTTCTAGACAGTTTTCAAATGTCAAGATTGTCGATAATGAACATGCTACTGTTTATTATTATTATTATTTTAAACGTCTTTTTGTAGATAACATGTTTTCGTTGGCTTATCTCGTGTAAGTTTATCATAGTATTGTTGCTGACATTCAGATATGGGAATTTTAATGACCTTAGTTGTCTCTCACAGTGATACTTTTCTCAAGATGACGATTGGAAGTGCCTTTGCAACCGGACATCATTCATTGTTATTCGACTTGTTCACAGAGCAAAGTAGTTAAGAATAACTTGTATAATAATTGTTTGTCAAAGAACATGTAAATGTTTTGTATTTTTTTTGTTCAATTCTCGACAATTTATAATACAGGTTAAATCACGACATACGAAATGTCGGGAACACCATTTGATTTAACATTAGTTCAATAAGTTACTTGCATTCACGTCAAATTACATTTCATTACAAAGCAATTTGCATCGAGTGCAATAGTTCCTCCACAAGACAAATAGTATTCACTTAAAGTTGCATAAAACGGGTAATCACTTCCACCAATTTTAATGTTTTAAGTATACCAATACCAGTTAAACTTGGACGTATTGTTTACATTGCTTAATTTGCTATCTCTTCGTCGGCACAATCATTGAACATAATATTGCAACATAATAAATGGTATATATGTCATTTGATTTTTAAAAAAAATCATTATAGAACTAAATTTAATTTGATGTGAATGTTGGGAAGTCGACTTAAAATATAAATAAAATCTCGACATTTAGCACTTGAATATTTAGCATTCATGACTATTCTCGATATTTTAACGTCATTCTCAATAATTGGTATCTGTTTTTCTAGACACTTGACATATTATTTGTCAAGAATAATGGGAAAAGCGATTGTGAAACAGATCCAACCGGCTACTACATATAAATTATGTTTCCCATACCATGATATAAAGTGCACATTTTACAATCAATATATGAATTCATAGAGCAAACAAAGCGATACTTATTCTAAAACAAATTACTCCAACATAAGAAGTCGAACAAACTGTATACATACAATGAAGAAGAAAAAATGTAAAGGATACCCAATTCACAGTACAATGAGATTTATCTTTTCTTATTCACTCTATTTGACAAATTCAGTCACAATAGTGACGAGGCCAATAAAGTTCCCCTTGTCTCTCTTTTTCATCATCTCGACTATGAATCCACCACAAAAGATTTGTGAGGGAGTTTCCATCATCATACTCATTTAACTTCTTGGCGTTATCTAAAGCACCATCTTTATCGTAAATCCCTTGCAATGCATATACGAAACCCTTCCAACCTTCTCCAACTCCTTCCCGAGCCAGGGCAGGCAAGGTCCACGACACCACCTGTCTCACAAAATGTACATCAGAGAATAGAATTTCACTTATGGGCAGTATGGGCAGAAGTTGAATTCCCAGCCTACACTCCCTCGAGTCGGCTGGAATGAACCGAAGGCCACTGTCCCTTTTGTTAGCCCACAAAACACCCACCAACCTGTTCTCTTTGGTAAATTCTTCTCCATATACTTTGTCCTCTTCTCTCACGTGCCACCAAGTTTGTGCTGCTTTGATTTCCAAAGCAGATAAAGCAGATCCAATAGAAACAAGGTGGCTATCCCCATATGCCAGTCCCATAAGAGCCGCTGAATAATATCCATTAACGGCCTCACTTGTGCTCTCTTGATTTCGACCATCTGCAAACTCCGTCAGCCCTCCTGCCCAAGAATGCAATTTCCACAAGTCAAAACACCTCAAACAAGGATAATTTGAGTTTGCTCGCCTGCTCAAGTTCATAAAGTCGGCCATAAGAGAATAGGCTTGTGGCTTGAACTTCCTTCCCCATGCAGCATCAATCTTGGCAAGCACAGCAATCCCATAGATAAAATAGCCAAGATGATAGTGGTGATCATTATAGATTCCAAATCCAAAATCAGCCCCAGAATCCGCTGATCCTTGTTTAGTCACGATTCCACCCCATTTTGAGTCATACAAGAAACCATTAGCGTCAAAAGTTCCATCCATCCAGGGCTCAATCATATCCTTCAAGAACTTCCTAATTGCAGGGATCACTTCAATATAACACACCTCTTCGGCAATCAATGCAAATCGTGCAGCTCTAGCTATCAATTTCCCGTAAAAATATGATGATGATGTTGATACTGTACTTGAATTCAAGGCCTCAACATCCTTAATAAGTGCTTCAATTATCTCAGAATATGATTCCTCCTTAATCCCTGTAATTGAATACCAAGTAACAGCAATGGGGTCACTTTTCAAAACCCAAGAATCTCCAACAACACCAACCAGCTCACCATCGATACTATTGTACTTGAAATCCTCCAAGATTGTAATCGAACTGTCAGTACTCGAAAGGAGCTGAAGATGTAAAGGATGGGCAAGCATTAATATATTCCCCCACCCGCTCTTATCCCATTTATACTCCAAACTAAAAGGATTAGTGAAAATGGCATCACCGCTAATTGGATAACAAGAACTAAAGCGATCGAGAACTGCTTCAAATTTTGGATCAGGCAATACAGCAATTCTAATTATCCCCGAAAACACATTGGAAGTAATAGTAGAGACCTCACTACTCAAATATATAGGAGAAGAAGCGTAAAGAAACCAAGTCTGATTGTTATTAAGCTTAATAGTGTACTTTGTGGAAGAACTATTTGGGGACAATTCAAGAATCTTATGAATTGTTGAAATTGACAATGCAACATGACTCAATACATTACATGTCAAAAAGGGACTCCCCCTAACAAGAAAGAACCTAAGATTACTAGATGGAAGATCCAAAGTCACACTCAAATCACTGAATGCAGATATGACGTGGTTTCCATTGGAATTAGGATTGTTCGGTACAGAAATTGTGATATCAGCAATAAATATCTGGTATGAAAAAGAGGAATTCTTGAATTGAGATGGATAACAAAGGATAAGAGATGATTGAGATGATTTGATTAAATATGGGTGTATATATTCAGGCTGATCACCATTTTTCAACACAAGGTTTTGAAAAAATGAATTCGTGGGTAACGGATTGGAGAGGAGGTGGGGGGAGAAGAATAATGAAGGATCGGGCAGGACCGTGGACTGAGTTTCTGGGAAGAGAAAAGGCTGGTAGGACGGTTTCAGTGGTGGTGGTGATGTGGGGGCAGCGGGGGATTCCGCTGGAGAGGGGGAAGAGTGCGGCGGCGATGGCGGGGGGGAAGGCGGCCTCGGAGGCGGCGGAGGCGGTGGAGGGGTCGGAGTTGGCGGTGGAGGTGGCGGTGGAGTTGGCGGTGGAGACGGCCGTGGGGGAGAGGAAGAGGAAAATAAATTACCCATCTGAGTGTTTCAGGGAAAATGCACTGATTATTCTAAGGAATAGGAAACTTTAAAACGCTGAGAGAGCAAGCTATGATTTCTAACATATATATGAAGAAAAAATGGTTGGGCAGGACAGGACAGGACAGGACAAGAAAGAAGGGATGGATTGGAAAGGAAGGAAAGTCAGAACATTTTCTCTTGGGATGGTGATTCAGATTCTGGAGGAATTCCCTAAAGAGAGGCTTCTAATTACAAGAAATGAAGAAAAGGATAATAAGCAAAGAATGAGAGAATTTCTTCATTTTAATGTAACACCACTCTTGGCTGACTTCAATTTGATTTCAACAGAATAGTATTAAACAGTTCCAAAGAACACAAATTCAATTTTGCCTTCCCAGTATTTTTCAGAAAATATAATAAATAGTTCTAGGCTAGGCATGAACAATCTACAATTTGCGTTCGACTTGCATAATAATAAGTTAATAACTACGGAACTAACTACCTTGATTATACTTTGTATCAGAACTTCACTACAGACATCTCATGGAATGACAGGTAAAATGCTAGCTGAATTACACAATGCATTCCACGAAGAAATTCAGAAGACGGTGAAGAGATGGTTCTGAGCTCATCTCAGAACAGGGTTCTCACCTCATGCGGGTGCCTCATATCCACCACTGGGGCGAGTAGCTAGGCAGTGGAACCTTGGAATTGGAATTAAAAGGAATCCTCCAAATTTGATTGACCTTTAAAATATGCAATTCAGAAAGGCCACATCAGTGTAATTAGATATATAATCCATATTTTATTTATATAAGTGGAATTTAAACCAAAAAATTCAGAATTGGACTCCCGGAACATTCTTAATGATCGATCCCTGTGAAGGACAAAAAGGCACCTGAATTACTGTTTGAAAAGTGAAATATTAAATAGTTCATCTTTGAACACAAGACAAGAAGTTCAATATAAGATATAATTCGTCCTATGTGTTCAACATTTTCTTGCAGAATCTATTATGTAATATTGAGCGTAAAAAATTCGGCTAGCATTAATTTGTGGGGGGAATTTTTTTTTTTTTAATGTTCTGTAACATCATCGGATTGTCTATATGTAACTAATTTTTATTTTCAAGATGAAATTGCAACAAAAAACAGCAGTGTTCATGTCATACATATTAAATGCATTAATTCTCCACATTGTCCCTATTGGAGAGATCCACCTGGCAGATTGAAACAATTGAACCTCATCTATATTATTTATGTTATTATTAACACTTAAATAGAAATTTACTATACCTTGTACTTCCTAAACATTTTTTTATATAAATAATTCACAACTTAAATTGCAGAACATAATTCAACATTTATATGACAATCAATTTTTCTAATAAATATTGACTATAAGGCACAACTCATCTATTATTCGACATGTATTTTATAACTTTACACTTTTTACTTTACCAATTCGTTTTTTTCTATTTTGGATAAGAATTTTCATCAAATGAAGTGTGTACATTATTTTTTTTCGAAAAGCAGTTTTTGCATTTTCTTTTATGCTGCATACATATAATTTAATGCACAAAGAGGAACAATATGTACCATGTGCTTGACAATACCAGAATGCAAATGAGAACTTTTAGTTTTATTTGGAAATTCAGTAGAAACAATATTGTCAACATAATTATGAAAAATAAGGGGCCGTTCTCTTTGTATTTCGATTTTGGATTTTGTTTTGAATTTTGGATTTTGGTTATTTGTTTTGGGATTGTTGAAAACATGTTCTTTTTGCAATTTTGAAAAACTGTTTTCAAAAATAGAAAACTGAAAAATGCGTTTACTTTGTAATTTTTTGATATATTTATTTTGTGATATTTTATATGTAAAAAATGACTGATTTGTTGAATTACATTAATTTTAATGTTAATAAATCAGTTAGTTTTCTATGTCAATAAATTCAACATTAATATTGTTTCAGCTAAACAAAAATTTAACTCCATACCAACAAAATCTTAACATGAATCTATATATAATGACAAAATAACATAAGAATTTCAAGTGAAGGAAGTGTCTCACATTTACAAATAATAATAATAATAATAATAAATAAATAATTACAAAAAAATAAAATAAATCTTAACATGGATCTATATAATGGTAAAATAATATAATAACTTCAAGTGAAGGAAGTGTCTCACTTTTACAAAAAAAAAAAATAATAATAATAATAATAAATAAAAAAAATTTACAAAAAAAAATAAAAAAAATAAAAATAAAAATAAAAAAAAATCTTAAAATGTATCTATATATAATGACAAAAATAATATAAGAATTTCAAGTGAATGAAGTGTCTCACTTTTACAAAAAAAAAAAAAAATTAAAATAAAAGAAATTTACAAAAATAAAAAATAAAAAATCTTAACATGGATCTATATATAATGACAAAATAACATAAGAATTTCGAGTGAAGGAAGTGTCTCATTTTTATTAAAAAAAATAATAATAATAATTTACAAAAAAAAAAAATCTTAACATGGATTTATATATAATGACAAAATAATATAAGAACTACAAGTGAAGGAAATATCTCACATTTAAAAATAATAATAAATAAATAAATTACAAAAAAAAAAAAAAATCTTAATATAGGTCTATATATAGTGACAAAATAATATAAGAATTTCAGGTGAATGAAGTATCTCACATTTACAAAAAAAAAAAAAAAAATCAAAACGCTCTTTTTGGGCGTTTTGGACTTTTTAATACAAAATATCCAAAACGTAATAAACTCGTTTTGAGTTTCCTTTGTATTTTTTTTTTGATGTTTTGGAAAACTTATTTCTGAAAATTGGCAAAGTGAACGCGTTTTTGATATTTCCAAAAATCGAAAATTCAAAACGGACTTAAAACAATAAAGAGAACGGACTTTAATTTTTGAGCCTGGCTTTAAGATTAGCAAATAGTAAGCATATGGAAGATCTCTTTTTTGGAACTCTATGATGTATATAAGTGCAAGAGTTGAACAAGAGTCAAACTTACATGTACTGCTTTCTGCCAACCATTCTTGAATCACACATTTCCCTGAACTAATATTTCTGTGATTTGGTCTAATATTCTTTCTTATAACACCTTCTTTCAATGCTTTTAGAACTCTTAATTATCTGCGGCACTTTTTCCTTCTATCTTTTGCTTCGACGTGCTGCTCTCGTCACCGTTTGTTGTATAATTCTTTTACCTTGTGATGTAGTGGACAACATCAAGGAATTTTCCAAATTCCGTCTATTACAGAAATATATAAACACATTTAACTACATAAACTAGCAATAAAATAGACTAATAACTAAAAGAAGGAAAACATGTAAACAACAACGAGATCATTAAAAGTCGCATTATGCGATTGAAGGCGTGTGACAAATTTTAAGAATCCGGTCAATACATAGATCTAATCTCTCCATGCTGAATCCAACTCTATTTCTCACATCCTACATGGAACAAGTAGCTTGAAAAGGAAATACTGAAAGATCTTTAAGTTTCATGAAGCTAAAACTTTACTTAACTTCAAGAACAGCTAATGAGATTTCACTCGAATATAAACGCATACATGTAAAACTCAAATGGCTGTTATTAGTTTTGTCAACGGTAAAATCACCATGAAAAGACAAAGAGAATTACTTTTCAGAAATTTACATTGAGCACTACTGCTGGGAAAAAAACCCGAAACCCAAAAATCCAACCTGACCCGACCCGCAACGGTAGGGATGATCGGTTTATGGTCTGTTCTTTTACACAATTTTTACAATTTATAACTCAATTTATAAACAACACAATTTTCCAAACCACTTTTTAATCACACACATTTTCTCTCTTCAATTCTTAACCATAAATTTTACCTTGGAATTTGAAATAAATTGCGGCTGAAATTTAAAAATAACCTCCGAACACAGTATAAGACACACTCTCGTATCGGTTTAGTTTCGAATCCATATGGAATTGCGCAATAGGGTTGGTTTTCCATTCGAAATCGACCTGGCATGCAGTCAAATGTGAATGAAAACTGCTTGTGCATTAAGAGAGAGAAAAAAAAAAAGACGGAAGAATGGGTGCTTGGTGGAATTGTAGAAGGTTTGAGAATAAGAGCATGTTTGGTAATGTAAAAAATTTTGATTTTTTAATTTTTTTAATTTTTTGATGGATGTGTGGTTTAAAAATGGTGAGCTTGACTAAGAATGGATAATTGAGATTGAGTTTGAAAAACTGTAGTAAAAGTTTTATCTTTACCAAACAAGCTCAAATTTCAATTTCAATGTCATTTCACGAATATATTTTCTTGTGAACAAAACCCTTGAGTTAATTAAAATGAATCATCACTCATATTTGTCCTTGATTACTACTTACTCATTAAACTATCTAATATTACTGATTGCTCACTGAACTATACATAATATTACTCATCCATCACTCTTCTCATTTGTGTCTGCACAACTGGACAAAAAGCTCCACCTGTTGGATGGAAATCCAATGTGGCAACTCACACCGTTAATTGTGGAAAGTTGGACCAAAAAAAAGAAAAGAAAAGAAAAAAAAAAAAAAAAAAAAAAGAACTTCCCATTGGAATTGCGTAACAGCAATAGAAAAATCCCCCTTCCAATGAACCCTAGATCCCACCCCCCCCCCCCACCCCTCCTCTCCCCTCACTAGAAAGGGACAATTACACGAAGCCTGATAATTGAACCACATTCGTGCGTTGATTTCGAAGAATGAATGTTGGAGATTATGAATGAGGGATCACAATTTACAAGTCAGGAAAATTTTTAAAGCAATTTTTGAATTTTCGGGTACCAGGATACTCAAGGGGTGCACGTTAGAGGCTTTTTTACTCACGAAACGCAATCGGATCGTCGTGCGGTGGAATGCGCCTTTGTCAGGAGAATGATCTAGCAGCAGGTACTCAAATTACATTATGTGAACAGATTAGCCTATTTTTGTTTCAATTCTGGTATTAAAAAATTAATATTGGTAGATTCTTTTCTTTTGGACTAATGTTTTTTTGTTTTGTAATGTTAATTGTAGGTGAAAATGTTGGTTGTTGTTGAGAAAACAGAGCAGACTGCTGAAACAGTTATATGGAGGGGGGATTTTTCAATTGCTGATGTGATCCGAACGTGATAGTTCCTTTCTTGTCCAAATTTCACAGCTAACGATGTGAAGCTCCGATTTCTAAATATCTGATTCGTCACATCATCGTTTCGTCTAATTTTAAAATAATATGTTGGCGGAAGAATAATAACATTTCTAGATTGACAACATTTAATTAAATAAATTCAAAAATTGGTAAAATTAAAATTTCTCCAAATTGTTTAAAACAAGCAGTTAAACAATCTCTAATTAAGAAAACTTTTGGCAATCTCATAAGTTCTCAAACATAAAGATTCAAACTTAAATAATAAGAAAATCTAATTATTTAATTATTAATGCCACATGCCGTCCATCAATCGCTACCGTCTCCGACATCTGCAAATTTTGTTAAAAGGAATGAGCATTTCATAAAAATATTCAGTAGACTCATCGCCAATTAATTAATTTACATGAAAATTGAACATGGAAATCATATAGAGACATCATCATCATTATCACAAGCTTTCGTAATATACGGTGTGAGTAGTCTCATCTCATACATTAAAGCATATAAGTTATATCAAGCATAAATATATTATAGTCTCGTCTCGTCTCGTCTCATGTAATAAAATGCATATAAGTTATGGCATGCTTCATAACATTAAATATTTCATAAGAAATATATTCTCATCTCATCTCACAAATGCACATAAGTCACATAAAGTACATATTTACATACAATTAAAATATAAACCAATTAATAAAGGCGAGTTTACCTTAAACTTAACGAGTGCAAATTGAGCGGGAAAAATTGATTTCAAAATTCTAAGTCTTCGTATAGATCGTCTAGCCAAAATAAATAAATAAATAAATAAAATAGTTTTTCAGAATTTAAAGTTTTAAAACAAAACTAAAGCTTAGGGATTAAATTGAAATTTAAGATGGTTGAAATTGAAAAGCTTGAGACTGAAATAAAGTTTTTCATAAATTAAAGGGGCTAACTCAAGTATTTCTAAAAGAAAGACTGCAGGGGCTGAAATAATTACTTTTGAAAATCGAGGTTAAAGATTTAAAACATTTTAAAATGTGCACGAACTAAAATAACTAATTTTTTTGAAAACTCCGGACTAACAGGAATAAATATCAATTGAATTACGAAGACAAAATCTCTCTCTATTATTCATTCAACACAGGAGATGGGAGAGAGAGAGAGAGAGAGAGAGAGAGAGAGAGGCATCAACCTCTCCTTGGTTCGACACTTCCGAAGGTCTGCTGGTGGTAATGCCGCCATCAAATGGCGATGGAGAGCGCCAGTGATGGGGTACCAAAAGGAGAATGGTTGGGTCGAATTTTGTGCAAAAATCGGGGCTTGGAGGTAACTTCAGGAGTTGTGATTTCTGGCGGTAATCTGGCTAATATGGGTTGGTGGTCAAGGTGAGTCTATGGTTGGGTTTCTTTGTTCTTCTTGGGTTTAATTTTGATTGGGGATGTCATAAAGCGAAATAAGTAGCAGTGGTGGTGCTCGATCGTAAAGAGCAGTGTGGGATCTATTGTGGTGGTGCTTGGTGTTAACCGGTGGTGGTTCATTATGAGTGGTGTAACTGTGGAAGGACTTCTTTTAGATAGATGTTGCTGAGTAAAAATTGGATGGAGTTGTTATCATGATTTGCCAAGATAATTGTCAAGATAATTTGGTAATCAAATTTGAAATTTAACAGATTAATAAATTCAGATATTTCAAATTTTGAAAATTAAATAAGTAAATAAATAAGGATAAACTGGATTTTAAATTGAATTAAAATTGGGTTTTAAAAAAAAAGAAAATTCTGAATTATTATTATTATTATTATTATTATTATTATTATTATTTTTTTTTTTGGGACTTAAAATCGAAGTGGACTAAAAATTATGTTTATTGACTCAAAATTCGTAACACGGCTAGATGACGTACTTAAATTTTAAAAATGGATAAAATCACAACGACACATTTTAAAGAAAAATAAAATATTTAACTAGAAAATTCTCGATCGCTACAACCTTACCCCTTAAAATAATTTCATCCTCAAAATTAAACTTACTTGATCTATGATAGGGGAGGCAAACGGGCTGGACAGTTCATGAGTTCGGATTGTGGGCCGCCTCGTGAAAGCCCAACAAGCCGCAAAATGGGCCGCCCCGTGTCCGGTTTGTGTCCAGCTCGTGTCCAGCTCATACATTTGTGATCGTTTTCATGCATTTTTTTATTTTGATGTTTATAAATTGGTTTATAAATTTTAATAATTGGGTTAAAAAATTTATAAACAACAAAAAATACATAACAATATTATATTATTGTTATAGGTTTTAAGTTTTAAATTCTTAATCGAGTCCGGACTTACGAGAATGTTATAATATTAAAAAAATGTTGCATTTTAAGCATAAATTGAATGTTACAAATGTCACATGATATAATAATATATCTCATTGTCCAATTCAATTTTCTATTTTAACTTTTAAGTCCAAAAAAAAAAAAAAAAAAAAAGACGTCACGAGCTTGGGCCGGCTCATCCGGCTCGTGAGCCAACGGGCTCACGAGCCGGACTTGGACGTCTCGTTGCTCGGCTCTTTTCCCACACAGATTTCTTTGGTTCGGCTCGTGGGCAAGACAAAACTCAAGGTAAATAGGCCGAGCAGGCTCGACTTGGCCCATTTGATACCCCTAATCTATGATGTCTGGATACTTGGCTATAATCTCTTTTTCCTTTTCCCAAGTAGCCTTATCATTGTTTTGTCTACCCTACTGGACTTTGACTAAAGGAATCTCCTTGTTTATTAAGACATGGACTTTTCTATCTACTATGCACATAGCTGCCTCTTCATAAGACAAATCTTTCTAGACTGTAATTGACTGATAATTCACCAAATGACTAGGATCATGAACATATTTCCTCAATAGGGAAACACGAAAAACATTGTGAATAGCTGCAAGTTCTGGTGGTAAATCCAAACGATAAGCCATGTTCCCTACTTGCTCTAATATCTCAAATGGCTCGATAAAACGAGGTCTTAACTTTCCTCTTTTCCCAAAATGAAAAGTGCCTTTCATCAGAGCTATTTTCAAAAATACTTTCTCTCCAACCTGAAATTCAAGTCTTTTTCTTCTCTGGTCTGCATAACTCTTCTGTTTATCATGTGTGGTCTTAATCTGTAGTCTGATCTTCTCAGTAGCCTCAATTGTTCGTTCAATTAATTCTGGTCCCAACAACTTCTTATCACTAACCTCATCCCAATAGACTGGTGATCGACATCGTCATCCATATAATGCTTACTATGGCGTCATACCAATAGTAACCTGAAAACTATTATTGTAGGCAAATTCCACCAATGGTAGATAAGTCTCCCAACTATCACTCAAGTTTTGTACGCAAGCTCTAAGCATGTCCTCCAGCGTCTGAATAGTGCATTCAAATTGATCGTTTTTCGGGGGATGGTATGCAGTACTAAAATTTAATTTAGTATCCATTGCAATATGCAAACTCTTCCAAAATCTCGAAGTAAACATCAGATCTCTATCTGAGACAATGGAAGCTGCTACTCCGTGAAGTCAAACAATCTCTCTGACATACAACTGGGCTAATTGATCCACACTAAGAGTCATTCTGATTGGTAGGAAATGAGCTGACTTTGTAAGTCGGTCTACAATGACCCAAATGGCGTCATTCCCTCTCACTGATTTTGGTAACCCTATAACAAAATCCATGGAAATTTTCTCTCATTTTTATTTTGGTATATCTAAAGGATTCAACAATCTTGATGGTGTCTGATGCTCAGCCTTGACCTACTGACAGGTCATGCATCGAGAGATAAACCATGCAATACAGCCCTTTATATTTCTCCACCAGAAATTATTGCGCAAATCACGATACATCTTTGTCCCACCTAGGTGCCCAGCATAAGGTGCTGAATGAGCTTCTGTTAAAATCTCCTTCCTCATTTGTTCATCCTTTAGCACACAGAGACGTCCTATGAACATAAGATCTTTATCAGAGGCAATCTTGAAACCTATTCTCTTGCCAGTCCCAACTTCAAATTTGATCTTTTCTAAGAATTTATCATCTTCTTGAGCTACCACAGTCCGACCCCCTCAAATCTGGTTTGACAGTCAGATTTTCCAATATGTTAGTTCCTCGGACTGATGGGGTTCACACTTCAATTCTTAAATTCTCAAAATCTGGAATCAGTTGATCTTGCCTTGTTCCCAAAGCTGATAACTATCTCCCATTCTTCTTGCTCAAACATCTGCAACCTTATTTGCTTTACATGGGTAGTAAAGAATGGTGTAATCGTAGTCTTTTACCAACTCTAACCGTCGACGATGTCTCATATTCAGTTTCTTCTGAGTGAAGAAATACTTGAGACTCTTGTGATCGGTGTAAATCTCACATTTTACTCCCATACAGATAGTGTCTCCAAATCTTTAAAGCATGCACTACAGCTGCAATCTCTAGATCATGCGTCGGGTAATTTTTTCATATGACTTCAACTATCTTGAAGCATATGCAATCACTTTTCCCTTCTGCATCAATACACAACATAGTCCATGTTTGGATGCATCGCTGTATGTAACGAAACATCTGATCCATCTGGTATAGTCAACACTGGTGCTGATACAAGCCTATTCTTTAGTTCCTAGAAGCTTTGTTCACATTGACCTATCCACTGAAACTTAACCCCCTTCCTAGTTCACTGTTTAATAGGACCTGCAATTTTTGAAAAGCCTTCTATGAATCGCTGATAATATCCAGCTAATACAAGAAAACTTCCCACATCTCCAACATTTGTAGGTGTTGGCCAATTCGTTATAGTTTCAACTTTATAAGGATCAACCCCAATGCATATAGCTGTAACAACATGACCCAAAAAGTCTTTTTTCTCAAGCCAAAATTCACATTTCTTGAATTTGGAATACAACTTTTCTCCCCTCAATATTTCCAACACAACTCTCAAATTTTCCTCATCTTTCTGTAATGCATTTTTTTTTAGGTCACAATATGTATACAACATCTGAGATTGTGTTTGGGCATTTCAATTATACATTTATTTTGTAATTGTAATTGCACAGATGACATTGAAGTATTGCTGTTGTGTGGTCTTAGTAAATATTGAATATTGTGACATGTGATGTTTGTTATAAGAATGACCACCCATACATTTAGTATGATTGAAATATCTGGGAATGCAAATGGATGGGGTCACAAACAGTTTGTATATGATTACCATACCCGTTTTTTACCCTATTCAAACCGATGTTGTAATACTTACGTTATCCTTGTGTAATGTAGTAATCGTTATTGTGCAAGTATGGGTACTTACACATTTGTGTGATTTATGAATCACATACAGTGTTGTTGATGATTGATGAAGGATGTGATTATTCGAAGCTTGTGGACACAGTTATGAGCTACATGTAAAGACATGGACTGACCATTAAATAGTAATATGGTGTTGTGACTTGATGTGACATATGTCATTAAATGTGAACACGTCTATTTCAACTAAAACTATGGTATCATATATGCTGATAATATTAAACATTGTGAATGAGGCTAGTGTGGATATGAGATTATGATGAATGTGACCTGGGAGAATGAGTATGAATTTATCTGAGAACTTTTAAAAAGCACACACACACAATGCAACAATGATTTGCAAAATTCCGAATAGTGTGACCTGGTCCATATTGAATAGGAAAAAATATGAAATCACTATGTACATGTTAAATTCAGCATGTCATACTACAAATTAGAAATATATTTTGGATTGGACACTTCAACTTAGACCTGCTTTAGTCTGACTTTGGGTAATAAATATGAAGTCATTTGTGAAATATCAAACAAAACTTTGTCGACGAAATGGTAAATGTGACCTGAATTGAACAATGACATGAATGATGCAAAATAATGTAACATGGTGTATATTAAACAAGAAGAATCGTATATCCGCACCAACCTCATTCACAGTTCAATGAATTTGTCTGTGTACCGTAATAAGGCATAATACCCATGAAATGGTAAGTGTGACCTCAGTGTGACAATGATATGCAGTAGTGTGACCTGATGTATATTAAACAGGGATAAACATGAAATACCTTGTAAAGGTTGATTAAACATGTCTTGCTTTAATTCAGAAATATGGCCTACAATTCAAAAAGATGTGAACTTTGAGTAAGACTATGGATAATGAATATGAAGTCATTTGTCGATGAAATATTTAGTGTGACCTCAATGCAACAATGGTTTGAATAATGCAAAATAGTGTCACATGTTGTATATTAAATAGGAGGAATACATGAAATAACTCTACAAAGGTAAAAATGAACATGTCATATATCAAATAAGATATGTCATCAGCATTATACAATTTTGTGACTTCTGCCAATGAATGTGACCTGCTGCGTAATCGATACGTGTGAAACCTGAACATGGAACAAATTAAGAAAAAACTTCATGAAGAGTCATGTGGTATCTGACATTAATAATAATTATCAAAAAAGGTGTTTACATCCAAAAGATGACTGAATAACAAAATATCATCTAGTTATCTACATATAGGATAATCCATTTAAACAAGACAGCTTCTAATTTGATTAAAAAAAATTATATCTACGACGCCTTCTGGAAAATGACTACACATGTATTCACATGCCATCGATTACAATATTGTTCACCGCACATGATGTACAGATCGTGGTTCTTCTAACTTGAAGGTGCTTGAAAAGGATTCCAGCAATGTCTATCCCTGCAGTTGTGGTATCAAAATCCATCGACATTGACTTCATGTTATTATGTAACAAGTAGAGCGCGTATTCAATCAAAAAGATACCACAGTCATGCCCGATGAACATAGAAATTTGCAAATGTTAAGGAAAGTTTTGAAATAATTAATTTAACAATCATTAAATAAAGTCACAAACGTACCCATTTTGCTGATGGGGAATGCCCACTGCCATGTCCAACTTGAGAGACAACTGATTGTTGGTTAGGACACATAAAACCCATAGTATGATTCACGTTTTGATTTTGGAAATTAGAGGTCACACGATACAGTTTTCTACAGAAACCCCAATAACACAAGACTTAAGAGATATAGATTCCTTACGTCACATAAAAACTGATCATTTGATTCACATATTGATTTGGGGTCACATAAAAATCATACCTATTGTGAATTTGAGGTCACGTGATTCCTGTTTTCCACATAAACCCCAGCAGCATATTCATTACCATTCATAAATAAATAATGATGTGATATGAGATAGGAGCTCAACAGATAAGTCAAGCCAGGAAGACGAATGGATCAAACCAAGTCAAAGGGGTCGAAATTCGGGGATCAGGAGCATTTTCACGGCCGTAAGTTCCATATGTCACGGCCGTAACCACTCTCTGGCTAAAACGCAGGATTCCAAGATTTTCATACTTACGACCGTAAGTCTCAGTGTCACGACCATAACTTTAAACAGAAACACCCTTACAGTCGTAAGAGTCATCTTTACGGCCATAATTGCTCAACGGAACAAATTTCACAATTTTTTATTTTCTTTTCAGTTTTAGTTATTTTAGAACTCTATTTTGAGCCCGTAGCTGCTACCCTAGTTGTTAGGTTATTTTTCATTATTTATATGTTATTTTCCATTCATTGTAAAAACAGCTTTAATTTGATTAAAACAATTTATTGAGGATTCAATAAAATATATAGGTGGATTCCTATATTTCTTATAACTTATCAAGAATTATTTTTTGTAGCGTTTATCCCGAACTTATCAAATATTTGCGATTTTTGTGGCATTCAAAATCAGGAACTTATCAAGGAAGTTAGACAGATCCTTGTGGCGTTTCGAAAGTCTTGGTTCTTTATTTCGCATCGTAGATCTTCGCGTTGTGAATATTGGGTCAATATTCCACTGTCCATCCACAACCTGGGTTCGAAACTTTTCAGCGTTAATTCCTCACTTCGAATCTCATCATTTGGTATCAGATCTGGACTCTGAATTCAAGTTTTTGTTTCTATCCTAATTTGATTTTTATGTGTTTATCATAGAGCCTGCCACATAAAAATCATCCATATCCTGTTTTTTATTTTGTCTGTTGAGTCTTTCTTTTCTTGCATTTTCTTGTATTTCTTGTTCTTCATGCCAGTAAATATTTCCAGTTTTTTATCCATATAAAATTCCAACAAAATTTCAAAAGTTTTATTTCCTTCAATTCTTATCCGAGTTCAGTTCTGTTTGTTTCATCACACTCGTAATAGAATTCTAGATTTATAAAAAAAAATCAGAATTCACAAATAATTCCAAAATTCATTCTTTAGTTCTTGAATCGAAATATTTCATTCCATTCTACTTTTCCTTACATGTCACAATGTCCAAATTTCAAGAAAAAACTTCGTCTAGAGGGATAATGATAAAGATCGTAGGTGGAGGTTTTTGGATGAAGTTAAGATGAGGTTAGATAAACTAGATGAAAAAAGGGTCAAATTGAAAAAGGAGGGATCTCAAACAAACCGTAGTGATGAAAGGAATTATAGGCATGATCATAAGCCTAGGGATGAAATTAGAGTTAAGATGGGGAGCATAGATTGATCTAAAGGCGATTTTGAAGATTTAGAAAGAAATTTATGAGGAAAGAATGAGGTGTGAATGGGAGGAAAAAACAAAAAAATTTGCTAAATTGCAAAAGAAAGAGGAGAAAAGAGAGGTTGTGGTTAAATGGTTAAATGAGAGTGAAAGATGTATTATAGTAGAGCCTCTGGTAATGAATGTTCAGAAGGAGGTGGGTGAGCTAGAAATGAAGTTAGAAGTAGAAACTCTGAATTTTGTGGAAGATGAAAAATTGAAATTAGTTGTGCTGACTCCAAAATTTGATGAGGAAAAGGAGGAGTTAGGTAGCGAGAAAGTGATTAAGAATGAAATTGTTGATGATGAGATGAATGAATTGGAAGGTGGGGTAGAAATTCAAAATTTGAGCTTTGAATTGGAAGATCCACATTTGGGTAGTTATGACGAAGTGTATAAAAATTAGGAGTTAGAAGATGCAGTTGGGCTTGAGAGAAAAGAAATAGAAGAGAATGAGCAAGAAAGTAAAATGAATGTTGGAGGCAAAGAGAAGAGCCTCATGGTGCGAAAAGAAGTGGAAGTCTTGTATCATGAGTACAAGGATCCATACCTTGTACATGGAGAAACTAACATTTCCCTCCCCATTTTATTTAATTCTTTCTTGCAGGTTAATTGCACTTGGAGATTTGGGCAACACAACCTATGCCCAGGGGAGTTTATGATCTGTATAGCCTAAGTTACAAAGCACAGTGAAGAAATAATTTTCCATTCAATCCAAGTGGAGCAGTTTTACATCAAGGCCCCAAGAACAAGAAGTGTTTGAAAAAAAGGTCAGAAGCTGAGTCGAGGTCGAATCCTTTTTGAGAGAGGGGGGATGATGTGATCCGAGATAGGAGCTCAACGGAGAAGTCGAGCAGGGAACACGAATGGATCAAACCAAGTCAAAGGGGTCGAAATTCGGGGATCAGAAGTACTTTCACAGCCATAAGTTCCATATGTCACGACCGTAATCCACTCTCAGGCTAAAATGCAGGATTCCAAGATTTTCATATATACAAATGTAAGTCTCAGTGTCACGGCTGTAACTTTAAATAGAAACACACTTACGACCGTAACTTTAAACAGAAACACACTTACGACAGTAAGTTTCATTCAAACTTTGCTTCACAGATTGATTTGGGGTCATAAAACAATCAACACCACCGCGACCATCACCTTCTAAAATAGTCACAGCCAACCGCACTACCATGGCTCAAACCTCCTCCATTGATATCGAACATTCTAGAATCCACAACAATTCGGAATACCAAAATCGAGAACCACTCAAACCAACCCACCGAACTCTCCAATTTCAACACCAAGCAACTCACCACCTCCAAACTACAGCCAACGGACCGCCACATGCAACCACCACTTCCCAATCCCAATCTCCATCCAAAAAGAAAATCCAAACACAAGCCAAAACCAAAAATAAATTAACCCAAACCACTAACCTTGACCACCGGCTGCTTCGACGAGAGAATTGCCGCAAATCACAACCCCAAGCTTGAATCCAAGTATTGGTTTACCCTCGGTTTCGCACCACAAACCACCCAGAACTTCATCTCCCTTTTCTCACACCCACACCCACACCCACACCTCTCCTCTTTTCAAATCCCAACTATGTTTGATTTTCAATTTAAACACTAAACTTTTATTCTTCTTTTAAAAACTCTTTCATTTTAAAATCTTAAAATTCCAGAAATACTAATTAAATTTAGCGTCCGTTTGGTTCTCTTTAAAAAGAGAAAAATCTCAAAATTTTCATTCTTGGTAAGTGAATTCAGTCAACTATGGTCGGTACCTTTCTTACAAAATTCATGTAGGCCCTCCTGTAAGTCAAAAAAATTGTTGAAAAAAGAGTTTTAAAAGAGAACCAAACGGATGCTTATTTATTTTAGGGCTAGACGAGGCACGATATTTTGAAGAAGATTAGAATAATTTTTACTCTATAAACTCGAGAAATAAGGTAGACTCCTACTTACAAACATATTTTCTAAAATGTGCCCGAATAATTATTTGTATTTAGATCTTACATGTATGAATGTGTTCATGAGAATTACTTGCTTGTTTAAGCACGATGTTACGAGAATTACTTGCTTTTTTAAGCGAGAATTTACTTTCTTTAGTGCATGAGACTTGAACTTGTATTAATTACTTGTTCATGAGACTACTTGAATATCATGATTATGTGCTTTATTTATAATACTAATTATTATTATGCACTGAGTCTAATGAGTATTTCTAAGAAATGCTCACCCTTTCTTTAAACTTACAAAATTTCAGATTACGGAGTTGGTGACGGAGCGCGCAATGGTTGCTATTGAAGAATTATTAAAAATATTTTGAGAAAATAAATTAAACACATTTAATTTTGAGGTTTTGAATTTCTCATTATTGTCTAAGTTATTTTTGAAAGTTTAAATTATTTACCTTTGAGTTTAAATGAAATTGAATTTTTAGTTGCTTCCACTCAATTTTTATTTCAAACTAGTGCACCACCCGTACTGATGAGATTCGAAGCGCGGAAGAAACGCTGGAAAGTTCCGAACCCAGGTTGTGGATGGACGGTGGAATCATGACCCGATATTCACGATGCGATGGCTCGACGATGCGGAATAAAAAACCAAGACTTTCGAAACGCCACAAGGAATCGCCAATCTCCTTGATAAGTCTCTGATTTGAATGCCACAAATATTCTAGCAAATATTTGATAAGTTCGATATTTGAACGCCACAAGAAATATTCTTGATGAGTTCGAAAAACATAGGAATCCACTTATAAATTTTATTAAATCCTCAATAAAAATTGTTTATATCAAAATCAAAGTCTGAAGTACAATGAACGGAAAGGAATATAAATAAGTAAAATAACCTAGCCGCTAATTGACTCAAAATAGAATTCTAATGAGACTAAAATTCTAAAATAGGCAAACAAATAATTAAAAACAAAATTTAACCTAAAAATACGTAAAAACCCTAATTTTCGTCTGCATAATTGACTTGTTGTTTTGAAGCCCCAAATGATGGAATTTGGCCATAAAATCAGTCGGCTCAATGGCTTTAGCCCATGAGTTTTGCTTAGTGGACCATTTCTACTCGAAAAACACATATTATGCATCTAATTCCGACATGGTTGACTGGATTGCACTTTTATTTGGCTTGAATATTTAACTTTTTCCGTCAAGCCTGCTATGACTCCGATTGTCGAGGGTCCGGAACACATCATGTACGATGCACGGATTTTGGTTTTTGCAAATTGTAATGTTAATTTTTTTGAATACGATCATGTGGTTGTTCATTCAAAGTGACAATAATTTAGACATTCAAATAGACAATAAGAAGTAAAAGTACAAGTGGTTTTATCATGAATTGGTAGAAATGAAATTAAAAAAACACTAAAACGTTTACAAATTTTGGAATACTTCCTTAAATACAATGTTTGTAATTGAATTACTTTGATCTCCATCCTTTTCACATACTAAAATTTTTAAACCCTTGCAATTTGTAACTCTTGAAACGGCAACATACAGTTGGCCGTGACTGAAAACTGGTTTCTTCAAGAAAAGGCCGACATGAGAAAGCGATTGACCTTGACTTTTGTTGATTGTCATTGCATATGAGACAATCGAAGGAAATTGTCTCCTCTGGAACTTAAAAGGAAATCTTGTATCATATGGGGTTAGTGACATTCTAGGAACCAGCACTTTATGACCTGCATTACTTCCAGCAAGAATATTCGCTTCCAAAACATGACTTCCAAGTCTCGTAATGACCAACCTAGCGTTGTTGCATAATCGCAGGGAATGGTCAATGTTCCTTAATAACATAACAGGGATCCCAACCTTCAATTTTAACTCATGGTTAGGCACACCAAAACACCTGATTCCATTTAAAAGTTCTGGTGTGTGTACATCATGCAATAAGTCAACATTTGTATCTGATCTGCATGCGGTATTCGAACTTAAATATGTCTTTCCCTCATTGCTTTCATTGAAATCATATATTCATTTACAGACTCAACCACATCAAGAGTTAGTGCTAGTATAGCTCTTCCTTTCAAATAATTCGGGTCATCGACATCATTGCTAAACAACGGGTACGTGCTTTTCACAATTGTTTCAATTGGATCGTTGGAACATTTGAGCAAAATATTGTTCGAAATTTCAACAGTTGCATGACCATCATTTGGACTTCTGATTGTTCCATCTCCTATGCTTGCAATTCACTCCGAAAAATGCTTGAGTTCAACACATTCATCATCTGATCGAAGATTTTGGAGTCTCTTGTTTTTAGTCAACCTTAATACCCTGCAATTTCTCCATAGATATGAGGAGTTGATAATTGCAAGGACAATATATTGTCTACTCCCCTTTGGAATAACAGGTAATATTTGTTGAAAATCTCCTCCAAACACAATGGTCTTTCCTCCAAAAGGCATGTCAGAAATTAATAGATTGTTGAATCGCAAAATGTCCTACATGCTTCTATCTAAAGCTTCAAAGCAATATTTATTCCTCATTGAAGCTTCGTCCCAAATTATCAGTTTACACCTCACAATCAATTCGGAAAGTGGAGTCCCTTGTTTGATATTGCATGTTTAATCCTCATTTAGATTGATTGGAATTGCGAATCGAGAATGAGCAGTTCTTCCGCCAAGTAAAAGAAGAGATGCAATGCCACTAGATGCCACATTCAGCATAATTTTTCCCTTCGATCTTAGAGCAGTGGATATCCTCCGTATGAATGTTTTTCCCGTGCCTCCATACCCATAAACAAAAAAACCCCACCTAAATTCAATTCAACTGCATCCATTATTGCATCATACACATGACGTTTCTCATTGGTCATGTTAGAAAGAAGATTCTTATGTTCTTCACACAAAGATGTTCGGTCATACCGCAATTCATCATGTATTAGTCTATTTTGGAAATTCAAAAAAAAAACCCTGAACCTAGTAATGGCATCGAATCAAATTCACGTAAATTCTTGCCACAGCTTTGCAACAACTTTTCAATTTCCACCAAAGCATAATTTTTAACTTCATCGTCATTCAATTCCAATTATGAGCATCAACAGGAAAAAATATGAAACAATTAAATCAAGAGTCATTTGGTATAGGAAAAATTTGAAAGAAATTGAATGCATTGTTGAAAAGTTGTTGAAAATTTGTATAAAATAGTGATTTTAAAATAAATATGCGATTGAAATTGAATTTGAGAAAAAGTTTTGTTGAATTTCTTCTGGACCTAACATGGCCAAGATTAAAATAATTTTATGTAAAATATATTTCGAATAATAAATTTAATTTAAAGCTAGTAGTAGACATCATTTCCTTCATGTTGTAGCATGATACGTTATTTATATACAATGTCGTCTGACAACATTTCTCCCAAACTACTTCAGGTCAACTTAAAGAGTCCGATGAAAGCAATGTGGCAAATAGATTTCTCAGAGATTGTGCAGATGCCCACTAACTTGCCTCAGCAATCCCATCAATATACTCCTTGCCATCATCTAATAATCCTAACGTGTAGCAAGCGTCATGAAAGGAATTGTATTGAGCACCGTTAATGCATTTTATATCATCATAGCTTGTAGGTCCACAAACAATGTTAAGAAGGCATCTCAAATAGTACATTTCCTCGCGGCCTGAAGGGACATAGAAAATTCGACCAATCGAGAACCTTATTTGTCTCGGTTGTCACTCTCGCCTTGACCGCTTCCAAAGAAACTTCATTGGAAATTCAGCATAAGTTAACTTTCTTACCTTTGGGTATTTTTTATTGGCATTCATCTATGCCAAAAACATGCTCTAGCCAATGGTTGGTCGATCAACAACATCATCAGTTGAATCATAATTAGAAAAAAATTACACTTTGCTCATTTGGAAGATGAAAGCTCAATCGCTCAACAGAAGGGTCTCTATACTGAATTTCAAATCCAAATATCCTCCATGCTACCTCGCATGGTGAAATGTATCGAAAATCGTAGTACATATTTACCTCATCTATACTTTTCCCCGATTCTTCATCGTCGATGCTCCTATAAAAAGATGCAGTCACGCGATCATGACCCTTATTAACATATTTGAATAAATATTTAATAGATCGAGACTGGTTGCACCACTCAACATTCATGTGAGCTCCGTACTTTAGCAACAAATAAGGATTGTGTGGCACAACGAATCTTTTATCGAGATCAACACCATTCTTCAGGACTGTTCTCCCATTATCTCTACGTCTATACACTGGGTATCCATCTTCATCGAGTAGACTCAACAATTTTTTTGGGAAAATTCTATGTACAACGACCATCTAACATACACGGAGAGTTTTTCCTTGCACTTCCACATGGCCCATGCAACATGAAGTCTAGCACTGCAGCATAATAACAGGGATTAGTACTTTCATTAGGAATTTCAGCCGAAATGATCTTGTCAATGTCCTCCCCCATTGGATACTTGTCCTCTTTAGAGAGGAAAAGCAGAATGTGTGCATGTGGAAACCCACGCATTTGGAATTCGATGGTATATATTACTGTAACATGTTGAGAAGCAAGAACAATTAATCTCAATTATCATGAAATAAAAATTAAAACATTAAAGAAATAATTTAATTAGTATTATACTATTTTCTTAATTTTTTAAATATTACATGTTTGAACACTTCCAAAAACTTTATTTTGTCGAAGATCTTTGATCAAGTGGTCCACCTTGACCTTGAAAATTCGGCAAACTATATCTGGCCGATCATTAGGCTTAAGTCCCATGATTTCAACAAAGCGTACTATCTCTGGCCATTTTAGGTTACACATAAATGTTATGAACAAATCTGGATAACCAACTCATCTACAAATAGCCATTGGATCCTAATAATTCTGAATCATATATCAGGCCCCTCCGGTAAATGTAGACAGTAATATAACACACCTTCCTTGAGTAAACGGATCTGTTTCACCTCGTAAAAGAGCATCAGTCAGACCTTTGTACATCTCACATCGTAACTGCTTTTGGTGTGTTCAAACGTATGTCAGCCTTATAGATTCAACTATTGTGTATGCATCGACAAAAAACTGTTGAAAAGGTCTCCTCGAGAATAAAATAGTCGATGCTTCACAAGCCCTTTCATGCAATCTGTATGCAAAGAATTCTCTAATGCTTACCTTTTTCCTTCCTCTAGGCACATTTGTCTTCAAATCCGTGAAAGGAATGTCTTCTCTATTCTCATCTTCTCTGTATGGAAAAAATAGAGGATATTTTAGACCAAGATATGAAGCATTTAATTCATTTATGCTCTTCAATTCTCCCGATTGTGTTTCTACTAATATATTCCTGACGCCCAAAGATGAGTCAAAATCACCAACAATTAATGCCGCAACTTCAGAAATCGAAGGCAGGTTATATCTTCTTGCATCTCCACCCCTTCTACCAATTAGTTTTAGTCTCACAACTGAATGTCCTTCTCCGTGCATTTTTTTTTTTGTAGCCATTCTAAATGATTTAACCAACACATTATTTTCATCTAACACAACTTTCAAAACAAAAACAATATGTGCATGGAGACTGCTTATGTTGTTCTTTTGCCTAGAAAAGACATGTCAGTTGTTAGCAAAATCATTAGATTTTATAGCTTCACGAGATTTATCATTTTAAAACTTTAGTATTTTAAAGGAACTAGAAAAACATACCTAACAGAATGTATTCTGTTTGTGACTTTGTTGTCCGTATCATAAAGATACAACTGTGCGAACTTCGGGGATGAACCTTCCAGAGTCAACAAACTTCCAATCAAATGATAATTCTACCCATGCAATCTAAAAATTGGAGGAGAATGCCCTTTGTTTAAGCTCGAATCGATCTTTCCTCCCATCTATGTGAAACAAAACATATTATTGTATGATCGGATGTCTTCAAGGAAGTGTTTTCTCTTATCGCTCACTCCGTATATTAAATCACACAGCACTTATAGTGGCCTTTTCATCGGCGAAAGTTGAATTTTTCTATTTATATAGCACAAAGAGTACTTCGGATTTCGAGAGTTATAACTTTTCAAGAGTCTCTCTTCATACCAAAACAGAGCACTACAAAATTCACACTTGTATGTTGGATTGCAATAGCCCAATATTCTGTGTACGTAGAATGATTAGAAATAATAATTCGTTAGATAATAATTTACATGACTATTTTTTAGCCCTTTTAATTAGAACATTTTCCATACCGAGACTTAAAGTTGGGGATATAATAATTTAATTTGCATTTAATTTCTTTTTCTACCAAGATGTAATTTTTTTCTACATACATTTTGTAACTTTATGAAGGTAAATAAATCAAGAATTGTAATCTAAGGATTAATACATGACTAAACAAACTATATAAGATGTTTGGTGATTATTCATGCAAATTGTCATATTATATTAAAATCAACTAAATTAAGTACATCAATTCTAGTTTCAATAATAATTAATTAATTTTACAGACACCACAGCATTCACTTTAACAAATTTAAATTACTTTTCATTGTAATCTATTATTATTATTCTTTTGGTATAAATTCAAGTTTTACTTATTTTAATATACAAAAAAAAAAAAATAACGTATTCCTGAATTAATTTCCTAAACTAATTGATATAAATTAATTATCACATGCAGAGAGTTAAAATAAATAAAAGGTAATAAGCATATGCCAATATATTTTTTGAACAAATGTGTGAATAATTGCGTATCATTGACCATGACATCATTATTGGCCAAGATTGCTGTGAAAAGTGGTAAAAAATTGAATAAGGATGAGGCTATAATTTTTTATTTGGGTAAATGACGAATATAATAAAATACAAAAATACTTACGATCTCTTAAATTGACATTTTATGCATCAAAATCAGCTACATCAACTTCATTAACTGTGGTTTGAATATTTTTTGAGCTACCGTAGTCAATGAATGTGGAAGAGTGACTTCGCTCGTTAGATCAATTATTGTTAATAAATCGGTTCCCAAGTTCGATTTTGTCTTGGATGAATAATCATCTTTATCATTTGATCTCAAAACAAATTTGCTAGTAGGTCAACTTGGTCCACTAACTGCATTTAAAAAAATAAGATATTATTTTAAATGTAGCATGCACGCTAGTTCCATCACTATAACATGGAGATTTACTTGACAACGAATCCAAGTTTTCTGGTTGAACATTGAGAAAACTAATAATTTATTGAATCATAATCTGTGATTTAAAATGTACTAACTGGATAACAATACAATTAATAGAATTATGGATAAATATAGGTATCATATTTTACGTGCATTCCACAATAGAAATACAAATAAAATTTAAAGACCATCTTAGTCTTTTAAATCTTTCGAAGGTTGAAAGAAGATCCATTTACTGAATAAATTAATGTGTAATTAGTTGATTGAAAAATAAAATGTTCACAATTGGGCCTCATTTTAATAGAATAAATTACATGTAATTAGTTGATTGAAAAAAAAAGTTCACAATTGGGCCTCATTTTATCAAACGGAGACACAACCAAAATAAGCCCAAACTACCTTTATGGCAACCCTAAACATAGACGACACTCAACCACCGACCACAGATGAAATCCCTACCTTCTTCCTCACAAACAACCTTGCATATTCTTTAGAATCTCAGCAGATTTTCTATCTCTTGAAGCTAAATAACAACAATACCCAAAACATTTCGAATGATTACTTGCATAAATCGCACAGTTGAACAATTAGTACAATTCCAAGATAAGTGATTTTTTTTCAGATCCGATTTTATCTCATCTCGTCTATGTGAAATTTGTGCCGTATAGTAATAGATTTCTTGGGCCTGCAGGTCGGATTCACAACACGGAAAAACAAATCTCGACTAGAACTACTATGAACACTCAGTTATTCTGGATCTCAACACGTATTCATTTAGGAGCTGCGATTCATGATTGACAAAGCTCCTTTATTAGAGATAAATTATTCTTTCTAGACCTTTTTAATTTCTGTTTTTATGCTATAATTTCCCATTATCAGAATCGTGTATAAGTTATGTTAGACATTTTCATCCGAAAGTAAATAAAAAAGCAATGAGAAGCATGAAAACGTTACCATTGTTTTTGCTAAGATTTCTTGGTCGCTTGCTGCTTATTAGGGGTTCGATGAGGGAGATGAAAGATAGTGGAGGAAGAGAAAAATAATATTTATAAAATTATAAGAAACATTCCTAACTATAATCTTCAATATCCAATCTTTTCTCATAGAGGGCCAAGCAAGCTCACATGTAAACGCATTTTTTTGACTAACAGCCCTAATTAATCGATTGGAAAATTAAGTTTGAACAAACTTAAACATTAATTAATAGATTAAAAGGCATGTTCGATTAACTGAAAAATATTTTTCATAATTGAACAAATAAATGAAACAGCAGAGTGGTTCAAAAACTTAAAGATTTTGATAACTCATTGTGTAAGTTATCTAGGTTGGTAAAAACTTAGAGTTTGTTGTTCACTTTTTTGTCTACAATTGTTACAATCGCATATGAATAATGGTTTTTACATGGCCGAAATTATTTTTTAGCTAGTTGATCTAAAATAAAAAAATTAACGGTCCAATATCACATGGCTGACATGTAGTGTATAGGATTTATGTGCTATAAATTTTCTTGCATTGCATCCGTTTACATCATAATGCATAATTAAATGTTTATAGCTTTATAGCAGTAAAGAGTTCTGAGGATTGTAAGTGTCATTGCATGAAACAAATACAACAACTTGATTTGATCTAATTACATATAATCAATTTAAAAAGATTAAGAAACTAATCCTAATGAAGAAATTGCAAATGTAATAACTGGGACTTAAAAAACATTATAGTAATGAGAGGAATGCATTCAATTCATACACCAAAAACAAAATACATATAGCCAAAGTTCATCAAAATTCCAACAAAATCCATAAAAAAGATAGCCCCAGTCGAAATATTAAAGATAACGTATGTGCAAAGTGTTTCAAATACAAACAACATCCAACAAAAAATAATGCTTAAAATTAATTATGTTTGTAACCCACGTTGATCAATTCATTCATCTTCCTACTTAATCATCACCTTGTTCTTCTTTAATGGGACAGTTGACTAAAATTCACTGATAAGTGATCTCTTGACAGAATCATCATCACGCAACTGACTCGAATGAGTTAGCTTAGGTTGAGTCTTCAAAGGTGTGTTAACTTCGTCATTTGAAGACAAAACCTGGCATAAGATTTTTTAAAGATTATTTTCTAAAATAATAATATAATGTGCATTGGAAAAAAATGAGTACATAATGTCTATTATGGATTACTATTTAAGACAAAGATAACACCTTCTCTACTTCACAGTCTGCATTCTCTAGCTTGAAAAATATATCGGATTCCTGTGGTAAAAAAGCCAATGGAATTTGTAACAATAATAAATGATAAAATTTCAGTTCGATAGTGGTAATAAAAAATAATATACGATATAGCTAAGAAGTTAGACAATTTAACAAACCTGACTGTCGCAGCATGAGCCGCAAAATCTAGAGATAAATCTCTAGGTACATGGTTCGAATCCTGCGGAAGGCAAAGATCCACTTCCTGGAAACGAGGCGGCAGCCCTTGAGGACTAAGACGACCAGGGGGGAGTGGAAAGATCATGAGTAGACGGCCGGCAGCCCTTGAGGACCGGGTACGCTACAGAGATAGATGGTAACAAGTGGAGTCGGATCCAATACATGCTCCCCATTCATATTTTACTCCCAATCATTTTTATTTATTTTATTTACTCATTGCAATTTTTTAGTTAGAATAGCCAAACAAACCATCCTTTTATCTATTATTTCACTTAATTGGATAGAGGATAAACTGATAATTAAGACTAAAACTTATTCCTCGTGGGAACGATACTCTCAACTCATCACAATTATTACTTGTCAAAGATCCCGTGCGCTTGCGGGATTCATACGAACAAGTTTTTGGCGGCGTTGTCGGGGAATAACGGATTTAGTATAATTATTAGTTTACCTTTAATTCAATTAAATTTTAATTTTTTACTTTTTATTTTAATTTTAATTTGGTTATTTATAATTCCTTATTTTTCTCTTCATATTGGTCATTGAGTAGCTTATGCTAGGTTTTAAAGAGCCTGAACTATTATCAATAGATTTTGAAATAGAAAGAATCTTTAGACAATATAGAAGAGAATAAAGAGAAAATAGGGATATAGAAAATAATCAAAATCAATTTCCACTTGCTCCTCTTGAGCAAGAAGTACAAAATCAACTAGGAGTAGTCGTCAATGATGATCAAGCTCTGGTTGGGGATTATGTGAATCCCGCGCCCGCCCCTGTACAACAAACAATTGTTTATCGACCATTCAGGCAGGAAAATTACCACCTTAGACTTGATGTCATAAACTTATTTCAAAATCATAATGACATCAAGTTCTTTGGAAAGGCGACTGAAAATCCGCATGAGCACATTCAAGCATTTTTAATGCTATGCGATGTAATCAGTCACGAAGGGATGTCAACAGACACTTTTCGAATGCGTTTGTTTCCCCCACACTTTAAAAGATAATGCAAGGGAATGGCTACGCTCATTAGCTCCCAGAAGCATTTATCTTGGAATGACATGGCGCAAAAATTCACCATGAAATTTTTCCCTCCATCTCGAGTTCTCCAAATCAGAAACGAAGTTCACACTTTCAAACAACGAGACCTTGAGAGCTACCCTGAGGCATGGATGGGATTTAAGGACTATTTTAGAAAGTTTCCAAATTTGGACATTCCTAAAAATGCTCAGGTTTACATCTTTTATTTAGGATTGTATCCTCAATACCGCAATATGCTTGATGCTTCGATAGGGGGATCAGTAATGAGATTAGCTATTGACCGAGCACATGAACTATATGAAAGAATTGCAGAGAACCAGGCGATGTGGCCTACTGAAAGGGAAATTCCAAGAAAGGTATCTGGTGTCCACAACGTCGATGCAGTTACACAATTGGCAGCTGCAATGGAAGTTCTATCAAAAAAGCTGGACAATTTAACTCGGCCTGTGCACATAGTGCAACAACCAACACCAGTTTGCGAAGGATGCGGGGTAGATCATGTTACAGCTAGCTGTCCTTTAGCCTCAACACATGGGATGCAAAATGAGGAGGACAGCTACGCACAGAATTTTCAGAAGTATCAAAATAACCCCTATTCCAATACCTATAACCCAGGGTGGAGGAATCATCCAAGTTTCTCTTGATCTAACAATCAAGTTCAAGGCCATGAAGGAAGTTTTCAAACAAAACCACCGGGTTTTCAACATCAAAAACCACAACAACAACAGAAGCCAAGGAAGCCATCGTTGGAAGACATGTTTACACTATACATGGCAAAGACTGAACAAGTTGTTCAAAACCAATAGGTAGCTATAAAAAATTTGGACAATCAAATATGACAGATGGCTGTGGCATTAACAAACAGAAATCAAGGAACTCTACCAAGCAACACAGAGAAAAATCCTAAGGAACAGGTACAAGCTATACCACTAGATGTGATATACAAATACCTGAAATAATTGTTAAGAGACCACCAATTTCCACAGAGAAGGTACCTAATACTGAAAAGGAACAAGTGGACCAATCTGAGGACTCAATAAAAGGAAATCAAGAAGAACCTTCAGAAGCTCCACAAGTTAAAGCAACTGTTCCTGTAAAGGCATATGTACCTCCTATTCCATTCCCACAAAGGTTGCAAAGACACAAGCTTGATAAACAATTTGCAAAATTTTTGGAGATGTTTAAGAAATTGCACATCAACATACCATTTGCAGATGTCTTGGCACAAATGCCCAGTTATGCTAAGTTTATGAAGGACATACTGTCAAACAAAAGAAGGCTGGAGGAGAATGAAACTGTGATGTTGATTGAGGATTGCAGTGCTAGACTATTACACAAGTTACCACCAAAATTGAAAGACCCTGAGAGTTTCATTATTCCCTGCAATATTGGTAACAAGTTTGTGGATGATGCACTTTGTGATTTAGGCGCAAGCATTAATTTGATGCCATTGTCTCTTTTCAAGAAGCTTGGTTTGGGGGAAGCAAAAGCCACTACTATCACCCTACAGCTAGCTGACAGGTCAATCAAACACCCTAGGGAGATAGTAGAAGATATTTTGGTAAAGGTTGATAAATTCATTTTTCCAGCAGATTTTGTAATCTTGGACATGGAGGAAGACAGAGACGTCCCCCTCATTTTGGGACGTCCATTTTTAACCACTGGTAGAGCATTGATTGACGTGCAGAAGGGACAATTGATTTTTAGAATCAATGATGGAGAATTAAAAATCAATGTCTTCAACGCAATCAAATTTGGAGATGAAACTGAATCATGCTATCAAATTGATGCAGTAGACAAAGTAGTGATAAAGGAATTCATGCTTGATCACCATCAAGATCCGCTTGAGGCTTGTTTGATGTACTCTGGAAAACGTCCATGTCCCTCTGAAAAAGTGGAAAAAATGCATTCGAGATTTGGAAGCAATTCTCCCATGCATAAAATAACCCATGATGGAGCTAAGTGAAGGTTCTGAGAAATCTCTACCATCTATTCAAAAGGCTCCAACAGTTGAGTTAAAACAACTTCCACCTCATCTGCGATATGCATACCTAGGAGAGAAGAACACACTTCCAGTTACCATATCTAACTTTCTTTCCGAGAATGAAGAAGATCAATTTCTTAGAGTTCTTCGAGATCACAAAACTGCAATTGGATGGACAATTTCTGACATAAAAGGAATTAGTCCTTCCCTTTGTATGCACAAGATTCTAATGGAAGATGAGTTCAAACCATCAATTGAACGTCAACGTATATTGAATCCAAATATGCAGGAGGCTGTGAAAGCAGAAGTGCTGAAATTATTGGATGCAAGAATGATCTATCATATATCTGGCAGCCATTGAGTAAGTCCTGTGCGTGTAGTTCCCAAAAAGAGAGGAATTACTATGGTCCCAAATGAAAATAATGAGCTCATTCCAACACGCACAGTAACAGGTTGGCGAGTTTGCATTGACTATCGCAAGCTCAATAATGCCACTAGGAAGGACCATTTTCCCCTTCCTTTCATTGATCAAATGTTGGAAAGACTTGCAAGGCATTCACATTATTGTTTCCTAGATGGGTATTCGGGATATAATCAGATTCCCATAGCATCAGGAGATTAGGAGAAAACTACTTTCACTTGTCCTTATGGGACTTTTGCATACAGAAGAATGCATTTTGGACTATGTAATGCTCCAGCTACTTTTCAGAGATGTATTACGTCCATCTTCTCTGACATGGTGGGAAAGATCATTGAGGTATTCATGGATGATTTCTCAGTATTTGGGTCTTCGTTCAATGAATGTTTAAGTCACTTAAAGACGGTAATGCAGAGATGCGAAGAGACCAACCTAGTTCTAAACTGGGAGAAGTGTCACTTTATGGTTCAAGAAGGAATTGTTTTACGACTTAATTTCAGCAAGAGGTATTGAGGTGGACAAGGCCAAGATACAAGTAATAGAGAAGTTACCTCCACCTAATACTGTAAAATGGATCAGAAGTTTCTTGGGACACGCTGGTTTCTATCGGCGTTTCATCAAGGATTTTTCAAAAATAACCAAACCTCTTTGCACACTGTTGGAAAAGGATGTCCCTTTTAACTTTTTTGAGGAGTGTTTGGATGCATTTAACACTTTAAAACAAAAATTGGTCATAGCTCCAGTGCTGTCTGCACCTGATTGGGGTTATCCATTTGAATTAATGTGTGATACTAGTGACTATGCAATTGGGGCAGTTTTGGGATAGCGAAAGAACAAAATCCTACATGTGATTTATTATGCCAGCAGGACTCTAAATGAAGCCCAGTTAAATTATGCCACCACAGAAAAAGATCATTTGGAAGTGGTATTTGCCTTTGATAAATTCAGATCTTATTTAATTAGATCAAAGGTGGAAGTATACATTGACCATTCAGCACTGAAGTACCTGTTCGAAAAGAAGGATGCAAAATCAAGACTTATCAGATGGATATTTCTACTACAGGAATTCAACTTGGGAATTAGGGATAAAAAAGGTTGTGAGAACTTGGTAGCAAATCATTTATCTCGCATGGAGCAGCAAGAAGAAGATCCTCCAGGTGAAATCAATGAGATATTTCCAAATGAAACTCTTATGAAAATCGAGATAGCACCTTGGTATGCTGATTATGTAAATTATTTGGCTAGTGTTGTGATTCTCCTAGAGTATTCAAGTCAACAGAAGAAGAAATTCTTCAGTAATCTTAAGCATTGCTGTTGGGATGGTCCATTCCTCTATAGAAGTTGAGTTATTTGATGTTTGGGGCATTGACTTCATGGAACCATTCCCATCTTTGTATGGTCAACAGTATATTTTGGTGACTGTAGATTATGTATCCAAATGAGTTGAGGCTGTTGCTTTGCCAACAAATGATGGACGAGTTGTGACACAATTCATTAAGAAGAACATTTTCTCAAGGTATGGTACATCTCGAGCTATCATTAGCGATGGAGGAAAACACTTTTACAACCGCCAATTCTTAGCATTGTTAGCTAAATATGGGGTTAAACATTGAGTTGCAACACCTTATCATCCTCAGACAAGTGGACAGGTTGAAATTTCCAATAGAGAGCTAAAAAAGATTCTTGAAGCAATAGTTAATACATCACACACTGATTGGTCAAAGAAGCTGGATGATGCATTAAGGGTATATCGCATAGCCTTCAAGACACCAATTGGAATGTCCCCTTATCGGCTAGTCTTTAGAAAAGCATGTCATTTGCCAGTAGAGCTTGAGCATAAGGCATATTGGAAACACATTTGCTGAATTTTGATATGAAGTCAGCTGGAAATAAGAGAATCCTACAACTAAATGAGCTTGACGAATTTAGATTGGGGGCGTATGAGAATGCTCAGTTGTATAACGAAAAGACAAAAAGGTGGCATGATAGGCATATCAAAGAAAAAGAGTTTGTGGTTGGTCAACAAGTTTTGATGTTCAATTCTGCCTCAAGCTCTTTCCAGGAAAGTTGAAATCTAGATGGTCAGGTCCATACATAGTTGTGGTTGTTTATCCTTATAGGACAGTGGAGGTTGTTTCACAAAATCATTTGAGACTGTTCAAGATTAATGACCAAAGGTTGAAAGCTTATTGGGGGTGATTACTACAATGAGAAGACTACCCTACCAAATCCAAATGAAGAGTAGCAAAAAAGTCAAAGTCAAGCTAATAACTATAAAGAAGCACTTGTTGGGAGGCAACCCAATTTTCTTTCCTTTTATTAATTCAGCTTTATATGCAGTAGTTTGTGTTTTTATTTATTTATTTATTTATTCATCTTCATCTTCATCTAATAACATTTCTAATGCCTGAATTTCATTTTTGCCTTGATAAGACCAATTCTTTAACAGGAAGATGCTCAAGGAACTTTGGGAATGCATATCTCCACCTCTACATTCGGATTGATCAAGGAAATCCTTTAACCTTTCCCCTAGTTATATTTTTATGTGCTTATCTGATACATTGAGGACAATGTATATTTTAAGTTTGGGGGTGGATAGTCTGTTTTCTACCAAAAATTTCGTTTTTAGTCAGCATGCATCAAAAAAATAAAAAAGAGAGAAAATTTGAAAATTTTGTTGACATGTGTATTGCCTAGGATATAGTATAGATCAAATTTTGCTTTGGCTTGAATTTTGGATAATATAAAAACATAAATTTTATGAACTAGTTATTACTTACTAGATTTCATCTTCACACGCACATAGCCATTGTTGAATTATTACTTGTGTAGGGATTTGTTTAACACATGTGGGGCAAATTTATGCAATTTGAACTTATGAATGACTTGTAAATCCCTAAACTTAGATGATTAGACATCCCAACTTTTAAAACTTAGAAACTAAACTTGCTCAAGAGCAGTTTGGGGGTGGAAATAAGTGGTGAAGGTAGGCTTGAACTTTTAAGGGTCTGTAGTTCCTGAAATGTGTCATTGGTTGAAGAGGTCTTGGTCAACAGGTATAAACCATTGGCAACAGAAAAATGGAAAAATGTTGAAGGTCTTATTCTACTCTTCAAATGTCTTTTTGACTAGAGTAATTAAGTCTGAGGGGTATTTTAAACCTGGTGCCCTAAAGTCGTCTGGCTTGGGAGCCACCGACTTAAAGCTAACTACAAGGGTCAATTAAAAAGCAAGTATGGAGAGTGGACTTATACATAAAACAATGAAATATCTTTAACTTTTCTGTTTAAGCCTTTATGACTCGAGTAATTAAGTGTGAGGGGTCTTTCAAACCTGATGCCCTAAAGTCGTCTGACTTGTGAGTCACCGACCTAAAACTCGCTACGGGGTCATATAGAAAGCAAGTATGAAAAGTTCTGCACAAAGATGGTAAAAGACATGTATATAAAAAGAAAAAGTCGTCCATAAAAAAAATTAAAATTGGTATAAGCTTGTTGATTAAGACTTTGATACTAAAGGCATGGATTAGGGAACCACTTACCATTGATTGTTTGGTCAGACTTAGCAAATTCTGACCATCTAGTGTGGAAGAATACAAATTTTTGATGTTTAGAAACCACATGAATAGAAGGAACCTTGGGATTCAAAAGAAAATCAGTAAGTTGTGATCATCCATGAACAATGCAAGGAAAATCATTAGATTCATTAAGGTGACCACATGGGATTCGGGCTTGATTATGTGTAACAAGCGACACAGTGTTAAACATATCATTTACATGAGTAGGAGTTTGACGTTGGCTATTCACACATACACTTGAAAATCTAGCATAAGATAACTAGAATTATTTTGCTTTATTGTTCATAACTCTTGCTGAAGTATAAATTGATCTGGATTATTGAGGCATATGGTATACATGTTGACATGACAAAAAATATTTGTACTTTGCTATTTTGATTCATTAGTAATGCTTTATCTTATTCGAGGACGAACAAGAGTTTAAGTTTGGGGGATTTGATGAGTACGTTTTACGTACTTGTATTGGCTTTAAATTTAGACAATTGTAAGTGTTTTAGGATATGATATTGCTAATTATGTGTTGATTTTATTTGTTTTAGGAAAAAATCAAATTTGGATGCGTTTGGAGGAAAAAACGAAGAAAAGGGATAGAAACCGTACAAAAAATGACAAAGTGGGACTCGAGTGCAACTTCCAAAAATTGAAGAACTCAAATTGGCATAAATGAAAACATGAGCAGTACAATTAAAGGCTAAGGATCAACTTGAATTATTTGAAAAAACTGAGGTTTAAAGTAAAACCTACTATCTAATTATTATTGGGCCATCAATTGAAATTGGACTCGACTTTAACAATTCAAGGGGGGCACTGAATTAGGTTGGGAGGAGAGAAAAAACATATACATTTATACATTGGAGTCGACTTCTGGAGATAGATATACACACGGCATTAAGGCAGCTTGGAGGAGAATATATACATTAGGGAGAGCTTTGGGGATTAATTAATTGGAGGAAGGAGCCAATTTATGAGAAAATATTGGGGGTTGTCAGATTTTGGTCGGCTGGGAGGAGAATTAATAGAGGTGAGGACTTTCCTTTGGATTTGAGTAGCCGAACGGTGGAAGGATTTGAGGACACGGCTAGTGGCTGATTAATAAAAGGCAGATTATTGGGCATTGGAGGTATTAATTCAATAGAGAAAGAAGACTTCGGCAGTGAATTAAGAGAAGCTCTCGGCTAGTTTAGAGAAGAGGGCAGAATACAAGTTCCTTTGTTGCGTTAAATCGGGTGATATCTATCAATTATTTTATTTATTATTCATTAATTAATAGGCTAGGCTAATCCCTTCTATGTATTGGATGAAAATGAAACTCGTTATTAATATATTTCAATTCGACAACTAGTAGTTTAATAAATTCTTGTGTTGTCTTGATTGATCTTGCATGTTTATTATTATTATTTGATTGACTGGCCACTAATTAAATATATTGTTGCTTATTGTAGTCTTGGAAAAGTCACAATAAGTTGGAACATTGCATGATCAACACATGAACACTAGATGTTAGGAATAACATTATGACATGTGCAATCTAATGGATAATTGTGTGATTCAATGCGTTCTAAACATTCGTATTCGGACTATGAATAGATTCGTTTCGTGTTTATAATATATTTAATTTGTCTTGAAAAAGAAAATTAATTGCATGTGAATTATCGATTGTCAAGCAACACATGAATCATTTAAACTAAAAATTGTGGAATTGAGATAGATGGTAACAAGTGGAGTTTGATTTCAATACATGCTCCTGTTGGGAATTTACTTAATCATGCACAGCGGAATATAAAATATTTTCAATTCCCAAACGAGGATCTGCTTTGTGTTTAAATAGAAATCGTGATAAAGAACATTACCTCTTGATGTTCTTGCTGACTACTTTGAGAATCTTGATTCTTTCTCCATTTTACTTGCACACCACAGCTGTCAATTGTCCAGCCTCTAAAGGTGATCCACACGAGAGAACAAGAATGAGAGGTTAGGGTTTCTCTCTTCTTGTGCTAGTAAGAGAATAATGAATTAAGTTTTGCTTTTCCAAACCCTATTTGTTTATTAATATAAGTTAGAGTGGTCTTGGCGCATAACTTAAACATGACCTAGTCCAGTGGTTTAATTAATCCAATTAATTAAACATGAACAGTTGTTAATTAATCCGATCAATTAACTCGAGTCTATTAATAAACAATATAATTAATTAATTCTACAAATGGCAAACATTTTTGAATTAATTAATTCCAATCACATTCTTCTAGTTCTCTCCTTGTGTGTGACCCTCTAGGTTCCCAACCACGATGTCGAACTACGTGAATTATTATTTTGATCTAATCAAAATAAGATTAATTAAAACTCTATTTTAAATTAATCATTAATTCTCCTAGATTAAATAATTCACATTAGTTGTCCCAGATTGACATCTAGTAATGTGTCAGGGCAATACATGTGATGGGAAATGTCACGTGGTGTGAAAAAATCAAACTAGTTCGTTTATCATGAAACTTTAATCCCTTCGTCAATATGATCCGATCAATTACGAGATATGAAAATGTGTTAATCTCGTTTATTGATCATATCTTTCATTTCGCTCTTAAGTCAATAAACGTCGAAACTATTTTCGACTTTATTAGTTTAGCTTGGCCAAGATTTTGATATCAACTTAACCAAATAAAACGTAGATCATAATCTCTTACTATCTAAGAGTGACGAATCCTATGTTGATCATTCACGACATTCATGTGATTCTTGACATACCCGAACAACATCGTATTAGCGACTCCTTTCAGAGCAACATCCGACATCACCAAAGTATGACTGCTCTCATATAAGGTATTATGATGACCTCAAGTCAAATGATCAATTCCACTAACGAACGTTAGAGACTAACCACTGACACTCAGATAGTTATCCATGTGAAATCTCCATTGCGGGTCTCCAATGTTTTGTTCTCTTAACAAAACATCCACGTGTTCATTTAGACGTTTCTACATCTTAGCTTGTCAGATCAGCTACTCACTTCTAAAGTGGGGAATGACACACGTGTTGGTCTATCCGTAATAAAGATATCCATATCTTGATATTACTTTACGACCAAGGATATTTAAGATTCAATTGTAACTTATATCTCACAATCACAACTCCTTGTGATTAACAAGTTATCAAGATTTGAATCTACGGACTCTATTGATTTAATTAGCAAGAATAATAATATTATTATAAATCAATTACATAACAGATCTGCCATATATTAAATGCATCAAATATATTAATAAGTGTTTGGTCAAACGATTGGACCTAGGGCATAACACTTAAAGCTCCCAATTCATATTTTACTCCCAAGCATTTTTATTTATTTTATTTATTCATTGCAATTTTTTTATTTATAATAGCCAAACAAACCATCTTTTTATCTGTTGTTTCACTTAATTGGATCGACGATAAAATGATAAGTAAGACTAAAACTTATTCCTCATGGGAACGATACTCTCAACTCATCACAATTATTACTTGTCAACAATCTCGTGCGCTCTCGGGATTCACACGAACAATGTGAAGGCCTTGAATTCAATTAAGCAGAAGCTTAAGAAGAACGATAAATAGTACGAGGGATAGATGAGGGATTCAGCAGGTGGGGGAAGAAGATGAATAGTGTCAATTTTATGTTTGGTTCTGTTCTTTTCTTTTTGGTCAATTTTAAATAAAATGATAATTGAATTGACTTTTTTGTCTTTCATTAAATTTGGTTAATTGATGATTTTTGAGTTAACTGACGGATTTTCTAATGGAAATAGAAGGCAATGATGTTTTTAGTAAGAAATCGCGAAGGTGAGGGTGAAAATATTAAAATTTTGAAGGTATGGATGATTTGCACAAAATAGGGTTAAAAGTAGGGACGTTTTGCATCAATTACCCTTTATCGGGTGATGTCTATCAATTCTTTTATTGATTATGCATCAATTAATATGCTAGGATAATCTCTTTTTTATGTATTAGATGAAGATGAAATTTGTTAATTATTTATTTCAATTCAAGAACTAGTAGTTTAGGAATTCTTGTATTGTCTTGATTGATCTTGCATGTTTTATTGTTATTGTTTGATTGATTAGCCATCAATTAAATATATCATTGCTTGTTGTAGTCTTGAAAAAATCACAATAGATTTGAACACTACGTGATCAACACATTAATATTAGAGGTTAGGAATAACACTATGACATGTACAATCTAATGGATAATTGTGTAATTTAATGCGTTCTAAACATTCGTATTCGGACTAGGAATATATTTGTTTCATGTTTAGGATAGATTTAATTAATTTTAGAAAAGAAAGTTAATTGTATGTGAATTATCGATTGACAAGCAACGCGTGAATGATTTAAACTACAAAATTTTGAATTGAGATAGAAAGTAACAAGTGGATTCGAATTCCAATACATGCTCACATTAATATTCACTCATCAACATTTTTATTTGTTATTTATTCATTGCAATTATTAGATTAGATCAACAAAATCATCTTTTAATTGTTCCCTTAATTGAATCGAAAGTAGACTGATAATTAAGACTAAACTTTATTCCCCGTGAGAACAATAACTCTTAACTCATCACAATTATTATTTTTCAACGATCTCGTACACTTGTGGGATTTACTCGAACAAATGTCAATCGCTCTACGATTTTACTCGTAAATGTGATCTGGTTCCAAATAAGAATTATTCACTCTAATCTGATTGGATAGAATATATACAAAGTGAGCTTATGGTATCATATTAGTGGTTAGACTATCTTTTATTTCATTTGTCAAAGTTTATTGATTTTGAAATTATTATGTTGAGGTGTTTGAGATTGATTTTTTAGTAGGTTGATGATATGGAGGCAGTTGTTTTGAATGTTGTGGTTGGATGTTGGATATTGAATGAGTTGATGTTTATGTTTTAAAAAAATGGTTGTAACGTCCCTCTGCAAGTTGGATAAGTTCAATTTACAGGGGAGAGTTTGTCGAATTCTCTATTGGATTTTTACAAATGTAAATGATAACCTCATTATTGAAAATGATTTATTTCTGCATTTAGAGTGAAAGGAAGTTAACGCGTTTATATTTAAGATTTTAAACTTGGTGTATTACAGACTCAACCCGACCTGTCGACCCGCTAACAAGCTTAATTTATATGATAATTGTGCAATGCATGAATTTGAACCATTGATCTAAGGATTAAGTGGTGATCCAACCACAGTGACAATCAAGTTCTTGTTGTTTTGGATAATATATATTAGTCATCTCAGCAAATATGTGTTACAACACACTTTAATAATAATTCTATAAATATTTGTTTCAACAAATTACATTTTAAAAATAATTGTATAAATATAAATATTGCGACATTATTGCAACGATAGGAGTTGTCATCTCCATATTTTACTGAGGACAAAATATTTGTCACTATGGGGGCGGATATTGCAACGACTTTTTCTTTCATCGCAATAGATCGTCCTTATTGTCACGACAATTTTTGTCGTCACACAATTATAGAGACAACAAATTATGTTGTCGTGATAGGACGATCCTATTGCGACAACAATTTTTGTCTTCCCAATAAGGGCATTCTTTTGCGACGACTTTGGTTGCTGTCGCTAATCGTCGTCGCACCCGCTCCATTTTCTTCTAGTGTGTTTGTTGTTCAAATCGCAGTGAACTAGGTAGAAAATAGTTAAAAGTTCCCGAATTGGCTAGACAAATAGGGTGAAGAGAGAAGCCACCAAGGCACATATTCTTCGAAATCAAGACGACGATGTTCAAATCTCAGTGAAATTAGGTTGAAAAATAGCCAAAAATAAATAAAATTTCAAACCGGCTAGACAAACGCACAACACAAGAAGGGCCTAGAAAAACACAGAAGAGAATAGGGTTTCGACGCCAAGAAGAAAGAAGAAATAATTGTAGAAAAAGGATAGAGAGATGTAGATTTAAAACTAATCAAACCAGACGACGTATCATTTGACCATGGAGATGGATGAACAGTACCTTTGGCATGGTTATATTGTGTTTTGGAGGATAAAAAACTTGAAATGTAGTAAGACTCAGGACCCATTAGAAAAATAATTTTTAATAATTATTGATTGCGATTGTAGGCAGTGATTTTAATTAAAAAAAACCTCTCATTGCAAATTCGTAATAACCTTATGAAGCTAATTTGACAAAGAAAAATGAGCAAGTATTTTTGAGGAACACAGTAAATCTAAATGATTTTTTATTTAATAAAATAAAAGGCTCAGTAAACAAGTTTTTGGTTGTAGACTGACCTTGAAGAAGTACTATAGAAGAAGATTGTGACAAATAGTTCAATTTTGAAGAATAAAGAGGATTATATAGTAACAAATCAGCAAGTCTCATGCTTAAGGAGAATCAAATGAATGTCTGGAATTCATTTTTAAATGATTTTTTCCCCTTACTGATCACTTTGTATTTTTATTGATGCAGGAAGCTGAATATTGAATTTGATAGGTTTCATTCATATAAACATTAATTGAAACTACATGTTAATAGTATATTCCCTATTTACATCGAGCAATGAAGCATCAAAACATGTTTTTTCTGTCGTAGGTGCAAGTTGCTTTTCTTATCTTGTTCTTTTAAAAAACGTTGGACCGCAACCCTAACGGCCCTTACTTGTCCTCTGGACCTTAGTGAAAGATGTAAATCGCAGGAAACAGATATGAAACCGCACTTTTTATAAAGATCAAGCTACCATCGATGCCAAGAAGTTCTTGTACTAAAGCATGGTGAATGCAAAATACCAAAGATCAAAACTAATGGAATAAGAAAACAAATAAGTATAAGTAGAAAATACAAGTATAAAAATAGAACTACAACTTTTATGAAGCCTTAGCCTTTGAACCTTACTTTTGATCCCAGAATCATCCACAAACTCAACTTTTGTTCATCAATTGAAAAGTCGAAATCATATGCAAGTTTAATAATTCCATAAAGCAACTATCATAATCCTGTCTTTTTGCATGAAGTGCACATTTTTACAAGCATTTATAATTTCAGAATTCAATGATAATAGTGACGAGACCAACAAAGTTCCCCTTGTCTCTCTTTTTCATCATCTCGACTATGAATCCACCACAAAAGATTCGTGAGGGAGTTCCCATCATCATATCCATTTAACTTCCTGATATTATCTAAAGCACATTCTTTATCGTAAATCCCTTGCAATGCATATACGAAACCCTTCCAACCTTCTCCAACTCCTTCCCGAGCCAGGGCAGGCAAGGTCCACGACACGAGCTGTCTTACAAAATGTACATCAGAGAATAGAATTTCACTTATGGGCAGTATAGGCAGAAGTTGAATTCCCAGCCTACACTCCCTCGAGTTTGCCGGAGCGAACCAAAGTCCGCTGTCCCTTTTGTTAGCCCACAAAACGCCCACCAGCCTGTTCTCTTTAGTAAATTCTTCTCCATATACTTTGTCCTCTTCTCTCACGTGCCACCAAGTTTGTGCTGCTTGAATTTCCAATGCAGATAAAGAAGATCCAATAGAAACAAGGTGGCTATCCCCATATGCCAGTCCCATAAGAGCCGCTGAATAATATCCATTAACGGCCTCACTTGTGCTCTCCTGATTTCGACCATCTGCAAACTCCGTCAGCCCTCCTGCCCAAGAATGCAATTTCCACAAGTCAAAACACCTCAAACGGGGATAATTTGAGTTTGCTCGCCTGCTCAAGTTCATAAAGTCGGCCATAAGAGAATAAGCTTGTGGCTTGTACTTCCTTCCCCATGCAGCATCAATCTTGGCAAGCACAGCAATGGCATAGATAAAATAGCCAAGATGGTAGTGGTGATCATTATAGATTCCAAATCCAAAATCAGCCCCAGAATCCGCTGATCCTTGTTTAGTCACGATTCCACCCCATTTTGAGTCATAGAAGAAACCATTAGCGTCAAAAGTTCCATCCATCCAGGGCTCAATCATATCCTTCAAGAACTTCCTAATTGCAGGGATCACATCAGTATAACACACCTCTTCGGCAATCAATGCGAACCGTGCAGCTCTGGCTATCAATTTCCCGTAAAAGTATGATGATGTTGTTGATACTGTACTTGAATTCAAGGCCTCAACATCCTTAATAAGTGCTT
The DNA here is from genome assembly GCA_963555705.1 of Ligustrum vulgare. Classification (NCBI taxonomy): domain Eukaryota; kingdom Viridiplantae; phylum Streptophyta; class Magnoliopsida; order Lamiales; family Oleaceae; genus Ligustrum; species Ligustrum vulgare. The sequence continues at coordinate 45,775,346 of OY743176.1, read as the reverse complement.
CAATTATCTCAGAATATGATTCCTCCTTAATCCCTGTAATTGAATGCCAAGTAACAGCAATAGGGTCACTTTTCAAAACCCAAGAATCGCCAACAACACCAACCAGCTCACCATCGATACTATTGTACTTGAAATCCTCCAAGATGGTAATCGAACTGTCAGTACACGAAAGGAGCTGAAGATGTAAAGGATGGGCAAGCATTAATATATTCCCCCACCCGCTCTTATCCCACTTATACTCCAAACTAAAAGGATTAGTGAAAACAGCATCACCACTAATTGGATAACAAGAACTAAAGCGATCAAGAACTGCTTCAAATTTTTGATCAGGCAATAAAGCAATTCTAATTATCCCCGAAAACACATTGGATGTAATAGTAGATACATCACTACTCAAATATATCGGAGAAGAAGCATAAAGAAGCCAAGTCTGATTGTTGTTAAGTTTAATAGTGTACTTTGTGGAAGAACTATTTGGGGACAATTCAAGAATGGCGTGAATGGTTGAAATTGACAATCCAACATGACTCAATACTTTACAAGTCAAAAAGGGACTCCCCCTAACAAGAAAGAACTTAAGATTACTAGATGGAAGATCCAAAGTCACACTCAAATCACTAAATGCAGATATGATGTGGTTTGCATTCGAATTAGGATTGTTCAGTACAGAAATGGTGAGATCGGCAATAAATATCTGGTATAGAAAAGCTGGATTCTTGAACTGAGATGGGTAACAAAGGGTAAGAGAAGATTGAGATGATTTGATTAAATATGGGTGTATATATTCAGGCTGATCACCATTTTTCAACACAAGGTTTTGAAAAAATGAATTTGTGGGTAAGGGATTGGAGAGGAGGTGGGGGGAAAAGAATGATGAAGGATCAGACAAGGCTGTGGACTGAATTTCAGGGAAGAGAAAGGGATGAGAGGACAGTTTTATTGGTGGCGGTGACATGGCGGCGGCGGGGGATTCCGGTGGAGATGGTGAAGAGTGCGGAGATGGAGACAGAGGCGGCGGAGGTGGAGGTGGAGGCGGCGGCAGAGGAGGCGGCGTCGGCGGTCTTTTACGTGGCGGTTTCTTGAAAGGCTTTGTGATTATAGTTTTGACTCTTCGAATGATTTTTTTCACCATGGTTTTATATGGGAATTTATGGGCCAAATTCGAAATCTTGCAAGTTTTTGTGGACCAATATTGCAATTCGTACCTGTCGAAAAAAAGGAAACGGAAAAGTTAATCAGGTATCTCTCTAAAATAAAAAAAATAAAAATAAAAAGTCTCAACGCGTCACAAAAAGTCCTTTTTATTTTTCACTAATTTTTCTTACGTGCTTTGTCGTTTTATGTATGTAATAAAGTAATTTATATTTTGTACATTCTATGTAATAATATATAAAATGAAAACCCTTAAATTATCGATTTGTACATATATAATTATAAGTCATTAATTATAAATTATTATAAATAATACGCTATTATTTAAAATAGATAATATTACGACATATTAAGAAATAGTATTAGTAAATCATATTACGTAGAATCTTTTTAAACTCTTATGATTGCGTCAAATTATTTAATCTTCACTTTAATAAAAATAGTTATTTATATAAAAATTAATTATTTACTCGTTTATTTATTAATCTGAGAATAAATTTATAAGGGCATTTTCAATTTGTCTATAAATATGTTACAATAACTTACCTCTTATTGCACTTGAGTAAAAAAATAATAATCTTTAAAATAACTCTCATATTAGCGTCCAAATAAATAACTCGCTTTATTTACTATTTTGATTATTCAAAAAGATAGTGGTTTCAAAACGTATTCATTTTATTTCAACTCATCATTTATCATTATTGATCATATTCCAATCTATACTATTTCTATTGTAAGATTTCTTAATTCAGATATAATATTTTCAAATTTTCGTATTGATAAAAATGATACGCCTATGTTTAAATGAGTTATTAAAGCAATGTCAGAAAAAGTAAGTTAGATAAACTAAGAACATTAACTTCCACTACCAACTTATCATTATAAAAGTTATAAATACTTTGTTTTTAATCATTAAATATAATTAATCGTACAAATATTAGTTGATTTAAGGTTGTAATGATTCAATTTTAAGAATTGTAAAAACATAAGTATTGAATTAGAATGTGGTAAAATAGTGAAAAGGTTATCAATAAACATATTTTGTATTTATGATAATATTTATTAAATGACAACATAATATTTCTTTTTTTAATACTAAATAAATGAAAAAGTATAACAATAATAAGAATAATTATATAAAAATAGATTAAAAAATATAAATTGCTAGATAATAAATTAATTTAATGATAAATGATTGAAAAACTATAACAATAGTAATATGAAATTATATTATATCATTGTAAATTTTTAAGAAATAAATTCATATTTAATCTAAACGATAATGAAAACACGTTTGTAGTAACTTGGTCAAAAGTGCAATTGATATATGATATAAGATAGCTGTCCTTACAAGTGAGTCTTGATTGGCGGGCTGACTTGTGCTGGCAATATGGCCTTATCCAACAAAAAGATGACAATTCTAAGAGGAAACTTCGAAACTCAGAGAGAGAGAGAGGGATAGGGGGAACGCTGAGATTTCTAACATAAATATGAAGAAAAAATGGTGGGGTTGGACGAGAAAGAAGGGATGGATTGTAAGGGAAGTCAGTACATTTTGCCTTGGGATGGTGGTTCATGAGAAATTCCCTTGCTGGACAAAAGTGAAGAAAGAGATAATAAGTAAGGTCATTGCCATGTTCGAAGAAAAGAATGAGAGGTATCTTCGTGTTGTTGCGTTTTTTTTTATCGTAAGTGTACAGATAAGATCACATAAGTAATATAGTGAATTTTAAATCCAAGCATCGTAAATACGAGGATTGAGTAAATTTATTATCTTAAATAAAAACATTAACCGAAACTAGATAAATCAATTTTGTTTTGAAATTGAATTAACTAACAAATAAAAATAAACAAGTTTGAATTAATGAAATTAATGATAAAAAACATGCTAGAATTGAGAATTCACTTTACTTCCATCATGCATGTTTTAATTTAAAATGCTTAACTACAATTTATAAAATTTTAAATATCAATGTTCTTATTTTGTTTAAAACAATATTTCGAATAGTGAATTAAATCTTATTTCTATATGTGATCCAACTATATTTCTATAATGAATGCGAACATATAGAAAAAAAAAACTTTAAGGTTTAGTAAACACTTTGAAAGATAACATGAAACATAGCGATATATTTCTATCACATATCGAACTTTATGACAATTAAAACATGTATAATGTAATCCTAATCATTCGAAATTAAGAAAACGTCACAACAATCATATAATTACTATACACATAATTATAGATGCGTGAAAATTGGAATTAATTGCTCAAACTCATAAATCACATTAAATTAAACAATAAATCAAAACATGGAATCCAAAAATTAAAGTTTTATCACGATTATAACATAAACTCCTAGCCTAGAAACATGATTACAGATAAATAACAATAAGATAAATTGGAGCCATCACCCAAATAATATTTTTCTTATAAAGATCTTCAATCCTCCTTCATACGCCAATTGGTTCCCTCTCTAATTCGTCAATGTTTTGTTATGATATTGTATGAGTTCGAACCTCCAAATTCATGCAAGATGTTGAGTATATATAGGCCTGGACGTAATCTAAGTTATTAATTAGGAGAAGAATGGGCAAAAGATGAGCATTTGACACATATTATAAGGAATTCTAATTCACTTTCATAAGTATCTGGACTTCATTATACTCAATAGACATAAGTTCTCCTGTAAGAATTATATCTTTTAGAATTAGATGACGTGAAATTAAACTATGAATAATAGATAATAATACTTCAATTCCATCTATTTTGTATTTCAGCTTATATTATATACCTTTGGGATGGTCTTAGTTATTTGTTTGAATATGTTAGTTTAATTTTAGTTAAGTGAATATATAAAAGAGAAGATTATAAATTACAATATTAGATGCTTGAACAAGAAATAACTTAGACTAATTTATTTTGAATTGTTACTTGTTAAAAATAGTTGGAGCTACATTGATAAAATATTTCCCAAGTATTTATTAATTACTTGAGTGTGCTTTAATTTAACTCAATTAAGTTTTATTATATATTTAGTATGGTAATATTTTTTACTCGTTATGCTATTACCTAAATATAGTATCTAAATCAAAATAATTTAAAAATATAGCCCTATTCGGTATCCATTATTCATACTTCATTTTTTTTATTTTTTTTTTTTTCAAATTTCATTTTCAACAACATTCTACCAATAAAATAATTTACCAATAAACCTTAAAAAAATCCTTACTTTCTAACCAAACATTTTTCAAAAATTTACTATTACAAATCACATAATGATTCTCAAACAGGGTGAGTAATAACAAATGACGTAAATGAGGATTTTGAGCACCTCGTTCCCTTTTAAGCAAGGATGTTAAGCTTCCGACAAGGCAGGGACGAGGAATGACATCCCTGTGCCGAGCCTTCCCTTTTGTCATCTCCATTTATAAATAGTGACGTGTCAATATCTTATTGATCCATTTTTTCTTTTTTAAATGTCAAAAATAGTAGACAGAAATCTTTGAACAGCTAAATTCTTGACTTTTTAAAAAAATTGTTTAATGAAATATTGTCAAGTGAACGTTTATAAACAAAATTTTACCAAACACATCCTTAAATTTTGCATACCCAGTATTTTTCAGAAACAAAAATAATATAAATAGTTGTAGGCCAGACATGAACAAACTACAATTTGCTGGGGTTCTAGGCTCTTCCAACAAAGCATTACTGCATTCATCATCCACATTTTGCTTTTTCTGTGTTTTGACTTGCTTATTAAGTTAATAACCACCTTGGTTATACATTCATATCAGAACTTGCTACAAACGTCTCCTTATGAAAGAGAAGCATAACACGAGGGAGATGTATCAGACCGGATGAAGAATGACAAGTAAAATGTGAGCTGAATTACACAAGCAATTCAACGAAGAAATTTCAGACAACACTGAAGTTGAGAGGGTTGAACTCATCTGTTAACAGGGTTCCCACCTCGTGTGGGTGCCTCATATCCACCACTGGGGCGAGTAGGCAGTAGTGGTGCTGACACGTGATGTTTATTTTCAATCTGTACCTGTCCTTGGGGCCCAACAGCGGTTTGAGGCGATGGATCATAGCCAACAGCTTTCTGCAGATCATAGTTAGATCCCCTTTGGGCGTCATTTCCTGAATCTCTTCGAAAATCGTAAGTAGGTGGCGGTCTTTGACCATCATAACCAGGTGCTTTATCACCACCATACCCTGGTCCATTCTGAGTGTCTTGCTTAGGTGCTCTCTGCATTTCATAAGCAGGGGCACCAATGAGTCCTCTCTGTGGATGGTAACCAGGTACACTTGGTCCTCTCTGCGGATCGTAACCGGATCCAGTTGGTCCTCTCTCTGCATCGTAACCGGGTCCAGTTGGTACTCTTTCTGCATCGTAGCCAGATACAGTAGGCCCTCTGTGTGCATCATAACCTGCTCCACCTGGCCCTCTTTGCACATCATAACCAGGCCTTTTTGATGCATCGAAAGCAGCCCCCAAACCACCAGTTGCAGATTGAGCTATAACATGAGGAGAAGTACCCCCAGCGCCAGAATCGTGTGTTCCACTCCCAGTGCCAGCAGCTCCAGCTCCAGCTCCAGCGCCACTGGCCCCTCCTAAAAGTGGGGTTTGACCCTGCTGTGCAGAAAAGAAGACAGAATTAGGCTTCACCAGGCACAGTCCATGAGAAGTGACACAAAATCTCACTTCTAGAAACTGAATGCTTGGAAGTCAAATCAACCATGAAGATGTGAAATTCTTTTCTGATGTCATGAAACTACTGTTTTATGTTCTGAATCAGTAAATGATTCTCGTTAAATTCATAAAAATAAAAGCACATCGCGTGCCTTCGAAAAGATTCTCTCTGGTATATCATATATATGTACTCGATTTGAAGATAAGCGTAGTACTCAAAAAAAAATAATAATAATAAAAATAATCTGAATGCACTAGCAATTTGATAACATTAGCCCATGTTTGATGTACATTATAATGGAGAAAGTGATGTTTGAATAGTGATTTTTTGAAAAATGTGTGATTAAAAAATAGGAAAAATTTTTGGGTCTTGCTATACGTACAAACTGGATGACAAACTGAATTATTCCTCCCTCACATGGAGGGGGCCCACAAAACTGTAGGCCCCCCTCCATGTGGGGGGGGGGGAGTAACTCAATTTGTCATCCATAGTTTGTACAAGTAAAATTATTCAAATTTTTTTAGTTTATGTAAACAATACTTTATACTATGTGAATGTATTGTTGAAAATGATTATGAGAAAAAATTATATTTGAAAAAAATGAGTTAAACATAGGCTTAGAGCCTGTTTGGTAGATTTTGGAGGAAATTTTAGGTTGCATTCTGTTTAAGTTTCAGTTTTATGTTTTCATTTCCGAAAATGTTTTCTGATTTCCATTTTCTCTGAATGTTTTCAAAATTGCTGAAAACGCATTTGGTTTGTTATTTCTGAAAACTGTTCTAAAAAATGAAATGCTGAAAAACACGTTTTGTTTGGATTTTTTTCCAGAAAATTATTTTACCCTTGTTTGATTCTCATTAAAATTGAGATCCACAATATTTGACTTTTCAACTAAATCACAATCATCCATTCCCCTAAATATTACTATTCACTTGAAAAAATTTCTTTTTAAATAATACCAAACACACTTTGTACACTTGTAATTATATTACATGTGATTATATATATATATATATAGACACACACACACATTCAACATTCATACATATATGGTATACACAATATAAATGAAATAGAGATGTCATATTTGGTTATGTCAAAAAAGTTCAAAAATCCATACGTTCATCAATGATGCCCTAATTTTCTACAATACAAAAGTAAAAAAGAAATGTTTAATAATTGAGCACATGATACATCATAAGAAAGATTGTTGAATTTGGAGTTCAACGTAAAAAACGGAGTGCAATTCGAAGTTGTATATCAAAAGTTATATATGTTTGAAGACAATGACCTATAAAGTAAATACGGGAAGGACTAAATTGAAAGAAAAGTAAAATTTGCGAACTAATGTGCAAGAAAATCTAAAGTTGAAGGACCTAAGTTGCAAATAAATTAGGGTATTTTTGAAAGAAATTTCAAAATTTGAAGATTAAAATGACAATTTTGAAAATCGAGGACCAATAATGTAATTAAAATGACAAATTTTGACCAATTTCAATTTTTTTAGGATTTCTTTTTTTTAAACGAAAACGCGGAAAACGGGAAACGCGCGTTTTCCTTTTTTTAGTTCAAATGAATGGAAAATGCGGAAAACGTGAATTCCGCGTTTTCCATTTCCTTTACAAAATTTGGAAAACGTTTTCGAAATTTTTTCCCAAAAAGGGCGCAAGAGAACGCGTTTTCCGCGTTTTCGAAAAAGGAAAACGACTGGAAAACGCCAAAGAGAACGCAACCTTAATTTTTGGGAGAATGTGAGGTCGAAGTGTCAAAGTGGTGGGTCCCCTGAAAAATGTGTTGTTGAAAATAAGTTTTAGAGGGAAGTTGTTCAAAAACTCATAGACCAAACAAGGGCTTACTTTTTAAAATCCTCGGACAGTAATTGTCATTATCATGTTACCTACAGCACCTGTTAAAATCACTGTAGTTGGCAGATACTGAAATATGAACAGGATTGTAATTTGACATATTGCAAAATTACTTATCATAAGAAAAACAAAATAAAAGTCTTGCAGTTCTGAATTTGAAACTAATTATAAGAACCCAACTCGAAAATGCTTGGACTTGGCTTCATGTAGGCAGTGGTGGATCCACCTCTAGGCGAGGTAGCGTGGCCGCGCTACCTGGCCGCCGATGGATCGCCGGGCCCCGGTGACTATTGCGCTGTGCAATGGTTTTAATTTTTTTTTTTTTTATTTTTGTCCCAAGCACGGAACAGCAGAACCAGAAGAGAGATGAGAAGACCAAACCCAGAACCAGAAGTGAGAAGACCAAACCCTCTGCCGGCTGCCGTCGCTAGCCACTGCGCCTGGAGTCTCCGACTAGTCCAACGTGACGATGGTAACAGCCAACAGGTAAAGGCGTAAAGCACTTGAAGTCTGATGTTTCATGTTTGTTGACTGTTGTTATATTTTTATTTTTTTTCTAATTTTCGGATTTTGTAACGTGTCAATATTTTAAACATTTTAATCAGTAATATTGATGTTTGATTTCTCAATTTTTTGGTTAGATTACTCGGCTGCCCATTGCCCATTTTCATTCCCCAATTTTTGATCCATTTGTGATTTCTCATTTCGATTATCAAGTAATGAGGTTAAACATTGATTCGTTATAATTGATTTGAGAATTATGCATAAATATTACATTAAAGTTTTTGTAATGTGGCTAGATTTGTGAATTGTGATTATTGGGATGAAAATATAATTTGATTTGTGAATATTTTAATCAGTAATATTGATGTTTGATTTCTTAATTTTTTAGTTAGATTATTGGGCTACCCATTGCCCATTGTCATTCCCTAATTTTTTTATCCATTTGTGATCATTGATTTACAGTTTATGGAACTTGTTTTCAATCTAAACGAAAATCTCAACCTAGTGGTTCAAGTTCTATGTCAATGTCATGTATTTTGCATCTATTTTGGTTTGTATTGGATTATACGTTCATATATTTAATTATAACTTTTTATTTTATTTCTATACCTATTTATTCATTTTTAAATATTATTTCATTAAATAATGTTCACAATCTCGCTACTGCGATCGTTGTCATTCGTCGGTCAACGATCAACGATCGACTGAGTCAATGGTCAATGCTCTAGCTGGACTTCTCGACTGGATCCGCCACTGCATGTAAGTCATCAATTTTACCCAATACATTTTCTCGAAATGACTAACATTGGGGAAGTGAACCGGAAAAAGATTATTTGATACTTTGAACATATTTTATCCTGACAAAAATGCAATGAGTGTGTGTGTGTTGTTGTTGTTGTTGGAGGGGGGGGGGGGGGGGGTCTCTGTTGCACGGACACTGCAACTAGGGTAACATCCTACATGTGTCAAACTCGTGTCGGATATGACACTCTACTATAGTCATTCTTCTTTCTTTACAAGAGGAATTATATTTCTTTTTACTCAAAGTTAAAAGATTTCAACTAGAAAAATTAATAACAAGTATAAAATTAAATTTATACTATATAAATGAAGAATTTAAAGATTTTAACTAACATATCGACAATGTATGTGTCATTACTTTTTCGAAAAATTGTTTCAACGTGTCCGACACATCATGTCGGATGCATGTGTCTGGGTCATGTGCAGGCTTGCATTATTCAAAATCATAATACTTTTTCAGTTAACCTGGAAATATTTGAACCAAAGCTTTAAAGTTTTCTTTGTTGATATCGCAAGCACCTAATTCGCATTAGCAAGCAGATGATATATACCTGTAATAACCCATAGCCATCATGGTAAGCATTTTGTCCAGCAGCATAGTTCCCCATTGGAACACCACCCCCACCATATCCAGCAGAACCACCATATGGACCGCCTTCATTTGCATTGTGACGTATTAGTTACCCAAAGTTAAAAAGATTGTACGACAGAAATAAATCTGAAAGAACTAAAGCCATGGTTTAGACGTAACTGCTTTACAACTTTGTTGATGTTTAATTAGAAGAAACAAATAATTAATTATCAACTTCTATTCACAAAGTTCTAAAATATTTTACTTTTTAATCATTTCTGACAATTGATCTTCAAAATAATCAGAATCAGATCAATAATGCAAAAAAAATGGATCCCGAATACCTGTTCGCTGGTCAAAGTTTGCAGAATTAGTTAACTCTGCTCTAAGCTTATCCACCTCTCTTGACATTGCCATATAGTTCTTCTCCATCACCTGAAGCGATTCAAGATGGTCACTGTATAATTTCTTCTCGTAGTCGAAAGTAGCCCTGTATAGATAATACCCAAAAATCTTCAGAAATTTCAACTGCAATACAAACTTATAGTTTCAGAAAACATCAAAATATTATTTGCAAAATTAAATTGAGATAGGAAGACATTTTCCATCTGTATATCTGACAAGCTCTTTAACCAACCAGTTATTAAATTCAAATAATTTTACCGTTGCCCGCATTACTAAAAAAACCATAGAAATGGGCATATCAGAGAGCCTAAGTTAACAATATATGAAAAAAGTATTAACAGCGTTTAAATCTGATTTTTCCATTATCTGGATTTTACTCATTAATCTCAGAATTTTATCATTTTTGTCAGACATTAAATATAATTTTCTTTTGAGTTGCTTCATGTTCCAACCAAATAACAGCAATAACTACCTGCAATGCTGATACTCCTGCCTCACGCTCTCAAGTTCAGACATTAGAGCAGGAATCTGCTGTGCCTCGGAGTGAGCCATCTGCAGATCGTGTGTCAGCCGTTGCGCCTGGGTAATTAGTTCCTGTCTTGCAGCAAACAAACCCTTAGCTTCAGCATGTGCCTGCTGATACTCTGTTTTGATTGACTCTGCAGCTTGAAGTTCAGCCTCCATCCTCGCAATTTTATCCATTAACCCCTTTGTGTGATGTTCTTTCTCGGTCTTCATATCAGCAATGTGAGCATGCACTAGCTGCAACTCATGCTTGGCAGTAGCAAGATCTTGTCTAAGAGTTCCATGGGTAGTGGCAAGCCTCTGATTTTCTGCCGCAAGTTTGTCCATCTCGACATGCTGTGCAGTAAACTTTTGTTCCATAACTTCAGGAGGCAACATTTCTAGAGGGAAACCACCAGTTGGAGGATGAATTGGAGGACCATAAGGATCAGGATGCACCATGCTCCCGCCAGGAAAAGTGCACCGGAGGTGGGGAGGAGGCACTCGGCCACTGTTTGCCATTACCTGCAACTAACAGGCATAACTAGTTATACTGCACACAAGATATAAAATTGTACTTCAAATTGCAATGAACCAATTCAATAAACACCACACTATAGCTTCATCACCAAAGCATTGTCATGTTAATATGTAATGTTTATGGACAACCAGGTCCTTAAATGGAAATGGAATGGAATGGAAGGAGGGCAATTAAATCCTCTTAATGTGATTGAAGCTAGCATGTGATCAAGAACAAAGAGGCAACACGGTTTCAAAGCAAGCAAAATGATAAAATAATGATCAAGAGGGAGAGTGTAAAATTGAGTTAGCATGTCACTAACAAAAAGATAAGAACTAACGTGGCCCAAGCTCATTGATCACAAAATAAATGACGACATAGGGGCAGATATCATGAAAAATCTTCTAGTTGAGTGCACAAACGAGAAACTTTTCTCTCAAAACATGGGAGAATAGATGCATGAGTATTTGCAAACACAAGGCATGGTCTCATCTGGGTTCCTGATGAGATTATTCCTTGGATTGACACATACCCATTTTAAGATCTTTAGAGTATTATTTTTTCTTGTGTTAGACTATTGGATTTTTTTGTTAATAGAGCTTCTGTAGCATTTCCTCCTGTAATACATCAGGATCAGGTTTTTAAGATCCAAAATTTCGCCACTGAATTGGTTGAATTCATGAGCAGTTCACCTTTATAGATGTGCATGAATGAAAACTATGCAAGCCGAACACAAGCTGTTTACAAGCTGCTTAGTTTACTACAGCCCCTAACCATATATTAACAAACATCTGAATGCCAACAATGAAAAGAACAAGCATACAAAAACTCATTTATAGTACCATAATAAAAGGCGATAGATTAAAATAAGTTTTCAGATTTTGGAGACCAAGATTTAAAAACAAAATGATATGATTATGGTACATACTAAGCTACACAATAACATGGTTTTATTCCTAGTTAATCTAGACTTGGCTACATGAATCTTTTTTATTACTCGATTTGATTCATAGCTACATCTACTATATAATTTTATGCAACCAAATCCTTTGCCAACAATATTAACTTTGGTCTATCTTCTCCCTCTTCTAAGTTCTAGCTGCTGAGTGTGAGATTGTATACTCTTGACAAATGGAGTTTCATTAGGTATATTCAGACATGCCAAACCACCTTAAGTCATCCTTACTTTACCCTCAATTAGTGTCAGAGTATATCTCATTATTACCTTATCCAATTCTAATATAGCCACACACACATCTTAATATACTCGTTTCTGTTGAGATCATCTTACTTAAATTTTCACTTAAAGGCTAAATACTCACGACTAAAGCAGTAAGTAGAAATCCAAAATGCGCAAAAATAAACAAATGGAAGAGCATAAGAAAACAGGAATTCAGCATTATTTAACTTCAAAATCATGCAAGTTTAAAAATGAATATGGATTTTTCTGATCTCTTGGAGAAAAGAACCTTGTGGTTTAAGAAGGATAAGCAATTAGGATTATTTAAAATCATCAAAATCTCTGTAAACCATTGAAGGTTAAGTTTACCGGATAAATAAGCATGGAGCACAAATTTGTCTATAAGTGTAGCAATATGGAACAGTCTAATGAGCTCCAAAAGCATCCATCCAATGGAAGATGTCCTTCTATTGCTCTGTTTTATGGTCAAAACATTACACTATTTTAGACGTCAGAAGCCAGTGCAATTCATATCCCAGGTTCTCCACATTTTTGCACGCTCTTAGTTTGAAGCTTGCACATACTGACAGTCACTATCACCTTCCAGAATCTGATCCTAAGAGTTTTTAATATTACTATTTTGCTCCAATAAGGTAAATGGCATGTGCTTAACAGCTTGGTTCAGGCCTAAGCTATGACTAGCATGACTCCAATGCATGCCAGTCTGCTATGTGTCGCCTACCAAATACCAAGAAAAGAAATGTAGATGGCTTGACTTTTTCCAAATGACCAAGAAGCCCTCACTCTTTATTATCACTACTACTGCTACAAAGAAGATTGTTTCCATCGCCTTTGCTTGCCATGGCTCTCATGATAGTAGAAAATTTTTCTTCGGTCCCCAATTTCGTCATTTTCCTGCTTTTTTTTTTTTTACACACTTGAACTAGATGGAATGGAATTCAAACTCAAACATATCATGTACATCAATATTGGTTTGAATGATGGATACTTCTAGTTTGCATGCAGAGTTAGCCAATGAATTGCATTCCCCAGCCCAACTGGTGTTAAATCAAGTTTCAGTTTAGTTCAGGGTATTGCAACACCTCCTTCGGAGAATACTATTCCTCCTACCTAGGAAAACCCATGGGCCAAAACTTGTGCCGCAGAATTGAGGGGAATGAGAGTAATCACATACACAAAATTTCTAATTCCTGCAAGAAAATATCACATTCTATACTCCCGTTTCATGTCCAGCGTCGGAGCCACTGCCACTTGATTTTAGTACTGGGTCTTTCTCAATTGAGAGGCAGCGGTTCCAAAGGCAAGGAGAAACCCATAAACGACAACATCAAAATTTTCAAGAGGTATATTATTGAGGAAATTGCAGGTGAGAGAGCAAGATTACCATTAAGAAACAACAATTTTGGAAGAAAAAAAAAAAAAAAAAAAAAATATATATATATATATATATATATATATATATTAAATCGTTCGCAACAATCCAATCGACTGCGAAATCAACAAATAAAGCCCCATAAATTTAAAACATGTTTTTCCACAAATAAATCTGATATTACCTTCTAAGTTTGGCTATGAATAAGATGAAACCACTGCAACACAAGATTAAATTAGTGGCAACAGCCTCTCCTTCACGGTAAACTGTCCCCAGTTTTTAGCGCAACACCTTCGCCGATTGTCCTATCTACCGATTGCTTAAAAGTTTAACAGGCATTTGATTGATGGATATTACACCGAGAACCAAAAAGATTGGATTTTAAATAGAGCTTGAGCAAAAGTAACGTTGGTGCTAAAAACCCCAAGGCTAACTATTAGACACCGTCTTCTCGTTATGAATCAGACCTGTTAAAACGTTATGGTAGGCATTTTAAGACGTGCCCACCGTGAACAAGCGAACATTACTGTCAAATATTCTATACATTTTTATATTTATATTTTAACGTTGTACTCTAACTAACGATGTCAATGTAAAATTAGAGTCATATAAGAATGTGTGTGAGAAAAGGGAGAGAAAATTGAGTCAAAAGAAAAGTTACGGCTAGAGAAAAGTGACGAAGGAAGCGATCTATTTAGGGTGAAAACGGAAACAAGATGTACAGACAGACAATAGTCTTTTTTATGATTGTAGGAAAGAACACATCATTTACGATCGATAATAAAAATGTAAGTAGGGAAAAAACTCAATCTCAAATAATTTATCGAGAAAATAGGTGTGGGAAAATTTAGGGTATAGGATTTTGAGTTTTTAAGACTATCCTGTTTGGTATTATAAACATGCATTTCATCAGACAACTTTTTAATTACATATATGTTTCAAAATAACTTTTCAATCACATATTTTATCTTCAAAACAGTAAATTATTTGTTTATAAATAAAGATAAGTTGTCGAACATATGCCAAAATATACTCTATCAGATTATAATACTATATACACCTAACAATTTTTTACTTAAGCTTTGTTCGGTAACACTGTAACAATTATAAATTGGATTATTTATAATTTTGAGGTAAAATGGGTGGTTGAAAACTAAAGAGAAGTGTGTGCAGTTAAATAATGATTTGAAAAATTGTGATATTTATAAATTGTAATGATTGTGCTGAATAACAGATGCTTATATGTCAAAAACTATAGACAATTTAGTCTATGTTATTTAACGCAATTATTATAATTTATAAATTAAATTATAAAAGAAATAGTTTCTCAAACAACTTTTTACGAACACATATTTTCTCTCTCTATTTTCAACAACACATCTTACCTCAAAAATATAAATAAATCAATTTATAATTGGTGCAGTGTTAGCGAACATAGCATTACATTATTTTACTATTTTGATTCAATAAGTTTTTGGGTTTTTAATATTGTAATAAACGTTAAACTCATAGGATTATACAATATACACTATTTACAATTTTTGACTTACATGGACACTTTAGACGCTTTACATTATTTCTACTATTTTGATAAGTGATGTTATATGTACAAACAAAGTTGTACAAATAGGTTGACTAACCCTCACATGGGAGGGGAGCCCATACATAATAAAATATTCGTAGGCCCCGCTCATGTGAGGATTAGTAACCCTATTTGTACAACTTTATTTGTACAAATAGATTAATCATATTTTGATTCATTCTACTTTATCAATAATGCTAGAAGTACTAACAAATCTTACTAACAAACTACTAACATTTGATATATCGCAAGATAATGGAGAGAAATTGAGAATGAGAAACCACGATAAATTGACTATTTGATTATTTCAAATAGTATAACCAGAAGCCAAAATCAGAAATTGGTCTTGAGATTCCTCTCGTCATTTTGGTCCGTGAGCTCCTCTACTAGATTTACCCTAGAAACCTGTAATCCTCTCTGATACTTGTATGATATTCGACCCATGTCTCAAGGCTTTACGAACACAATCATGCTTCGTATATAGACACGATTGTTGTGAACGAGCACGATCTAGTATATTTTCAAGACACGTGGATGCTAAATTTAAGGAGAACTTCCACGCCCACTATCTCCATGGGCGGTTAATTCCTATATAATGGGCAGTTAATACTTAGTGGGGCAGTGACATTTCACACTCTATAAATTCTTCATTTCCACAAAAGGAGAAAGGAATGACTTCAAGAATTATAGAATTTATTCTGCTACAATATTTTCTCTCAAATAATACTAATTGTCACACCGGAGTTACTGTTGGAATAATATGTCCAAGTCCAATTAGTTGGGCCGGACTTGGGTTGGCCCAAGTCCACAATCTTTAACCTAACTAGGTTTAGGTTATTCCTAAAAAACAAGCTCTCTATTGTAGAGAGATAAAAGAGGAGACAAGTTATTTTTCTTGATTGCTAGCACAATAATCCAGATAGTGACTTGCTGTGTGGATCACCATCAGAGGCCGGACGATTGGACGGCTGTAGAAACGAGTTATACTACAACAACGTCAGATTTTAGCGATTCATAAAAAGGTATAATCTCTATCACAAACTTCATCGTAGTGCAAGGTTGATCCGGGTTATGGTTTCGAATCCTTTAATTCCGCTGTGCATGTTTATTTCGAAACCTTTCAGTGGTATCAGAGACTACCTTGAAACTTGTTGAAGTTTGTTTTGTTTGGATGTATTTACAATAATTGTTATTGTGATATTAATTTGATTTGCACAAATTAAATCTGAAAATGTTTTAGATTAATGGTTAAAAAAAAATCAGATCGAAAAAAAAAAAAAAAAAAAAATTTGGAGAGGTGGCGCCGCTAGCTGCGTATGGCAGCGGCGATCGTCGCCGCTGCCGCCGCTGCTGGGACGCACGGCATCGCCGTTGCGCAGTCGTAGCAGCTGTTCAGAACAGCTGCTGCATAGCAGCGGTGATAGCACCCGAAAGTCGCCGCTGCGCAGCAGTGATGAATTTCGCTGCTGCGCGCAGCAGCTACTGCTGTCGCGATCACGACAGAAGGTCTCCAGGAGAGCGCCGCGTCGCGTCGGCGACGCGGCACAGAGGAAGCAGCGCCGACTGGCGCGCAGCGGCACACACCGAAACCCTAGGGTTTCGGTGTGCTGATTTTGGGGACGGGGGCTGGTTTGCAATTTTGGAAATTGCATACCAACCCCCCCATATTCCAAAATAGCATGGACAGGCCTGTGCTTGTTTTTCTAAATTGAAATAGGTGCTTTTAGTTTTAAAACTTTGCTGAAGGGTACCTGTATTTTGAAAATTAAAATTAAGGGCCTGAATTTTAAAAGGGATTCGATTAGGTCTTGATTATAATTTTATTTTGAAAAAAAAAAATTTAATAAAATTGGATTTTTTCACAAAATTCTAAGATAGACCTTACGTAGAATTTTAAAAGGTTAATCCAAATCTGAGTACGACTCAATTTGGAGATTAAAATAAAATGGTCATTTTTTATTGTCCCGATGCATAATGAGTTAATTGATTAATTAGATTAATTAATTAATTTCATTAATATTATATTGATTAATATGATTAATTGATTGGCAAATCAACAAGGTTGATTAATTTATTCGATCTGTTTTGTCTAAAAGGGTTTAGACAATTAAAATCTATGTTGCAAATTTGGAAATTAATATATATTATTATTAATATTAGATATTGATTGTGTTAGGATCTATAGTGGATGATTATGGACTAGACCTATGTAATTGGTTGAATGTATGGTTTATTTAATTCTGTTCTTTGTTAATTAGGCCTGCGAGCCTATTATTACTTAATTAGGGCCTGCGAGCCTGTTATTATTTAATTGGGCCTGCGTGCCTATTTTATTTAATTTATATGGGCCTGCGTGTCCATCTGATACAGGCCTGCGTGCCAACTAGTAAATGTTACAGGTAGGAGCAGATAGCGGTTATTGCATTTTGGCATTCGATGTGGAATGCAATGTCCCCTAGGAAATAGACCAATTAGTCTTCTTCATGGCTCAAGGAGACTAAATAGATACCGTCCATAGTCATCCACACTATGATATGTATGATTAATTACATGGTTGATGATAGTTAATTTACATAGGATTGATGAGACGTTACAAACCCCTCAAATTAAATATTAAATTCGTATTAATTAGTTAATACAAAATGCCTTCCATTGTTATAATGATAAACCAGAATCCGCCATCAATGTCAGCTTGTTGAGTCACTCAAGGCTACGAGATGGAAAGTGTGTTTAATCATTATGAAATATACGATATTTCTGAACAAATGGATAGAATTTAACCATAATTCATCTCTTGTTGAGTCACTCAAGGAGACAAATTTTGGAGGCATGATCAAGTGAACGCATAAGATGTGCAAGACAAAGAGTTGTCTGCTTGATGATCTAGGAGTCACATAGAGATGTGATTGATAAGTGTATCTACCTGGAAGCTTTATTGGAGCTTGTTGAGTCACTCAAGGTTCTAATAAAATGAAAGGGATCCTAGCCCACTGGGAATCATACAGATTCTACCAATTAATGTAAAGGGGTCGTTAATTCACGTCAAACAGTGGGAGTACATATTAATTTAATAAAGTCCAAATTATGTTAATTTTTGTATTTAATTATTGTTCTATTTTTTTTGTCATTTCAGTTATTGAATAATGAGTAACCATATAAGTTTGAGAAGCATACTTGATGCTAACAAGCTTACCGGACCAAATTTTTTGGATTGGCATCGTAATGTGAGAATCGTTCTCAAGCATGAAAAAATTGGATATGTCATTGAGCAGCCAATGCCGAAAGTTCCTACTGAGGAAGCTACGCCGGAAGAAGTGCAAGCTTATAATAAACACAGTGACGACGACAATACTGCAACATGTGTGATGCTTGCAGCTATGTCACCTGAGTTACAAAAGCAGCACGAGGGTATGGATGCTCATACCATTATATTTCATCTCAAGGAGTTGTATGATGAACAGTCTCGGACTGAGAGGTATGAGACATCCAAAATGCTATTTAGAGGTGTGATGGCAGAAGGATCTTCAGTCAGTGCTCATGTGCTGAAGATGATTGGCTTTATTGAAAAATTGGGCCAATTGGGTTTTGCTATGGATCACGAACTAAGTATTGACTTAATTCTACAATCCCTGCCTGATAGCTATTCACAGTTTATTGTGAACTTTAACATGAATAAGATTCAGTGTACCCTACCTGAGCTGTTGAATATGCTGAAGACTGTTGAGCCCAACATCAGTAAAGGTAAAGGGCAAATCTTGAACATTGACAACTCTAAGGGAATTAAGAGGAAGTCCAACTTGACCTTTAAGAAAGGATCCAAGAAGATCAAGTCTACTGGAAAAACAGTCAAAGCTGACAAAGGAAAGTCCAAGTCTAATGACCCTTGCTTTCATTGTGGAGGTAAAGGACATTGGAAAAGGAACTGCAAGGTATACCTCGCTAGCTTGAAGGGTAAGAAGTCTAATGAGGCTTCCACTTCAGGTAATTATTTTATCGAGGTTTTTATGTCTGCTCCTTTAGATTCTTGGGTATTGGATACCGGATGTGGATCTCATATTTGCACAAATATGCAGGAACTAAAGAATAGTAGAAGACTGCAGAAATGGGACGTGGACCTATGAGTGGGAAATGGAGCAAAAGTTGTTGCATTAGCTGTAGGAACCTACTATTTATCGTTGCCCTCGGGCCTTGTTTTAGAATTAAAAGATTGCTATTTTATTCCTTCCATTACTAAGAACATTATTTCAGTTTCATGTTTGGACATGGATGGTTTTTCCATTGAGATTAAGAATAAATGTTGTTCTTTTTATCTTAATGAATTGTTTTATGGTTGTGGAAAATTAATTAATGGCATATATGTTCTAGACATGAAAAATACTATAATGAGTATAGAAAATAAAAGGCCTAAGAAAGATAACATTAATAATTCCTACCTTTGGCATTGTAGGCTTGGTCACATAAATGAAAAGCGCATATCCAAGTTACATAAAGATGGATACTTGGACACAAATGATTTCGAATCATTTGATAAATGCGAATCATGCCTTTTAGGCAAAATGACCAAGTCACCCTTTACTGGAAAGGGAGAAAGGGCTGCCGACATTTTGAGCCTCATACATACGGATGTATGTGGACCAATGTCAACAAATGCTAGAGGAGGTTTCTCCTACTTCATCACTTTCACAGATGACCATTCTAGATATGGATTCATCTATTTAATGAAGTTCAAGCATGAAGCCCTTGAAAGGTTCAAGGAATTCAAGTGAGAAGCTGAGAAACAAACTGGTAAGAGCATTCTCACACTTCGATCTGATCGAGATGGAGAATACTTGAAAGAAGAATTTTTAAGTTATCTTAAAGAGAATGGGATTCTCTCGCAGTGGACTCCACCATATACACCACAACATAATGGTGTATCTGAAAGGAGAAATCGCACTCTACTTGACATGGTGCGATCAATGATGAGCCAAGCAGTTCTCCTAAAAACGTTTTGGGGTTATGCACTTAACACTGCATGCCACACACTAAATCGTGTCCCATCTAAGTCGGTTGATCAAACTCCATATGAGATATGGAATGGGAAAAGACCTAATCTCTCATATTTGAAGATTTGGGGTTGCGATGCTTATGTGAAGCGTGCAAAATCGGATAAATTAGATGTTAAATCCGACAAATGCCTATTTGTAGGGTATCCAAAGCAAACAGTTGGATACTATTTCTATAATCCCATCGAGATGAAGGTCATCGTGTCAAAACATGCTATATTCTTAGAGAAAGAGTTCATTCTAAGAGAGAGCAGTGGGAGCAAAATAGAACTTGAAGAAATTCAAGAAACTACAGGAGAGGTAAACCGATTAGATGAACCAGTGATTGTGTCTAATATTGATGAGACACAGACTGGTAATGGGGAATCGCCAGACCCTATGGACATACCAGCTCCACGCAAGTCAGAAAGGGTTATTCGTCCTCCCAAAAGATTTGATCTTATGATTACCAAAGAAAACTTGCTAATTGAGGAAGACGAACCCCCGACTTATGCAGAATCAAAGTCAAGTGTTGACTCAGTGAGATGGCAGAAAGCCATGGAATCCGAAATGAACTCCATGTACAAAAACAAGGTTTGGACCTTAGTTGACCTACCTGATGGGGTAAAACCCATAGGTTGTAAATGGGTTTACAAAAGAAAGGTAGACATGGATGGTAATGTTCATACGTACAAGGCAAGACTCGTGGAAAAGGGATATAAGCAAAGACAAGGAATTGACTTTGACGAAACCTTTTCACCAGTCGCCATGTCTAAGTCTATTCGGATTCTGCTTGCAATAGCAGCATACTACGATTATGAAATTTGGCAAATGGATGTCAAAACTGCGTTTCTTAATGGGAATCTTAATGAAGATGTGTACATGACACAGCCCGAGGGTTTTGAATCCGAGGAACAAAACAAAGTATGCAAGCTACAAAAATCCATATATGGGTTAAAGCAAGCCTCTCGGAGCTGGAATCTTCGTTTCGATGAGACAATCAAAAAGTTTGATTTTATCAAAAATGAAGATGAGCCGTGTGTGTACAAGAAAATTAGTGGGAGCAAAATTGTATTTCTAATTCTGTATGTAGATGACATATTACTATTAGGAAACGATATCCCCATGCTTCAATCAGTAAAAACATGGTTATCCAAAAACTTCTCCATGAAGGACATGGGAGAGGCAGCATACATTCTTGGGATTAAGATCTATAGGGATAGATCTAGAAAGATGCTTGGCCTATCACAGTCCTCGTACATAGATAAAATCTTAAGAAGATTTAATATGCAAGAGTCCAAAAGAGGACTCTGTCCCATTGCAAATGGGATCACTCTCTCTAAGGAAATGTGTCCAAAAACACAGAATGAGAGAGATCGCATGGATAGAATACCTTATGCATCAGCAATGGGATCCATTATGTATGCGATGCTATGTACAAGACCTGATGTTGCATATGCTTTGAGTGTCACAAGCAGATTCCAATCGAATCCTGGAGAGAAACATTGGATCGCTGTCAAGAACATTTTTAAGTACTTGAGAAGGACTAAAAATATGTTTCTTGTATACGGAGAAGATGAACTAAAGGTTCAAGGATATACTGATGCTAGTTTTCAGTCAGATAAAGATGACTGTAAATCTCAGTCCGGATATATATTTACTCTAAATGGAGGAGTGGTCAGTTGGAAAAGTTCCAAACAAGACACTACTGCAGATTCAACTACAGAAGCCGAATACATAGCTGCTTCGGAAGCAGCAAAGGAAGCTGTCTGGATCAGGAAGTTCATAACTGAACTGGGAGTGGTTCGTAGCATTGTTGATCCAATAGTTTTGTATTGCGATAACAATGGAGCCATCGCACAAGCGAAGGAACCAAGGTCTCATCAGCGATCCAAGCATGTATTAAGGCGATATCATCTCATCAGAGAGATCATAGAAAGAAATGACATATGAATAGAACGAGTCCCGACAAACGAAAATGTAGCAGATCCTCTGACAAAGGGATTGTCTCAACACAAACATGATGATCATACCAAATCTGTTGGTGTCAGATACATGAGTGATTGGATCTAGTTTGCATGGGATTTTATTTGATATACACTTTGTTTGGACATCGTTGGTATAAACATTTACTATTAAATTGAGTCTACATTTTGATTGGAAAAATCTGTTATTGCTTAGAATTACAATAATGGAGTCCGTGGAATAAGTTCAAACAACTTGTAAGTCACAAGGTGTTGTGATTGTGAGATTCAAGTAATGGAATGACTTATTCTTAAAATTATCCCTAGTCAAAGCAATGGCAAGATACGGATATTGTTATTACAGTTAGACTAGCACGTGTTACATTTCTTTCTTATGAAGAAAGTTACTCATCTCACAAGTTAGAATGTAGAGGGACATTCAAATGAACACGTGGATGCATTGTTAGATGAACAAGCATTGGATGACCCGCCTAGAGATTCCACATGGATAACTATCCAAGCGTCAGTGGTGAGTCTCTAATGCGCGGTTGTGGATTTGGTCCTTCGACTTGAGGACGTCATAGAATCTTATATGAGGATTACTATGCTTTGGCGAACGTTGATGTTGGCTCTTGAGAGGGAGTCATCAGGATGACGTCGTACGGGTGTAGTGAGAGTCATATGAAGGTTGTGTATGTCCAATATAAGGATTCGTCACTCCTGGGTAGTAGGAGATTATAACCTATATTTCACTCACTTAAGTTGATGTAAATTCTTCGGCCGGGGTGATGTTATGAGTTGAAAAGGTGTTTTCAGTCATAACAAGATCAACTAAGATAAGAAGTGAATAACATAATTGGTTGAAATGAGATTGACGCTATCCATATCTCTTAACCAATTGGGTTATATTGATGAAGGGATTGTATTTCCATGGTAACCGCACATGAACTGGTCTTGTCATGCCACATGACTTTTCCTTTCACATGGATTTCCTTGACACATTGCTAGATGTCAATCTAGGACGGCGACGTGAATTAATCGATCTTGGTGAGTCGATGATGAATTAGAAATAGAGATTTAAATTCATCTTATTCTAATCAGATTGGAATAATAATAATAATAACACGACGTTTGCCATCGTGAATGGAACCTGATGGGTCACACACAAAAGGCAAGAATTTAACGTCTGGAAATTGGATCTTGTACAAGTGGGAGATTGTTGGAATAATATGTCCAAGTCCAATTAGTTGGGCCGGACTTGGGTTGGCCCAAGTCCACAATCTTTAACCTAACTAGGTTTAGGTTATTCCTAAAAAACAAGCTCTCTATTGTAGAGAGATAAAAGAGGAGACAAGTTATTTTTCTTGATTGCTAGCACAATAATCCAGATAGTGACTTGCTGTGTGGATCACCATCAGAGGCCGGACGATTGGACGGCTGTAGAAAGGAGTTATACTACAACAACGTCAGATTTTAGCGATTCATAAAAAGGTATAATCTCTATCACAAACTTCATCGTAGTGCAAGGTTGATCCAGGTTATGGTTTCGAATCCTTTAATTCTGCTGTACATGTTTATTTCGAAACCTTTCAGTTACAACGGGGGAATAGACCCCGCCTTTCTTTCTTTCAGGATCAAGGAAGCAATTCAGGGACTTGGAGAATTTTGATAAGTCACCGTTGAAATCCTAAATTTTAGATTACATCAATTGGCATCATCTGTGGGAAAGACTTTGATTTGTCTTTTTCAAATTTAGTCATGTCAGGAGGAACACTCATCGCAAACAAGGAAACCTGGAGCCACCAGAACCACTGGCACCACCTCCGAACCCTCCTTATGTGACGCAAGAACAATTTCAAGCTTTACAAATTCAAATACAATTACTGGTGGATTGAGTTCAGAGGAATAATTGAGGAGAAGATGGGCCGCATGGACAAAATGTGCAAAACACTATCCCTGAGGAAGATCAACACGATCAAACTGCCAGCATTCAAACCTCTCAAGCGGCACAATTTTCATAACGATCAAGTACTCAGGTAAATGATATTTTATTGGAAGCTAGGCTTGAGGATCTTGATCATAAATTGGAAGAAGTTCTGCACAAGAAGAAAACACCGAGGCCAGTACTGATCAGTGAAGACCCTTTTTCCCCGAAAATCATGGTCGTACCTCTTCCAGATTCTTTCAAAGATCCTCGTATTGAAAAATATGATGGAACAACGGATCCCATCGATCATCTACGAGCATTTCAAGATTTGATACGCCTACATGGTATCCCGGACGCCATAGCTTGTCGTGCATTTCCTCCAACTCTAAGGAAATAAGCCAAGGATTGGTATGATACATTACCTCCAAGGTCGATAAAATCATTCTCAGATTTGGCTACCAAATTTACGGCCTTTTTTGCCAGCAGTTCGCTACGGAAGAAAAGTGCTATTGGTTTAATGCAAGTCGTGCAGAACAAAGATGAATCATTGAGAGACTATGTTACACAATTCAACAAGGTTGAGTTGGGGTTAAAGAATCTACAAATGCCTTTAGTGATAACGTCAATGATTAATGGGTTAAGAAATCATGGATTTAGGACTTCTGATGTGATCCGGAAAAGGCGTAAAAAATGAGAAATCAAGATACGGGCAATTCAACAATATTCTACATGGAAAAATGAACAAGTTTCGTGTTGGGCTCGAGTCGAGATTCAAATCACGTCAACGGATCAGAAAATCAGAAAATTGGGCAGAAGATGCGTTACGGCCGTAACATTGTTTCTCACGGCCGTAACTTATGGATTTCACGGCCGCATCACATTCCTCACGGCCGTAAATGAAAATTGGTATTTTTGTTCAGAAGGAGATTTACGGCCGTAACATTAATCTTCACGGCCGTAACTAATATTGTGACGTTTTGATCAGAGAAGGACATACGGCCGTAAGTCCGACTTTTACGGCCGTAATTGACGCAAATCAGATTTTTCGGGATTTTAGTATTTCAATTGATTTGTGTTTCCTTTATTGGTTTTTAATTCTTTTTCCAATTTCGGTAATTTTTGTTACTTTAGTATTTTAGGTATTTTAGCCTAATTAGAATTCTATTCAGAGTCAGTTAGCGATTAAGGTTTATTTTGCCTATTTATATGCTTTTCCATTCAATGTAAAAAAGAGAATATTTTTTATGAATGAAAATTATATTGAGTGTTTTCTCAACATTGTTCTGGAATTGAACAAATTTCGAACATATCAAATATTGTGGGATATTTGTGGCGTTCAAATCAATTGAACTTATCAAGGATCTGGACATTCCTTGTGGCGTTCCCCCTTTGTGGTTCTTATCTCCGCATCGTAACGGGTCTCGGGTTTAATATACCCCTGGTTCTTGCGTCGTGAGGTCGGGGTTGCATTGTTATCGTCCTTCCAACCTAGATTCGGAACTTTCCAAGCGTTATTCTGCGAGCTACGACGAGGAGCCCCTCCCGGGTTCTCATCAACTTCTTTATCAAAAAGGGCATCGGAGAATATGACTGAGCTTCTTCAAAGAAGTGAAAAATAAATTGATTGAGAATAAACCTTGAATGTAACAAGAGGCTTCAAAGATCAAGGAGCAGAAAGTTCGAAGAGGAAGAATGAAAAGGGGAAAGAACATAAGGAGACCGGTCCCAGGAAAAGAAGGGATTATCACTTTAAAGCAGCATAGAGTTCGAACGAGTACACGCCACTAAATATGCCAAGGGCAAAGGTAATGGAGATAAAGGATCGTAAAGACTTACAGTGGCTACGACATATGACCACGCCACAGAACTTGCGTGACGAGACTAAATACTGTCAATTTCACAAGGATCATGGGCCTCATACGAAGCACTGCAAGGTCTTAAGAGATGAGATTGAAAGGCTGATCCAGAGAGGATCCTTAAGCAAATATGTTCTGGGTCGTGATACGAAAGACAAAGCCCCAACGCTCGGTGAAGAAGATAGAACATGAGCTGGAGTGATAAATGTTATCTCTAGTGGACCGACATCAGGAGGAGATTCAAAGAACTCACGAAAAGTCTATGCTCGATTAGTGGAGATCCATGCTATTTCTTCACGATCACTTTGGGCAGGTAAAATAACTTTTGGGGATAGAGACAAGCAAGGGGTAGCATATCCTCATAACGATGCTTTGGTGATCGTAGGGGACATTGCGAACTATGATGTAAAAGGGTTCTTGTCGATAATGGAAGTGCAGCGAACGTAATGACCTGTGAAGTTTTCAAAGCCTTGAACCTTCGAAGGGATGATATGCGACCAGTGACAACACCATTACATGGGTTTGAAGGAGGAACTGTGAAATCTGAAGGTTCGATATGTTTGACCTTTTGTTTGGAGTCATATCCTACTACCATAGCCATTCGAGTCGAGTTCTTAATCGTCGACACGAAGATGGCATATAATGTAATTTATGGTCGTCCTTTGATACATGCTGTTGAAGGGGTCGCCTCAACTTATTATCAGAAGATGAAGTTCCCAACGACCAGAGGGATCGAGGACATTAAAGGGAATCAGATGGATTCAAGAAGATGCTATTTGGAGATCATGGAAATTCGACGATCGGTTATGGTTAACGAAAGTCCCGAGAGCACGATGATACCTCGCTTCCGACCAATTGATGAAATGATTGAAAGGGAAGTTGATCCGAATAAGAAAATCTGTATCAGTAAGTCGTTAACTGGAGAAGAAATCGAACAAATTTTAAATCTTGTTCGTGAAAAGAGAGATGCTTTAGCATGGACAGTCGAAGATATAGAAGGGATACCCAGAAACATTTCGCATCACTTCTTGAATGTAATCCCAGGATCGAATCCACTCAAATAGAAGAAAATACACTTCGCAGTTGAACGACAATTAATCGTACAGGAGGAAGTGAATAAATTGATAAAGGTAAAGTTCGTTAGAGAAGTCGAATGATATCAAATGTAGTGTTGGTAAAGAAGTCAAATGGGAAATGGAGAAAGTGTATTGATTACACATATCTGAATCATGCTTGCCCAAAAGATTGTTTCACGTTGCCTCGCATAGATGCTTTGGTGGATGAAACAGTCGGAATGGAGAAAATGAGTTTTTAGGATGCATTTTCAGGTTATCATCAAGTCAAGATGGCAGAAAATGATGAGGAAAAGACATCCTTTATCACTAATATAGGTACTTTTTGCTATACTTCCATGTCGTTCAGTTTAAAGAATGCCGGTGCGACATATCAGTGCATGGTCAATAACATGTTCGAAAGAGAAATTGGAAATTTCGAAGCCTACGTAGATGACATGGTCATTCATAGTGTAAAGAAAGGCAGCCATATAGAAGATCTGCGACATATTTTCGATATTGCCACTGATCGAAAATTACGATTTAACCCGAAAAAATGTGTATTTGGAACAAGTGGAGGGAAGTTTCTGGGTTTTATGGTGTCACAAAGGGGAATCGAGGAGAACCTCGAAAAAATCAGAGCAATTTTAGAAATGGAAAAGCCCAAAAATATAAAGGATGTTCAACGACTAACAGGAAGGGTTGCTATGCTTAATAGATTCATGTCCAGAGCTGCAGAACATTGTTCACCTTTCTTTCAAGCCATACGAAAAGGGACCAATTTCGATTAGAATGAAGAATGTGATGAAAGCCTGGGTAATCTGAAGAAGATATTGAAAACATCGCCTATCTTGGTACGACCAATCGTTGGAGATCATCTTTTCTTGTATCTTGCTGTTTCAGAGCATGCTGTCAGCGCCGTACTTATCAAAAACGATCAAGGGGTCGAAAAGCCGGTGTACTATGTTAGCCATATGATGAAATCGGTTGAACAACGATATTCTTTGGTTGAACAACTAATTCTGGCATTGATTATAGTAGCTCGTAAGTTGAGACCATATTTTCAATCTCATTCGATAACGGTGTTGACTAATCAGCCTTTGAAGCAAATTTTACATCGTCCAGAAACTTCTGGACAATTGACCAAATGGGCGGTGGAGTTGGGAGAGTATGATATTGGATATAAACCTCGACCATCGATAAAGGCACAAGTATTAGCGAAATTTATTGCAGAGTTGACACCGAAAAAAATGGAAGGTGAGCAAATCAGTACTGGGAAATATATGTTGATGGATCCTCTAATCAAAAGGGGGCAGGAGTGGGAATCTTATTGGTATCTCCAAATGGATCGAAATTTGAATATGGAATACGATTGATGTTTGAGGCCGCGAACAATGAAGCAGAATATGAAGCTTTAATTTTGGGACTTAAAATTGTTAGTAGTATGGGAGCATCTTCAGTGATTACCTACAGTGATTCCTAACTTGTCGTGGGTCAAGTAACAGGAATGTTCGATATTAAAAGTGACCGAATTCTTGAATATGTGATGAAAGTCAGAGATTTGCAAAGAGGGTTTCAACAATGTCAGGTTGAAAAAATTCCAAGAGAATCAAACATGCATGCTGATCAATTATCGAAAACCACTAATTGGGAATCACTACCCACGAGTGTTAATGTTCAAGCAATAACAAAGCCCAACATATTGATGATTGACACAAGGGAGGTTCGAGAAGAGTCTTGGATGGATCGGATCAAAGCTAATTTTCTTCATGGATGGATACCTAATGATCATGTGGAAGCGAGAAAGTTACAATTGCAAGCAGTAAATTTTTGCTTGATCAATGGAGAGTTGTACCAAAAAGGAGTTTCAATGCCATATTTGAAGTGTGTTACAAAAGAAGAAGGTCATCGAATTCTTGAGGAGATTCATTCTGGTGCTTGTGGAAATCATTTAGGCGAAAACATGTTGGGTTTCAAAACACCCAGCCAAGGTTATTTTTGGCTTACTTTAAAGAGTGATGCTAAGGAGTTGGTTAAACACTGTGAAATCTGTCAGAAGCATGGAAATTTGATTCACATTCCAGCCGAAACTCAACATGCAATTTTTGGGGTACGATCGTTTTATCAATGGGGACTAAACATCGTAGGAGCACTTCCAATTTTGAAGGGGCAGAGGAAATTTTTATTAGTGGCGGTCGACTATTTCACTAAATGGGTCGAAGCTGAAGCTCTTGCCATCATATCTACTCGTAAAGTTCAAGCTTTTGTATGAAGACAGATTATCTGTCGTTTTGGCATCCCGCAAGTGATCCTTTCTAATAATGGAAGGAAATTAGATAACAGGGAGTTCAGAAGTTTTTATGCTAGCTACCACATCAAGTTGCGACTTTATTCAGTGTCGCATCCTCAAACTAATGGACAGGTGGAAGTCATGAACAAGAGCATTTTATGGGATTTGAAAACAAGGTTAGAAGGAAGAGGAAATGAATGGGCTGAAGAGTTACCAAACGTACTCTGGGCATACAACACGACACCAAGAGAGTCTAGATGATGACCCCATTCAAAATGTGTTTTGGTTAGGAAGCCGTTATACCACATGAAATCATCATTCCTTCTGCAAGGATTACTGTGGATCATATTGACTTTGGGTATCACAAATTTCAGATAGATACGATCGATAAGGTTATAGATGATGATGAGAGAAGAATGCTTCAATTGAAAAGGAAGTCACAAGTAGCGCATGAAAAAAGAGTAAAAATCAGAAGTTTCAATAAAAATGATTTTGTGCTTCGATCCGCAGCAGTAATTGGACATAACCCTACGAAAATTAGGTGCAAAATGGGAAGGACCATTTCAAATTGATGAAGTTTTAGGAAATGGTGCATATCTGCTTAAAGCTATGGATGGTAATAGACTGGCTCGTCCATGGAATGTCAAACACTTGAAGAAATTTTATTAATAGATCTGGTCAAATGATAGGTGACATAGAAGATTTTTTCTTCTTAAATTGTAATTTCTTATTATGATGAAATGAAGCAATGTTTATTTCAAGAAGTTATAAAGACCTTGTCACGAGCAAGGCGCCACATTGTTAATAAAACGATCGCAAAGACCTTGTCACGAGCAAGGCATCATATCGTTAATAATACGATCGCAAAGACCTTATCGCGAGCAAGGCGCCACATCGTTAATAAAACGATTGCAAAGACCTTGTCATGAGCAAGGCGTCATATCGTTAATAAAACGATGGCAAAGACCTTGTCAAGAACAAGGCATCATATTATACCATCAGAAAGAGATCATAGAAAACATTGTTACAAGCAATGTATTATGATCATAAAAGACTTTATAATAGTAAAAGAGTCGTAAATGTGACGCCTACTTTATTTAAGGCAGTAGTTCATTAAAGATGATCAGGAAATACACCAAGAGTCATATCAAAACATTTCTTATCACCCTATTACATAGACAAATTTTTTTGATGATTCTTCATTCTGGAGGAGGAGATGGATGAGAGGTGTCATCTCTCTTCTCGAGTTCTTCCTCCAAAACTTCTGCATCTGTAAAAATTTCAAACTCTGAAAGGTCGATCTCAGGGTGGTCTTGTTGTAGCCATTCCTTCACCTTCTTATAAGCGTGAATCATGGATTTTACTCCAAACATTCCCGCCACCTCATCAAACTCCGGAGAGGTTTTATAAGCTTCAACTGCTTCACGACCATAGGATTCAAGCTTCCGCTCGTAGTCATCTCGCATCGAGGATACCAGTGTATCATTTTCTCCCAATAACTTATCTTTTTGGGCTAAAAGCTTCTTGATTTCAGTCATTTCTCGCTCCAATCGAGAATTTGCATTAACAACCTCTGCATAGCTCTTGGAGGTCGATTCAAGGGAATCTAGAAAAGCACGCTCCATGGTTAAAACCTGAAAGATACGATTGTGTATCATAATGTGAAAGAACGAATGAATATGATACATGTTTTACTACTAACCCTTCTCATCTCAATCGAAAACACTCGATGTATAGTTGCACCACTTTTTCTTTTTCATGTCATCCAGCAAAGAATGATCGAGCACATCGATGGACTGTACGTCTTCATCAGCACGAACAGTCGAACGAGACAAAGATTCTTGTCCTCTAAACTGAGGGTTGGATATGGGTTGAAGTGGAGTAGGTGGACAATTCAGAATTGGATCCGATGTTACATGATCAGAGGGGTCATCGAACGGAGGATCATTTCTATCACTGGCTTTTCTTTTGAGCCCTTTTCCTTTAGCCTTCGCCTTCAGCAATGCATTAACCTTATCGAAGTTGAAACTCGTCTTGTCTAAAAGCACATAGAAGGTGATATTAACCTCGTTTTTAAGGATGATATCAAGAAACGAAAGAAAATAGAAAAGTTTACCCTCAGGAAAATTTATACGATGTTCTATCAAGTTAGCATCAGTGAGTACATCTTTCATACGAAGAGCAAGAGGATCATAGGCTTGGATCATTAAAAAGGCCTCCTCTTATTCCTTAGAGAGGGTGATCGAAATAGTTGAAAACTCCAAAATTCGGACGATTCTAAGTGGTAGGAAATGGAAAAGGTCCATTCTTTCTTTTAGCATAGAAGAATCTGGTTTTCCAACCAGATTGGGAAGAGGGACAATGTGGGATTTTAAAGTCATTCTTGGTGTTAAAAACTACTAGACTGTTATAGTCACGATATGGTTTCAATTCAATGAAAGATCGTAGAAGATTCAAAGAATGGGTCAATATTATTTTTCAGACAAATGATCAAGAAATAAACAAGAATCCTCCAAGAGCAGGATTCAAATCGACAAAACGAAAGGAATTTTATAAGAAATGGATGAAGAGGGAAT
This sequence comes from Ligustrum vulgare, assembly GCA_963555705.1. Lineage (NCBI taxonomy): Eukaryota > Viridiplantae > Streptophyta > Magnoliopsida > Lamiales > Oleaceae > Ligustrum > Ligustrum vulgare. The sequence continues at coordinate 45,743,479 of OY743176.1, read as the reverse complement.
CGAAGACCGCCTTTCATCGAATCTAGATAGATCGTTACCTCTCCATCTTCTCCTCCCCCTATGCACTCATTGTCTAAAGGGGCTCGAAAAGAATGATCGGAAAAAAGGATAAAGTAATTCTACGCCTCTACCAATCGAAGATCGTGGTAACAACTTTTGTAATCAGGGATGATTAGATCCTCTTGTGGTTGACGAAGAGATAGTGCTCGAGCCATGGAATGTTGCATTCGAGGTGAAATAGGTATATTATCAAAAATATGATCAGGGGAAAAAATGAGAAGGAGATGAAGCTGGGCTCGACGCATGATGAAAAATCTGGTTATAAGAGGGCAAAGAAGAAGACGAATGGTCATGTACCCTACTTAACGGCACAGATACCCTCCCCTCTTCCTCATCACTATCTAATATCATTATGAAATCCATTTTTGGAAAAGAAAGAAATTACAAACCCAGTAGTATATCACTCTCTACACACTGTAAAGTACTGTGCTCTGATAAAATAAACCAAAGCCCAACCATGGGAAGAAGGAGGAAATAGATTTGATGAGAGAGTACCTTGTTGTAAAGGAAAATTGCAGTTCACCATGAGGTAATGCTAGAAGTTTTCGCCGGGAAGATGAAAAAAGGAATGACATAGTCACAGTAGCGCAAAGCAACAAGTTAAATGATTTTGGAAAACTGGTACATATATATATATATATGGGAATGACGCATGATATTCTAGGAATCCGAAAATCCTAGATAATCTCGCCTTTTTACATTTAAAATGACTGCTGAGGTGATGCGTCGCTTCTGAAGTAATGCACCATTTTAGAGTCAGACGCGACCTTTGGGAATTATAGCATCAATGGTATGAGAACACGTACAATTCTATTCACTATGCTCAATCATGGCTGGAAGACACAGATCGTTCGAAGAAGATAATCAGAAATTACGTTCTTCCATATAGGAGATCATCATCATCTGAGGGGACTAATGAGACTTGTATGATATTTGACCTATGTCTCAAGGCTTTACGACCACAATCATGCTAATTCATATATAGACACGATTATTTTCAAGACACGTGGATGCTGAATTTAAGGAGCACTTCCCACCCCACTATATCAATGGGCGGTTAATTCCTATATAATGGACAGTTAATACTTAGTGGGGAAGTGACATTTCGCACTCTAAAAATTCGTCATTTCCACAAAGGAGAAAGGTATGACTTCAAGAATTACATAATTTATTCTGCTACAATATTTTCTCTCAAATAATACTAATTGTCACACCGGAGTTACAACGGGGAAATAGACCCCAACTTTCTTTCTTTCAGGATCAAGGAAGCAATTCAAGGGCTTGGAGAATTTTGATCAGTCACCGTTGAAATCCTAAGTTCCAGAATACATCACTCTCCATCTCAGAGCTAATTCCGGCTACCCGTTTTAACACGATTTCATCCTTGAACTCCTCTACCAAATTTACATGTTCATACTTATTTCTGAATCATTCATGTTTGTTCTACTATTTCCCTACATGCCCATGTTCCTATAATTCCACTCCATAACTTTCCCACTATATATCTTCTGTACTCTACTAATAACACATGGTAAATGTTTCCCCAAAATTGGACTCAAAAAAAGACAAACACCATAACAATTCCAAAAATATAAACACAACCAACAGGTAGATTCACTAATAAGGTATCATAATCAACAAAAAAAACCCCCACAAAATTTGATCTCAAAGCTTAATCTATAACCACATACATATATTTCCTCAAATTGATCCAAACGCAAATAATAGAGGAGAGTTGCTCTTCATCAACTAACAAAATGACAATGGAATCCATTAGAGGATCCTATTTGTTTACACATTTCCATGGCATAATCCATTAAAATTTACATAGATTTCTTCAATAAAATTTGAGCTTGATAATGTCATTGACATCAAGTTCCCGTCGTCTGTTCAGTCCATCATCCATTCAGTGAGATGCAGTGCCCGTCATTTGTTCAGCCCATCATTCGTTCAGTGAGATGAAGTGCTTAGTCGTTCGTTCAGTGAGAAGAAGTGCCCGTCATCTGAAATAATGGGATGAAGTGCCCCTCATCCATTTAGCAAAAACATAAACAGAATACCCATTAATGTGCGAAGATTAAGTTAATAGAAGAAGAAATGAGCGGAAGATGATGACCATTTTCATGGGAAAAGTTTTGCCTGAATTCGAGATGAGGAAAACAACCTAATGAATCGCTGGGAAAACTGATTAAATGGGTTTGGAATCGGCAAAGGATCCTTGTTTTGTCTTTAAATTCGAAATTGTGGGGCTTCAACAGATTTAGGGCAAACACAAGGAAGTTGTAATATTACATGCACTTAAGAGTGTTTTTAGTATTCTGATAAGTGTTAGTATCATATCTAATCATTATATTTCACATCTCATCTATCAACTGGTGGATCCAACAATCGGTGAGATTCGGTGGGTGCTCGTGCTAAATTCATATATGAGAATTTTTTTTGTCTTTTTTTCTTTTCTGTTTTTTTTTTGGGAAAAAATCAAATATGCATGAGATAAAAATAATAATACTAATTATACTACATCTTCTAACTATTTATCTTAAATACTATATAAAACATATAATAATATCATATATACTACATCCCCTAATTACTCCTCCAGCATTTGCAACCGAATTTAGAAAACCAAAGCATAAATTCGGCTCAGTTAATTACACCCCATAAAATTAGCACATTCTAATATCAAATTGGGGAAAGAAGACCAGCACCTTTTGAAAGATTACCCAAATATAGGTCAATTTAATTCTGAAGAATAAAAAATTGTAATATGTGAAATTGCAACTTTTTCAAGGATTCTGCAACATTTCAAGTTCAAAAATATTCTTCCCCTAGTCACAGCTTCCAATAGCCATCATCCCCTAAAATGGCCAAGTCACTATCTCTTTAGAGGGTATCTTCGCTTTCATGTGTTTAGGCCAGCCAATATCACATTTGACTCACAAACATCTCCCAAATATCAGATCCCCCCATCAAAATAATTGAAAATGGTGATGATAATCATGTTGATATTAATGAAGACATAATATTGCAAGAATCTGATGACCGAAAATTTGTGTCCATTCTATTAGTCATCTAGAAGATTTTCGGGTGCCTTAGATCTTAAATCTTGTATTTGATTATTTAGTATTTGATAAATAGTAAATAACTTAAAATTTATCAACGTTGATAGAATGCAAGAAGACAAATTATATAAGAAGAAAATATGTATCTTCTTCATATGAAGCAATCGTCTCCGTATTTGTAATCTATATAACTAATGTTATATATATATATATATATATATATATATATATATATATATATATATATATATATATATATATATAACAAAATAAGTTGTCTGAAATTTACTTCTTATCAGAGCATTGATTCTCAGAATACTCATCTCATCTGCCATCAAGAATTCTGAAAGAAATCTTGTTGGCAGAGCCTGTTTGGGTTGAATAAGATCCTAAATGAGTATGAATCCATCTATCTGTAAATAAGGGTTCCTTTGGCAATAGCATATCAACAATTTCAGTATTGAGCATAGAGAGAACGGTTGATAATCTTTTACTATGAGTTCCACGAATTTTGACCTCGTTCCATAATTTCCATGACTGAAAGAAAGTATATGTAACGCGATCCATTAAACACAAAAGGAGAACTTAAAATCTTGGGTGACTTAAAGTATTTGATAGCGCTTACATATCTAGAAAGGGTTAAGGATAGCTCTTCATTATAGAAGCTCGTGTTCTTTCTCCTACAACTCCAAAACTGAAAACATCGAATTTTTCTAAAAATCTTTTGCTTAATGCATATTCTGGGGCCATGTATCCACTGGAGAGTGATAATGCAATACTGTCATAACCAAATACTATGATTAAGACATTGAGAATGGAGAAATTCAAGATATGCTTACTAATTCTACAACTCTACAAATCTTGATCGCCTTCAGATATCCGTGCCATTCCAAAGTCTAAATTTTTGGGTTCCACTCCTCATCAAGCAATATGTTAATTGGCTTCAACTCTCGATGGATTATCCTCAACCTGGTCTATGTAGATAAAGGAGACCTCGGCCAATGCCTTCAATAATATTGAATCTTTTCCTCCAATCTAGAACCGTTTGTGATTGATCTATGCGTACAATCGATATCAGAAGGGTTTAAAAATATACATCTTATGTCGAAATGAAATTTTTACTTGGAAAATATAAACAAAATAGAGGAAAACTCTTCGATGAGAAAGACGTCTAAGCTTCTATTTTGCAGATATTCATAGATCAACATTTTATCACATCTTTCCACATAACATCCCAATTGTCAAACAAGGTTTCAATAGAGATCACTGCAACCTCATTCATAAATTCTTCTACTCCTTGTCATGATACTATTGAAAGCCTCTTTGCTGCAATTTCTTTTCTGTTTGCCAACTCTCCCTACATTTAAATATCACTCATTTCAACACTATCTTGTATAGGGTAAAACTAATATACCAATAATACATAAGCACGAGAAATTACCTTATATTGTATAAAGTAGAGCAACGACACATTTCAACACTATCTTTCTTGACCATAAAATGGGAGATGGGGGTGTCACCATGGCGTGTTCTTATTTACCCAAGAATGACTGGGTTCTTCAATATTATACTAGAATAATATGTATAATTTGTTTGTGTCGTAATTGATAAATGATAGGAGAGAGCTTATTAATTGATAGGAGATGTGTTTGTTAATTGATTTAATTTAGGATGAGTGATGTGATTTTTTATTTATCAAATTTACTTTAATAATCTAGTATTATTGGAAATAAAAAAAGGTTAATGTAAGATTAAAATTATTTATTTAATTAGGTTATGTGGTGTAATTTCCTCATTTTTTTATTGGCATTGTGTAGCCCATTATCGTTTCAATCTATACTCTTTAGCACATTTGAAAAATTGGGACAAAAATTATCAAAACAACAAAAGAAATTGATGCAGAGTCCATACTCTTTAGCACATTTGAAAAATTGGGCCAACAATTATCAAAACAACAAAAAAAATTGATGCAGAGTCCATTACAAGCCTCGTCGCCCACTCCCTCCCTCTTCTGAAAGTCCACTCGTGATAGTTGTCATGCACCTCGTGCCCGTGCATCACAGCCCGTCTCCACGACTCCGGTAGCTCGGTTTCGTTGTTGCAATTCAAAACATCATTTATTTGAAATTTAAAACTTGACTGACTGCCTAAGGGTAATATTTCTACTTTTTAGTTTTCAAAGGCTTTATAGAATTGGATAAAAGCTAGAGATGTTAATTATTAAAGGGCCTCACTATTATGTTGGGAAAATGGAGACGGAAGTAGGAATGAAATACAAGTAAAATGGATAAAAGCAAGAACCAAGACTTGAATACTTTTGAACGTTGTTCTCAAACAATATTTGCCCCCTCTCGATATTTGATTGCTTAAAAGAATCACCGACAAATAGTTTGTAGGATAAATCAAGCATTCAAGAAGAATTACTTAAAGCACAAAATGAATTTTTCAAAAACTTGAAAGAAACAAGTAGGGGCTTGAATTTGTAGAAAGAATTGGATTTGATTCGATCAAAATAAAGTTATAGATTGAATTCTTGTTTTTGGAAATGAAGATCTAACTCCAATTCATAGATCTCCAATCACCCATCACGAAATTAAGCCAAACATTCATGAAGAATTGAGAGTTATTCATGAAAATGTGTCAAAACAACTCTTCAAAGGTCTAGCCTATTGACTAGAAACATACAACCAAGTGATTGCTTGGTTCTAACACTAAGCAATCGCTTTGGTGCTAACTTTCAGCCCAACGTAAGACAGACGATCTCTTAGTTAAATTACATTGCTCTCAGGTTCTCATAGAGGGGATCAAGTGCCCTCTTTACCATAAGGCCAAGCAATCGCTTGGGCCAAACCCGTCATATATGCTTGATTTTATCTAAATTTCAACTCATTTCTTTGGGCTAAGTTTCATCTTTTATTTAATCCATTTTGATTCATTTGGAGCCCGTATAAGTTTGAATACATATATCATATATATATATATATATAACAATCCCCACTTATTCAAGATCATCAGAAATTCAAAGTAACAACACTTATGCATAAGGATTAGCTATCTTTTGGTTTGAATATAACCATAGTATAATCATCACAAAGTATTATCGAAATTCGAGGTAGGATGACAAATTTGAACCAGTTATTCCTTATAATAACACCGACGAGAGTACACACACAAGTAAATTTGGGGTTATAAGCAAAAATTTGAGTAAGGGTGCGTTTGATTGTGAGGGTGGAAAGAAAATATTTTCGTGAAAAATCAATTGATAGTATTTGTTTGATTTAATTTTTTAGGTAGAAAAAGTGGCTAATTTTTCAAATTTTATTATTTGATTGACATTATTTTTCATGAAAAATAAAGTAAAGTTTAGCTATTTTAATAATTTTATTTTTTACTTTTTCAATATATTTTCTACCCGATAATGATAATGTTAATTTCTGAAAAATATAAGTCAATTAACAATAATAAAAGGAATTAAACGAGGTAAAAATATTAATAAACCAACTTGGAAAAGATTTTCCTAGGTTTACCTTGAGAAAATCCTTTCCTCAAGTTCAAGGAAAATCAGGTGTGTGGCCTCACTCAAGGAAAAAAATTTCCTATCTAAATATGTGCAATCAAACAATTTGAAAATAGGGAAGTTGGAAAATAATTGCATTTTCCACAAAAAAACTGGTCCAATCAAACAAGGCCTAAGTTCAAAGATAAACAAGATGAGAAAGCCTAGGATTTGATTTCACCTAACTATCGAATATGATTCATAATTATATAGTTATCTCTAATCAACCATTAAATGTTTATAAGCAAGAAACTCAATTGTATTTCTATCCCCTCTCTCGAGTGTCTACTAAAAATTAATCCTAAATTTCAATTCCAATATCTTTATTCCGAATTAAAATCAAGGATTTATCGAGTTCATAGTTCTTTTATGGAGTAAGCTTCATAAATTTTACACTTTCTCTCGAAACCTATAAAATCTACATTGTGTTAATCTTTTGATTGTGCCTAAATCCCCCTCTCTCGAGTGCTAGAATTTACTAGCATCTACTCATTCAGTAAGTTGTCAATTAACTGAAAGCATTAAAATCATAGCACAAATAAATGGAATGGAAAATTTCATAAAAATAACTACAATAAATTCAAATCATATGCTCAGGTTGTGACTAATCAAGTCTATGAATACTAATACTCGTATTCGGCTTGGATTTTGATCATTAATATGAGTAGGAGTATTGAGCAAGCAACCGTTTAGTTCATGATAAGAAATATGAAATCTATACAATTCAAAATAAACAACATAAAGAAGAGAATAGAAAAAACTAGTTTTTGGATAGATCTTCAATCTTCTTCCTTGATGTTATTCTTGCCTCCCTTTTATTTCTTGAATCTTGTCCCTTTCTTCCCGGTTGAATCTCCCTCAAATCGTGGTCTTTTGGTTCGCATTTATAATATTTTGAAGTCATGGAAGAGTTAGGGTAGAATTGGGCTTCTAAAAAACTACAAACTTGGACTTAAACAGTGGCGTACGTAGTACCATGACGATGCGTAGGCAGTGCCTAGGCCCTGAAAATCTTCAATTTTTGGTAATGGAAAGCGCCTAGGAGCTAACTCGAGTACCACAACATTGCTTCGGAGCTATCTGATCATTCGACTAAACTTCAAACGTGCATAACTTTTGATCAACAACTTGGAATTGTGCTTTGTTTTTTGCATTGAGCTCCAAATTCAATTATATGATATATTATGGGTCCCATGAAGATATCTATTCAAAAATTATTTCATTAATTTCTTCACATATTCAGCACATAGCTTTCGTATTTTGCTCCGATCTCTTCCAAATTCACGTTTTAACCTGAAACTATCGTTATGTCAAATTAAGCATAAACACACTTAAGAAGACTCATAATTATTCACTTTGGAATGTTGAAATAAGTGCAAAATTAAAATTATCAAGATGGCATGGATTCCGTTTACCTTGCGTATAAGAAGATGAGTAAGAGAGAGCCTATCACCTTAGATGAAATAGAACACAATTGGTAATTGGATCTCAGTTCCTCCAAAGTCACAAGATCTCACATATTTGTAATTTATTACAATTAGTTACAACTAATTAACTGTAATTAGTTGTAACTTTTAATTAATTACAATTAGTTACAACTTGTAATTTAACATTTATTTTAAAAAATACCACATACATTCACAACCACTGAAGACTCGTGATTCATGTAGTAAAAGCATTGACAATTTCAAGTAAAATTGTATATGAAAATTAATGTGATGCATTAACATATGGTCAAAATTAATTTAATACAGTCACATATGGTCAAAACTGCTTATGCATTTCTTCAAATCATTCATCAATGGGCTTCAAGAAGTTTTCCTAAGCATGCTCACCAAGTAATTCCCAACTACACTATTTTACAATTAGTTACAACTTGTGATTAACTAAAATTAGTTAGAACTTGTAATTTAAAATAGACTTTGAAAAAAGACAATATAAGTTCACAACACGTTCACAACCACTGAAGATTTGAGATTCATGTAGTAAAAGCATTGACAATTTTAAAGTAAAACATATGAAATTTATTATAATGTGGTCACATATGATCCAAATTAATGTAACGCAATCACATATGTTCACAATTGCTGATGCATATCTTCAAATCGTTCCTCAAAGGACTTCAAGATATATAATCATTCCATGAAAGGACTATAGAAATAAAGATGAAAATGACACATGTTCCCTAGTATTTGAAGAATAAAACAAAATTTTTTAAGAATATTCAATTTAATTAAAAAAACTACAGAAATGTTTTTGGTTTTCTTTTACAAACTTCCTGTGCACCTCTTCTTCACAACTTTCAATTTCGAAGAAGGATGTCAATAACCTCAGCATTTGCTCTACGACTCTTCTTTGCAACCTTCAATTTTACTGAAAGCGTGTCAATTGATAGCCCAAGACTAACTAATCAAGAGGGGGTGAATTGGTTTTATAATTTTTTTTTTCAATAAAGGATATTGAACTTAAAACATATTATTCAATTATAAATGCTTAGTGTTATAGAATGTGTAAATTAACTAAATAAACAAGGTAGAGTGCTATAAAAGTGTAAATTCAATAAATGAAGTAAATGTAACACCTTGAAACAATATTTCACAATATGGATTGACAATCAATAATAAATGCGATGTAAGTAAATAAAAGGGAGAAGAAGATGCAAACGATATTTTAAATAGGTTCAATCAAACAACGTGATCTACGTCCTTCGTTACCAAGCTTTCCGTCACGAGCATGGTCAAATCCACTACATTGATAACTTACAACAAGGAGTATCAAATCCTTAAGTGACTTACAACAAGGAGCAATTATCCTTGAGTGACTTACAAAAAGGAGCACATATCCTTAACAACAATTGAATTTTCACAAGGCTATTGAAACCACCAAAATACAAAAGATAATTTTACAAATGAATGAACTCTCATAACAAATGATATAATCAAATCAGGTATTTTAAGAGTTATGATAACACTTCAATAGATATCAAATACGTTTTGGGGGGGGGCGTTCATAGTTTATTCTCATATGGGTCAGGAGCTAACATTAAAAATAAATAATACATGAAAGGAGGGGCATAAACCTGACGTCCATGAATGTGAAAATGAATAAAATAAAAAGTAAGATACTGAAAGCAATAAATGGGGGAAAATCATGCCCCATACAAAAGTAAAGCAAATAAAAATAAGACTATAATCCTTTGAAACTGGAAAGTGTGTGTCTGTCAATCTGCACAGGTGCCCTGATGCATTGAGGTAAGTCATGTGATCCACACTCAAGTGTTTGTAAAAACTTTGATGAATAATATATGATAATTTAACTTGTATCAAAGTTTTTCAATCAATGATCTCTCTTAACAAAAACTACGAGTTAAGCATGAAGAAAGATATACACTTTAATATAAGTGTTTGATGATGAAGAACTCAATCGATAATCGAGAATAGAAGTTTTCTTCAAAATAGAATCTTTGATCAAAATGTATAAATAATTAGATCAATCAAATGATTCTTTGTAATAAATGAAATAAAATATAAAATCAAGTAAGCTCAATGATTTTCAAATGAATATGCTCTCTTAATTGTTCTTGTAAGTTATTGGAATTGAATTCAAGAGAGATTGTTATTTATAGATCAAAAGATTGGAAATCAGTCACTTTCGATTGATCAATTCTAGAGTTTCGATCGATCGAAAGATGAATAGAGTCTTTATATAATTTCAACTGTTGGACTTTCGGCTAAGTAAAAATAGTCTTTCGGTCAATCAAACTTTCGGCCGATCGAAATATGTAAATTTTGGAATTTTATTTTTATATCAAAATGTTCATTTTTCCAAAATATAGTTCATATTATGTATCAAAAGTATTTTTATGAAAGAGATGAATTATGAAAATAATTTGAGCTTTATATACTTGTTAAAGATTGATGAGTTGATACATTTACATATGAATTGAGTCTCAACTCTAATCTTCAAGCTCATGTTTTCTTTGAGTCTCTTTTGATTGCTTGCACTTCAAAGGATGACGATTTGAGCCTTTGAATGCTAAAAAAGATTTGTATATGAAACATTCAAGAAAAAAAGAATTGTTAGAAGCGTAAGAATCATGTTTGTTATAATCAAAACAATATATATATATATATATATATATATATATATATATATATATATATATATATATATATATATATTAGACCCCCAATTAAAAAGGGGAACAGAGGTTCCCTTTTTGTTCCTCCGTTTTCAACAGCTGACTGCCCATATATATATATAGATTTTATGAGGGATTAAACTGCAATTAAATAAATTATTTTATTTTCTCTTTTAATCCCATGAAATATAATATTTTATTTTAGTCCCAAAAATTATTAAAAACTACTAAAATGACTCTAAAAAAATATAGGGTCATATGAAGTCTAAATATAAGATTGGGGCCAATATGAAGTTCTCAAGGAATACATTACAACGATATTTTCAGATCATAAAACCGATAACCGAGGTAAAAGTTATCGCTCGTCAAAGTTTATCGCTTAAAATTATTTTATTTTGATTTATTTTCAAATAGCTACTTTCGTCTTAATTTTCGGTACTCTTATTATCATCAAAATTGAACTTTCAATATACCATTTTAAAATATCCACGATCTAGTTTTCCTTATCCTTGCTAAAACGGAATATGATCAACTAAAGCAAAAGTTGCGGCTTGTCAAAATAGGCAGTTTAAAATTAAGGGACCGTTCTCTTTGTGTTTCGAATTTGAATTTTGGTTGTTTGTTTTGGGATTGTTGAAAACACGTTCTCTTTGTGATTTTGAAAAATTGTTTTCAAAAATAGAAAACTGAAAAATGCATTTACTTTGTAATTTTCTGATATATTTATTTTGTGATATTTTATATGTAAAAAATGGTTGATTTGTTGAATTACATTAATTTTAATGTTTATAAATCAATTAGTTCTCTATGTCAATAAATTCATCATTATTATTGTTTCAACTAAACAAAAATCCAATCCATATCAACAAAATCTTAACATGGATCTATATATAATGACAAAATAACATAAGAACTTCAAGTGAAGGAAGTGTCTCACATTTACAAAAAAAATATTAAAAAAAAAAAATCTTAACTTTGATCTATATATAATGGTAAAATAAAATAAGAACTTTAAGTGAAGGAAGTGTCTCACATTTACCAAAAAAAAAAAAAAATTTTTTTTAACGTGGATCTATATATTATGGCAAAATATCATAAGAACTTCAAGTGAAGGAAGTGTCTCACATTTAAAAAAATAAATAAAAAATCTTAACATGGATCTATATATGATGGTAAAATAACATAAGAATTTCAAGTGAAGGTAGTGTCTCACATTAAAAAAAAAAAATTAGAAAAAAAAAAGTCCAAAACGCGCGTTTTGGCATTTTTGACTTTTTAACACAAAATATCCAAAATGTAATAAACTCGTTTTGAGTTTTCTTTGTATTTTTTTTTTTTTTTTTGTATTTTGTATTTTGAAAAATGCATTTCTGAAAATGGGCAAAGTGAACGAGTTTTCGATATTTTCGAAAATCAAAAACTCAAAACGGACTGAAAATAGTAAAGAGAATGAGCCTAAATTTTCGAATGCCATTCTTCTTTATTAAAGTTTTCGAGGCACGTACGTCAACAAAATATGTGTCTACAATATGCCATTTTGAAGGTCATTCAATGCTCTACATGATGGTATTCTCGAATAGTCAAGACATATAACAAAACTAAAAATTTACGCGTCTCGAAACTATACGCGTAATTCGTCATTAATAAATAATATAATATAATATATATAAACAATGTTACGTCCAAATTATTTTATATATATTATTATTATTATTATTATGACCAAAAGTTTGCGGATTAACTTTGGTCTATTATTTTTCAACGTTAGAACGAATTCTTTGTTCTATTTTGAAGTACATTTTATATACTTCAATTCATATATTCCCAATTATGAAATCGATATTCAATTTATTAAATCGATAAAATTACTCAAAGAAATATTTAATATTCTTAATTATTTTTCGTTGATATTACGTCAACTAAATTTAAAGTCTGATTTAATGTCGAATATGCTCCTTCAAATAAGTCAATAAATTAAAATTTCTATTTGACTTTCAATGAGTCTTATTAAATGTGAATAATTTAATATAATAATAAAATGAATTTTTGGGTCGTTACAGCGCTAAACAGGTGATTATAGCTACATTCCGATCAACTTCTCCACCCTTTGTGCCTTTACGCAGCAGTGGCACCACCATTTCAGCTCCATCATCCAAAATTTTGCCTCTCTTCCTTGGCGGAGCCATCGGGATGCTAGGTTCCCACCACCACCATCTTCAAGCAACACAACGAAAGTAGTGGGAGGCGGTGGGATATTTCATATTTGGCCGGAATCTAATCGCTAGTGTCCATTTCTGGTGGTAGAAAGATAATGGGGGGAGGGGTTGGGGGAGTGACTGCATTTCTCGAGACTGCGTGCATGGACTCCATGTGCTCATCATCGATGATGAGTGAAGGTTGTCAGTGACTAGTGATGGCAGAGACGATATTGATTCGAACTTGGATCAGGCGATGGTCGTGGGATTATACATTGACAAGTGGACGAATTCTGTGAGTTTTTAGGGATTGGTTGAGTGAGGACGGGGGTGGGGGTGGGTTTATTATTAATAATAAACCTTTAATTAGGACTTGATTGCTATATCAAATCTTAAAAACTTTATTTTTGAATTGTGAATTTTAAATGTAGGAGTGAGTGTAGTTTCTACTACCTTTATTAAGTGGTTTTCTTCTATTAAAAGTTAGCTAAAAACTAAGGCTATGTTTAATTGGTTAAATTTTTCATGGAAAATGTCACTTTCATGGAAAATATTTTTCAACATTGTGATTTATTGTAATAATTGGCATGGAAAACATTTTTCATGTACAATCCTTTGAAGAACAAATTAGACCATTTGTCAAGAAAATATTTTTTCACCATTTTGGTGAGAAAATCTATTCTCATCTACCTAAAAATTATTTTATGGGTAAATATATTGCAACCATGATTTTTATATATTACACCACATTATAATAACACCACAAATAAAATACAATTTGATAAATAAACCACAAGTAATTTACAATAAGACCTAATTCTATTGAATAAAAAAGGAAAAAATTAATTACACCACATATACCTTTCTTACTATACATAACCCTTTTTATTTCACCCCCCACCCACTCCACCGATTCTTTCTTCATCCATTATCATTTGACAATGCCTTCCATAAATCAGCTTTTTGTAACTCATTTGCTCTCTAATAATTTCACTCCTCTTTACTGATCATCATTTTCTACCCACATTGGCTTTTTAATTACACTATCCCAATTAAAAAATAATAAGTTCACCACAACTATTTCACAAATTCGATCTACAATAAGACCTGAAATAGTTGAAATTATTCATCTATTTTTCATTATATTAAAAAAAACCATTTACTTTAAGTGAATAATCAGGTATAGAGATTTTTTCAAATTTAAAAAGATTTTGTTGATTTATCAAACAAAAAAAAAAAAGGATTTTGTTGGAGAAATTTTCATTTACTCTTTTTAGTGATTAAATTAAGAATTGGTATAAACTTCCTTCACCAATATCACATCGACATTTTTTTATGATTGAAATTCTTGTAGGAAAGAGAAATAGTTCCGATGAATTTTACGTGTAAAATGTTATTTTCTTGATGAAGTTAAACAAAAAAAAAATAAAAAAATGACTGAAATATGGAGAAGTCCAATTAAATGCTTATGGAGAAATCAAATTTATTGAAAAAGTTGAGTACAACAAATTTTTTAAGTTTGCATATGATTCATTTTCATTGATAGATGTTTTTGTAAGATATAGATGATTTTGAAAAAATGAAGACAGAAAAATAAAAGAGATAAGATGAAGAAGATAATTAATATTAGAGATTGTGGTGTATATAACATTAATAAGAAAAATTAGATTAGAAAAATTAAAAGAATTTCTATGTTATTATATTTGTGCCTATTTTAATAAATATATAATAAAATTATAATTATGGTGTGAAAAATAATTTTCGTAATGTCAATTTAACCACCCTTATTTTATTTTCCACCTCGTATTAAAGTTAAACAAGCCCCAACCCGGCCACCCTTGGAACCCGAGTCCAACCATACCTAGCCCCCGTACAGGTCGCCCTGCAACTGCCACCACCCCAGCTCCGCCCAAAGAAACATCGCAAGAGGATTGTCTCAGCGTTTTCACCCTTTTTTTCGTCGACAAAGCGAGGTCAGAATAAGAATAAGAAATTATATTCAGCAACTTGCTTATTGATTCCTTTTGATTTTATCTAGTAATTTCATGTATCTTTATAACACCTATCCACTCCAGTGATTCTTCCCCGAAATTAATTGGCGTTCTGTAGAAAGACTCTTTATGCTTGATGGCTGGTTTAGTGTATACAGGCAGTGAGTGCCAGATAGTTAAAATTGTGTGTGCAATTCTAGTTAAAGGACACTGGGACAATATTTTGAGACCCAAAATTGGTTCTTTTGTTACTTCAAGTGTTATTAATCAAGCACTGTTGAAGTTTTCCCCTCAGGGGTTTTCAATTTCTTGGTCATTCTTTAAGTGGGTTGAGGCGATCCCGCATTATAAGCATTCTTTGCAGTGTTCTTGGACTATGATTTGTGTTTTAACAAAACATAGGCATTTCAAGTCTGCTCAAAATTTGCTGGAAAAGATTTCGCTCAAGGATTTTTTATGGTCCCCAACTGTTTTGAATGCGGTTCTGAGTTGTTATGATGATATGGATGTGAATTCGCATGTTCTTAGTTGGTTGGTTATACTTTATGCTAATTTCAAGATGGCCCCGGAAGCGATTCAAGTGTTTGAGCACATGAGGGTTTGTGGGTTTAAGCCCCATTTGCATGCTTGTACTGCACTTCTGAATTTACTGGTCAAAGAAAGGTTGACTGATAAAGTGTGGAAAATTTATAAGAAGATGATAAAAGTTGGGGTTCTTCCGAATATACATGTATTTAACGTGTTGATTCATGCCTGTTGTAAGTCGGGTGATGTGGAGAAGGCAGAGAATTTATTAAGTGAAATGGAGTTTAAAGGTATATTTCCTGATATTTTCACTTATAATACACTGATTTCATTGTATTGCAAGAAGGGTATGCATTATGAGGCTTTATGCATGCAGGATAGGATGGAAAGAGGAGGAGTTTGTCCTGATATTGTAACTTATAATTCACTTATTTATAGTTATTGTAGAGAAGGTAGAATGAGAGAGGCTTTGAGGCTTTTTAAGGAAATAAAAAGCACTACTCCTAACCAAGTGACATATACTACGTTGATTGATGGTTATTGCAGAGTGAATGATCTCGATGAAGCTTTACGTTTGCGGGATGTAATGGAGTCAAAGGGTTTGTACCCGGGGGTGGTCACCTACAATGCAATTCTACGAAAGTTATGCGAAGAAGGCCGGATAAAGGATGCAAATAAACTATTACATGAAATGAGTGAGAAGAAAATTGAACCTGATAATGTTACATGTAATACGTTAATTAATGCTTATTGCAAGATTGGAGATATGAGGTCTAGTTTGAAATTTAAGAGCAAGATGGTGGAGGCTGGATTGCAACTGGATCAGTTCACTTACAAGGCATTAATTCATGGATTCTGCAAGGCACAAGAGATAAATAGTGCTAAAGATGTGTTATTTGATATGCTTGATGCGGGATTCTCTCCAAGTTATTACATATATGCTTGGTTTGGGGAGATATACTGCAAACAAAATGATGATAAAGCACTCCTAAAATTGCCAGAGGAGTTTGTTCAAAGGGGTCTTTGTGTTGACATCTCTGTGTACCGGGCTATTATACGTGTTTTATGCAAGAAAGGAAAAATTGATTGTGCCCAAAAAGTATTTAGCATTATGCAGTCAAGGGGAATACCAGGAGATACTGTTATCTATACCTGTTTGGCATATGCATACTTGAGAGCTGGTGATGCTGTTGCTTATTCAGCTTTGTTAGATGAGATGTATAAGAGGAGACTGATGATAACTCTTAAAATTTATAGAAGTATGAATGCTTCGTATGCTAACAATGCCACCAATTTAGGTATGTTTTGGGATCACGTTGTTCAGAGAGGTTTGATTTCCAAAACCATTTATCATCAAATCCGAAATTGAAGCTGTAAATCTTAAGCAAGAGTTGTCAACATGAAAAGATGTAGTCTCAAGTTCACCCTGTTTTTGAGGTGGCATAGAACCTCAAGCAATCTACTACTCCGGCTGCTCTCGTGCATCTGGTGGCTCTGGTGCTAAATTGGGTCTTTCCGTTGACAAAATGATTGATGCTGCCCAAATCCAATGTTCAAATTCTTATTTGTCTCATTTTTTAATACCTTTCTATGGTAGGAGTGGTTAAATAGATTGCAACTAAAAGGTTTGGCAGTCTTGTATTCGAGTTAAGGGGGGAGCTTATGCACACGGCACATTATCTGGTCCCAAACTTTTTAGATGTACATCGAGACCATTGTACATCTAGTGTGTGATTACTGGAGTGCAGGAAGCCTAGAAATCAACCATCTCTCTCTGTATAACATTCCCGTAAGTATTCCATTTTTTCTTTTGTTTACGTATTTTTAAAGTGTGTATTTATTACATTTCTGAGTTGGCAGGTTAATATTGTTTTAAATAACTTGTTTTAGAAGATATATATATATATATATATATATATATATATATATATATATATATATATATATATATATATATATATTTGGAAGAAAGGACCTTTTGCAGTTCGATATTGAGCTGAATTTGAAGTACGATTTAATTTAACGACGGCCAACGAAGGGAATTAGGGAAGTAGAATTTAGGGGCAGAAAATTACCATGTAATTAATTGGTATTCAGTTAGTGTTTGAAATTGTGTGAATAATGGAAGCAACTTGATGAGATCCCAGTCGGGGAATCTCGTCGAAAACGCGGAATAACGAAATTTAAAACCCTAGGATAGATCTAGATCAGATCTGACACGAAAATAACAAAAATTAAACTACTGGAAAGATAAAATTGACGATAGGACCTTGACCCAAAATTCACAACGCAAGAAATTGAAGATGCGGAATCGAGATCCAAGGTTTTCGAAGCACCACAAGGATTTGTCAATTTCCTGATAAGATTCTAATTGGAAACGCCACAAATATTCTCGCGAATATTTGATAAGTTCAACGCCACAAATATTTCACAATATTTGATAAGTTGGATTTGTTCTCGAAGAACACAAAAGGGACTCCTCAACCTTTCAATTGGAAAAACTCTCTCAACTTTATTAATCTCAAAACTCAAACTAAACTGTTTTTTACAATGAATGGAAAGGACTATAAATAAGCAAAATAACCTAGCATCTAATTTAATCAAAATAGAATTCTAATTAGACTAAAATTCTAAAATAGGAAAATAACCTAAAAACCAAAAAAGGAATAAAATAATTAAAATTTCGGAAAATCTGGCGCTGCTCAATTACGGCCGTGAATAATTCTTTTACGGCCGTAATGGTCTCTCTGATTCAAAAATGTACCATCAGTTACGGCCGTGACGAATCTCTTACGGGCGTGAAAATGTCCCTTTTTGAATGTTACGGCCGTAACTTCCATGTTTACGGCCGTAAGCCTCGTTTTGCTTAATTTCTTCCTCTTTCTTCGATAATTGGTTACGGCCGTGATAATAAGTGTTACGGCCGTGAATATATGTATTATGGCCGTGAAGATCTTTTACGGCCGTAAGGTATTTTCTGCCCAAATTACTTCTTTTTCTTGATTCGGCTCGATCCGTCCCTCTTCTCGGCTCGACCCCAACACGGAACTTGCTCCGTTTTGCACGTAGATCACTATCATATTGCCGATGGCTCGACTTCGCCCTTCGATGCCTGGTCCGGATTACATCACAACTTGTCCTTTTTCTTAATGAAAACTCATTGTTTCTGCAACAGAGCACTTATCCCAAGATGAGAAAAAAGAAGAATTGTTTAAGCTGCTACAGCAAAGCTTAGAACACAATATTTGATGTGAAAGTATTTTTTTGATTGATTTCTCTCTACTTCAAAATTGCTCAATACATTCATATTTATACTGAGATACAATTCTAGATAATTCTGTAAATACAATGTTCTATTAACAATTCTAGAATACTCATTCAGTCACTTAATATTCCAAGAAGTCACTTAGAAATTCTAAAATGCAGAATATAGGTGCATTAAATTCCAACACTCCCCCTTAATGCACATGCTTTACTATCCCGATCATTTCTCAGAGATAGAAGAACCTTTCTTTTGCAAGCGCCTTGGTCAGGATGTCTGCTAGTTGATGTTGAGAACTGCAATGTTCCAACTGAATTTCTTCCTTATCTATTGCTTCTCGAATGAAGTGATACTTAATTGCAATATGCTTAGTACGATCATGAACAATTGGATTCTTAGCCATGGCAATTGCTGATTTATTGTCACAAAACAGTGTAGTTCCCTTGATATGTTTTACTCCAATATCTTCTAGAATTCTCCTCATCCAAACTGTTTGGGAAGTTGTTTTTGCTGCAGCAATATATTTAGCTTCAGCTGAAGATTGTGCCACAATATTTTGTTTCTTTGAGACCCAAGAACAGATTCCAGATACCAAAGAGAAAACATAACCAGTCGTACTTTTCATGTCATCAAGACTTCCGGCCCAATCGCTATCAACATGACCAATTAACTTAACTTTTCTGTTGCTTGATATAAGATCCCATAATCAAGCGTGCCTTGTAAATATCTAAGAACTCTTTTCGCAGCTCCGAAATGATTTTGACTTGGTTCTTGCATGAATCTTGAAAGCAAACTGGCTGCGTACATGATATCAGGTCTGGTGAAAGTTAAATATAAAAGACCACCAATAAGACTTCGATAAATTGAAGCATCAACCTTCTTTGCACCATCATTTTTCATCAGCTTCTCACTTACTGCAAGTGGTGTTTCCAAAGACTTGCAATGTGACATTAAATTTCTGCAACAAGTTCGAAACATAGCGCCTTTGACTAATAAAAACTCCTTCCTCTGTTTGTGACAGTTCAATTCCAAGAAAATAATGAAGCAATCCCAAGTCGTTCATGTCATAAGTTTGCATCATGTCCTTCTTGAATTCTTGTAGTAGAACCATATTGTCACCAGTGAAGATAAGATCGCTGACATAGAGACAAACTATGAGAATACCCGTGCTCATTTTCCTGACATACAAGGTAGGCTCACTTTGATTTCTTTCAAATCCACTACGAGCAAAATAATTGCCAATTTCACTATACCAAGCACGAGGTGCTTGTTTTAGCCCATAGAGCGCCTTTTTAAGTTTGTAGACTTTTTCTTCTCCCCCTCGAACCAAGAATCCTTCTGGCTGTTCAACATAAATCTCGTCCTCAAGCTTTCCATTCAAAAAGGCTGATTTCACATCCAGTTGAAAAACTTTCCATTTGTTTTGTCCTGCGAGGGCCTTTAATATTCTAATTGTTTCATGTTGTGCAACTGGAGAGAAAGTTTCAAAATAATCGATGCCTGGTTTTTATGTAAATCCTCTTGCGACTAATCATGCTTTATGTTTTTGGACACTCCCATCTTGATTCAGTTTCGTCTTGTATATCCACTTCACTTTGACAACATCTCTTTCTTTTGGTTTGTTCACCAATTCCCAAGTGTTGTTTTTCTCAATCATCCCGATCTCCTCTTCCATTGCCTTTACCCACGCTTCTTTCTTTGAAGCTTCTTCAAAAGTTGCACACGGCATAAATTTCACTCAAACTTCTTTTCTTCCTTGGAGTAGATTCTGATGATGATGAAGAATGTTCATGCAGCTCATCTGAATTTTCTTCCCTTGGCTGTTGTCCATTAGGTGTAGGCAAGCTGGGAAAAGAAACTTCCAGTACTTGATTTCTTCCTTATTCCATTTTGCCTTTTCATCAAAAACAACATCTCTACTAACAATCAATTTGTTAGTTTCGAAATTGTATAAACGATATGCTTTTAAGTGCAAGCTATAACCAACAAAAATGCATTTTTCACTTTTTTTTTTATCAAACGTTGTTCTCTTTTCAGAGGGGACATGAGCATAACAAAAACTACCAAAAATTCTTAGATGACTTACAGATGGTTTCGTTCCACACCATGCTTCAATTGGTGTCATGTTTTTTACTGCTTTAGTAGGACACTGATTCAAGATGTACACAGTTGTATGCACTGCTTCAGCCCAAAAAGATTTGGGCAAATTCTTTTCTGATATCATTGATCTTGTCATTTCAACAACGGTTCTATTTTTGCGCTCGGCTATGCCATTTTGTTGTAGCATATAAACTGTTGTTATCTGCTTCCAGATTCCATTATCTTTACAGAAATCTTCAAACTCTGTTGAGGTATATTCTCCTACCCGGTCACTTCGAATTGTCTTGATGTATTCCCCTTTTTGCTTCTCAACAAGACTCTTGAATCTTTTGAAAATTGTAAAAGTTTCTGATTTTTCCTTTAAGAGATAAACTAATGTCATTCTTGAATAATAATCGACAAAAATCAAAAAATACCTGGACTGGTTCAATGATGGAGTTTTCATGGCACCCCAGTTGCCTGTGTGAATGAGCTCCAAAGGTTTCGACGCTTTCCATGATTTTCCCTGAGGAAATGAACTTCTATGTTGTTTGCCAAGAACAAAGCCTTCACATGGTTCAGCAATAATCTGTATCTTGGGTAACCCTTTCACCATTTCCTTTTGTTGAAGTAGCTTCAGACCCCGAAAATTAAGATGGCAAAATCTTTTGTGCCAAAGCCAAAAGTCATCCTTAATTTCAGTCCTGAATGCATTGTATGATAACTCCAAACAAAAATTTCTATTCTTCTGCATTTTCACTTCAGCAATCAAATGACCATGATTGTTTTTATCATAAAAACAATCAAAAATCAAAAAATACCTGGACTGGGTTCAATGATGGAGTTTTCATGGCACCCCAGTTGCCTGTGTGAATGAGCTCCAAAGGTTTCGATGCTTTCCATGATTTTCCTTGAGGAAATGAACTTCTATGTTGTTTGCCAAGAACACAGCCTTCGCATGGTTCAGCAATAATCTGTATCTTGGGTAACCCTTTCACCATTTCCTTTTGTTGAAGTAGCTTCAGGCCCCGAAAATTAAGATGGCAAAATCTTTTGTGCCAAAGCCAAAAGTCATCCTTAATTTCAGTCCTGAATGCATTGTATGATAACTCCAAACAAAAATTTCTATTCTTCTGCATTTTCACTTCAGCAATCAAACGAGCATGATTGTTTTTATCATAAATCCTACAACCAAAAACAAGATGATACCCTTTTTGAACAAGCTGTCCAACGCTCAGTAAATTTTGCTCCAATTCTGGTACTAGTAAAACATCAGAAATATATTTTAGTCCCCCTTTTGTGTTTATGCCAATTCTACCTTTCCCTTTTGCTTCTACAGTGGCACCATTTCCCAAGATCACCTCAGTAGTGACTGTAGTATCTATGTCCTGGAATAGATTTTCATTTCCAGACATATGATGACTACAACCACTATCAATGTACCAAATATCTTTTTCATGAGATGAGGTTTTATTGGCATAAAACACATTTTCTGGTTCGGCCTTTTCTTCAACAAAGTTAACTTGTTTTCTTTCTTTATAATTGCAATCTTTTGCGAGATGGCCAATTTTTTTGCAATTAAACATTGAGTCTTTCCACGATGCCAACAATCTACTGTTGAATGATTGTTTTTCTTGTAGATCTTGCTATAAGATTCAGTTGACTTACCTTTTCCATTCTGATTGCTCTTTTCTTCTACTTTTTTATCACCATTCCATTTGTTTCTGTTGTTTGGTTTCTTCTGGTATCTGCCAAATCTTAACTTCTGCCCATATTTTTGTGTCTTCAAATTCACCTTGGACTGGAAGGCACTTTCATTCGGCTCCTCCAAGTGCTTTAGTCTTCTCTTCTCATGGGCTTGTAGTGATCCCATTAGCTCTTGAACAGACAAACTACTGATGCTTTTTGATTCTTCTATGGCTGCTACGATGTACTCATATTTTTCTGGCAAGCTGATCAGAATTTTCTCTACAATGTTCTGTTCAGTGATAGCTTCACCATAGGTCCTCATTTGATAGACAACTTCCATCACCCTCGTATGAAATTCTGTGACATTTTCAGAACTTTTCATTTTTAAATTCTGAAAATCTCTACGAAGGCTCTGGAGATTAATGGCACGTATTCTGTTATCTCCATGAAATTCCTTTTCAAGAATATCCCAGGCATCTTTCACTGTGGTTGCTTGTGAAATTCGCGTGAAAATGGATCGTGACACAGCCATTTGAATTTTGCTTAAAGCACTCGCATCCTTTGCTTCAAGCTTTTCTTTTTCTTCATTAGATTCGTCCCCTTCATCTGATATGGTGCCTTCTTCAACTATAGTCCACAAGCCTTCTGCTCTTAGAATGGTCTTCATTCGAATTTTCCAATAATCATAGTCTTCGCCGCTGAAAATTGGAACAATAGATGTTGAGGAGTTGAATATGGTTGGATTTCCCATGTTGCACGATCAATTGGCTCTGATACTAGTTTGAAGAATTGTTTAAGTTGGTACAGTAGAGCTTAGAACACAATATTTGATGTGAAAGTATTTTTTGGATTGATTTCTCTCTACTTCAAAATTGCTTAATACATGCATCTTTATACTGAGATACAATTCTAGATAATTCTGTAAATGCAATGTACTAATAACAATTGTAGAATACTCATTCAGTCACTTAATATTCCAAGAAGTCACTTAGAAATTCTAAAATGCAGAATATAGGTGCATTAAATTCCAACAGAAAAAGCAAATACTAACAATTTCTTATGTGTTCTGTATAGCCCCCGATTATCTTTTTGCTTTCTCTTTTCTCGACTTGATCATTTTGACATCAATTCTTCTTATCACTTGCAAGAGGAGTTATTCAGGTAAATATAACCTAGTTATTACAAGTTTATATTCTTTCTCCTGCGATTTTTATAGCCAGTTCCAAGCTCCGGTAAAAGAGATTTGCTGTGTTAGGTAGGGCTGGTAGTAAATGTAAAACTGACAAATCCTAGACATGAATCCTCAACGAGAACGGATTCTTGGAGCTGGCCCCAAATTGGTTAGGAACAAGGCTTCATTTATTTGTTGTTGTTGTTGTTAAAGTTTGAATTCATGTTTTCATTTTTTATGTTATCGTGATATAAAAGCCGCTGCTCAAGTTACTAGATGTTGAATTTTTCTCAGGTGAAGAAATTTGATATTCTTGTAGAAGAAGATCTAAAATGGAAAGTGATGGCATTGAGATGGAGGAAATGGTTCAAGTAGTTTTTTTCTTCAGCCAGAGCCAATATCTTCAAGTCCGGATACAAAAACTCAAAAGTGTTTCTAGTACACCTAGAGTACCAAGACTCGGTATTCTGAGTCAATAGAGAACTGCCCCCTCATTGGCCTGAAGTACTAGAAATATTTTTCAAAAACTCTTTGAAGTGATGAAATGTTTGGTATGGTACTGGGATGGATGTGCAACGTTCTCTCTATATACGTAGCCATGTTTCTCCGCAGAATTCAAGTCATATTGACTTACCGTGCCCCCTTGCAATACATGGGAGCTTAACATTGTTAATGGTTTAAAGAATTTGAGGAAGCTTCAAAGTCAAATACAACAATAATTTGTATACTATGTTAATTTTGTAACATTTTGCTGTTGAAATTTAATTTATTAGCATAGGTCATAGGATGATGGAATGGATGTACTTGACATATGATTATTAGTTTTGTGAATGAAAATTGTATGATGCTAGTGGAATCTCATTGTGGAGATGATGGTTTAAATAGTATAATATAATTTTTCCATAAATTTCATAGGAGAGGCCATTAATCTCTATATCACTCGGGATCCAAGTTCAAAAATTCATCACAAGGACTATTAGTTTAGACTTTACATGATAAAATTCCTTACAATATCACCCTATTCTAGTGGTGGCAATGGGCCGAGTCGAGTTGGCTCGACCCCAAGCTCGTCTTGCTTGGCTCTACAAACGGATAAGTTGAGCAATGAGCTCGTGTCAAATGAGCTAAGCTGAGTCGAGCCAATGCTCTACTCATTTGACCCATGCCAAGCTCGGCTTGACCCACTAGCTCTTGGCTCGTGGGCTGAGTCGAGCTTTGGCTCGTTGCTCATCAGTCGTCCCTTTTTGTTTATAATTCCTTGTGTAATAAATTAATAACTAATGTAACAAAATTGAGTAATGTAAAAAAATAAAAGTAATTAATTAATTAATTAAAAGTTCAGATCTCCAATTATAACTCAAAAAGACAAAAACTAGAATTAAGAAATAAATTACAATTTAAAAGGTTAAAAATTAAAATCCTCCACTTTTTGGGGGGTTTGGGACCGGTTACTAATTGAATAATTGAATTTTCTAGTAGGCGGAGTTAAAATTGTACACAAACAACTTGTTACTGTGCAATTTTTGTTTGAAATCAAAATAGTATTTATGTAAAAAAAAATTAAAAGTTTAAAGCTAAATATCATTTACTTAACTGCATAAAATTTCGACATACTTATTTTTTATGTAAAAATGAGCGTCCTGCCAATCTTTGACATACATTGACGCTTCCAAAATTTCTTCTTTGAGTCAGCTCCTTACTTCTGACAAAGAGATTTCATGTAGCGATCGGGAATTTTCATTTCTTTCTAAATAAAATATTTTTAGAACTTTAAATGCGCGTCGCTACGACTTTTTCCCATTTAATTTAAAAGAGTATTCGTCTAGCCAAATTATAAATGAAATTAAATTAATTTCCATCGTAATTAAATTTCCGAATTTTATTTAAAATATTCCAATGTCACCATTTAAAATCTTAATTCAAATTTTAATGATTTTAAGTCCAAGTTTCAACTAGTTTGGGTCCATATTATTTCGACCCAACCCAATTTCCTTAGCCCCAATGTCTTACACTACAATATTTTACACGTTTTCCTTCTTCCCCAAAATTCTTCCACTTTAAAAATTTCAAGTTCCAACCTTCATGGAATGATGCTAAATTTCCAATAATTCCACCTCCTCACACGTCAATTCCATCTTCACACTCCATGATTCTCTCCCTCATTTCCCTAAATAACAATTTCAATTTGTGGTAAATTCCTGCAATCCATCCTCAATTAGCAAACAACCGCAACTTACCAATATTCAGTTGAACCAACAGTAGCATATATCCCATTTTTCCTCCCACACGAACTCACCCCAAGCCAAACTGTAACACCCCAAGTTCAAAATCTTAAACCTAGGCGTGCTAACTTTTCTTTACTTAAATGCGGAAAGGAATTATTTAAAAACCTCAACGTTATCATTTTTTTATTATGAAATTTTAGAAAAATTTCGACAGAATCCCCTCTGTAAATTGGGCATAACCAACCTGTAGAGGGACATCAAACCATTTTTAAAATACACATTCGCAACTCATTCAATCCCAACATCATCCAAACCATCACAATAAGTCCCAAACTCCTCAACAATATAATTCCAAGTAAATAAACTTTAGCAAATGAAATAAGAGGTAATTTAACCTCAATAATACATGAATTAAAGAATAAATAATGAGAAATTGAAATAAATTCTACTTTAACTTTATTTTTAAAAGTGTTGAAGCGATTATAGCCTGAGTCAGCTGCCGAGTGTTCTCCTCTGATCATCTAACTTTCATCACCTGAAATATGGGGAGGGATTGGGATGAGCTAAAGCCCAGTAAGTAAACTTTATGCATGAATGCATGCTCATGACATGAATGCTTTAAGCTTTGAAATATGTATCCCCATTTACTTTAACCTTTCAAAACTTTCAAACAATTCAAACTTTCACTTCATTTCAAAACTTTCACTTCATTTCATGACTTTCATTTAAACGTTTCCAAAAACTTTAACTTCATTTCTATCCTGAACTCAATTAGTGTATCTTCTAGCCAATTACAATGCAGTGGGCAATATCCCTTATTTAGGACCAGATTATCATTTTTCCACCGCATAGCGGTTTAATATTTGCCACCGTCAACCGATTTAGCAATCGTCACCGCAAAACGGTTTAATATTTACCACCGCTAACCGGTTTAGCAATCGTCACCGCAAAGCGGTTTAATATTTGCCACCGCCATCCGGTTTAGCAATTGTCACCGCAAAGCGGTTTAATATTTGCAACCGCCAAGCGGTTCAGCAATCGTCACCGCAAAGCGGTTTAATATTTGCCACCTCCATCCGGTTCAGCAATCGTCACCGCAAAGCGGTTTAATATTTGCCACCGCCAAGCGGTTCAGCAATCGTCACCGCAAAGCGGTTTAATTCGGGTACGCCGGTCCCTTGCGCCCCATTTCCCACTCGCACCTTTCATGGCATAGAAGTACACCCATTCTTTCTAAAAATCTTAGAATACATAATTGTTGAACAAACTTTGCACTTTGACACATTCATTTCATTAAAACATTTGACTTCCCCATTTCGATGCCAATGCATGCTTAATGATGCAATGACATGACAACGTGCATGCTTGAACATTTCCTTAAATACACATACTTGCATATCGCAAATCAAATACATCAACATGAAGTAATTAACACGAAATTACTTACGCACATTAATTTCACATTGACTCTCTACTTTCATGAATATAGGGGAAGTTTACTTACTTGACGTCCTTAGCATTTACCGTTAGCTGAAATTGCAAGTGGAGGAACATCGGCTGCTCGTGACGTCAATGTACCAAAATCCGTGTTGTACCCATTCGTTAAATAAAATATACTTTTAGTTCAAAATCCCATTTTAAACTCTAAGCAAGGTTTAAAACTTCTATTTCATTCACAATTTAATCCCAAACGTGACATTACGCTAGGTCCAACACATATAATACCATACTTGAAATAAGAGATAAACTCGAAGGCAAAAAGAAAAATTGAAACTCACTTATCAAATTAGGCAAAACTTTTAGTTCAAAACACAATCATTATCCTTTTTGAACTAACCATACTCCTAACCAAAGTAAAATCTTCAATTTAATCCAAATGAGGTTTAAAGTTATTTCAAACACCTAGCATGCCATATTTTAAACACAAAAATCCAATTTCATTGCGAGTTAGAAGACTTTTTCGTCTTTTAAATTTTAACTCAAATAAATATATCTAACTATTCATGGAATTTTTCCCAATTTAGAAATTTACAATTTTCAACTCATAATTAAGCACGAAAAATAAATTAACAAACTTAAATTCGTACTTAATCAAAATCTGGAAATTCACATACATTGACAAGTTTGAAATGTATACATACATACACAAATATGTATACACACATTACCCAAAAACTGAAGTTTAACAATTAAAAATTCGAAATCGAACCAGAAAGTAACATAGATTCTTATATTCATAGTTCTTAAAATTAATAAGTACATTTACAGATTTTTCCAAACCCTAACATTATACATATATATTTACATTACCCGATTTTTCCAATTTAACATTATAATTTGAAATCTTACTAAACTTAAATCTGAAATTGGCTTATAGGATCATGAAAATTTACATACATACAATGTAAATACACACACAAAAACTGCAATTTACATATATATGTGTGTGTGTGTGTATATATATATATACCGAGGTGAAAGAAATCTGAAATTACAAACGACTTTCGAAGTCTGCACCCGTGAATGTGTGCGAGTGTGTGTCCGTGTGGGGTTGCGCTGTGTAAGGAAGGCGCAGAGGTGGTCTTACCGTGATAGTGGCTAAGGTGGAGGTCACGACTGTGGGTGGCGGCCTCCGGTGGGGTGGCTTACTGGTAGCGGCCGGCGGTTGGGTCATGGTCGGCGAAAAAGGGAAGAGACCGAGAGAGAGAGAGCGACGTCGAGAGAGGGAGAGACCGAGAGGCGTGAGTGAGGGAGAGGAAAAATGAGGGTTGGATATAAACTTTTGGAATTTGCAACTTGGCCCCTCAATTCTCTCAATTTAGAAATTTAAGTCCACAACTCCCAATAAAATTTCAATTCGCCCTAAACCTTTTCCCAATCTCAATTTAATGAAATTTAAACAACTTACTACTCAATGACAATTAGAATTTAACAAGCTTAACAAATAAAAATAATTAATTACACATAGAGTTCATAAACAATTTATAAACTTTTAATTGGCACATCGATCGAGACGGCGCCCAAGTCCTCCCACTGCAAAATAATTCTAATTATAGACATTAAATATCATAATTTTATAATTTATAATCACAGTAACATAAATATTGAGCGAAATTTAAAATTGCACGTAAAATTGAAAAGCGGTCTTACACAAACGATCTTCTGGTATAGTTTTCTCTCCAACTCTACTGAAATGGTTTCACAACACCACCACAACCAGCCTCCTCCATCTCTCCCAGTCGAACCCAACGCCTGCAACCCCACACTACAGCACCGAACCACCCCCATCACCCAAACTCCCAAGCAAGCCCAATTTCACAATCCCCATCACCACCCAACCACTTTCGACCTCAGACCAACTGCCACTGCTTGACCCGAAATCCACCACCCGCACACTACCTCTTGCATTACCGATCAAAAGCCACCAACCGAACCTAATTTCTCACAACCACCACACCGTCGCCTATCACCCACGGCCACCCACCAGCCAACACCCACTGTCCAATCGACCATGAACCAAACCGACCTCCATCACGCTCCCTCCTCTCAAACCGACAACCAAGCCACTGAACGACCACCACAGTCGCCACCACACCACCCGCAACCAGTCACCACCACTTGAACCGCAACCACCACTCGACATCATCAAACCTACCTACTGCGCGCCTTCAATCCAAGCCATTTTCTCCCCAAATCAAACCTAAAATTCAAGAATAAACATAACCTATACACCTACCTCAATCATCACACGGATTTTCGCCGGCGGAGCCCCCAAGTCGCGACCTTCCAACCGCGAATTGGCCCTGTTTTTGCACCCAAACTTTCCCCTTTTTGCCTCACCCACACTCGCCTCTGCAGCCCCGCCGCTCGACGGCGGTACCACCGTCGGATCTTCGCCCCGCGACGTGGAACCGAGGAGCCCCTCCCCGTCGCCTCCCTCTCTTGTCTCTTCTCTAACGAGAGAGAGAGAGAGAGAGAGAGAGAGAGAGAGAGAGAGAGAGAGACACGAATATATATATATGATATTTTGAAAATTTAATCTTTAAGCCCCAACTTTTGAAATACATTTATTTCGGTCCTTTTCATCTTTTCAAAGTGTTTAATTTTAGTCCTTAGTTTTTAAAACATTTTTATTCAGACCCTACAGTCTTAGAATATTTTCAGTCATCCACTATTTTCGAAAAGTCTATTTCAGCCCCTAAACTTTATAACTTCCAATTTCTACTTTATTTATTCACTTTAATATTTCAATTTTCGAAATAATAAATTAATTCAATTTCCTTTTGGTTAGACGAAGCAGTTGGTGATTTGAGAAGCTGACGTACTATTCCCGCTCCGATTTTTGAGAACTTGTAAAGTTCAAGGTAGACTCGTCCCCACTAATTGATTTAGACTATAATTGCACGTGATTATGTGGATTTACGTGCTTTTTATATGCTTAATTGCATGAGAAAAGAAAAGATCGTATGAGATAAATTTGAGAATTTATGTTATGCACGTTATAACTTATCTGCTAGCATGAGACAAGAAAATAATGTGTTCATTTGCACTCATTTTATGATACTTATGGGTAAGAAAAGAATATCACTACATTATTTGCATGAAATCACTTGTCCAATTATCTTTTAGATTAATTATTGAAGTTGAGTCTACTGAGTATTTCATTTTGAAATGCTCACTCCGTTGTTTTAACAATTTTTGCAGATTTCGATGACGGTGGCGAGTGATGAGCAATGACGACTTATATAAATTTGATATTATTTTTTGAAAGTCGTGAATTTCGAAACAATAATTTCATTTTATCAAGAATTTTCATTTTTAATAAGTTTGTACGAATTATTTTATTTAATCTGAATTATCGCTAAACTTTTATCCAATAAATGTGATATTTAATATTTAGTCATTTTTTTTTCTTTTTCCGCAATAAAGTTTATTCAAAAATTTAGAAAAGTGGCGTTCCCAAGTTTCTCGGAACTCAGGGCGTTACATTTCACTAGTCAAAGTTCAGTGTGGTAGACACGGTAATGATGAGGCTACCTAGGAAACGGAAGAAAATTTTTAGCCAAGTATCTAGACATTATAGATCAAGTAAGTTTAATTTCATGAACGAAATTATTTTAAGGGAGTAAGGTTGTGACAATCGAGAACTTTATTATAATAAAAGTTAAAATTATTAAAACATGTCACTAAGACTTCACCCATTTCTAATGAAAACGTGTTCATCTAGCCACATTATTAATTTAAGAGTGTAAGATGAAAATTTAAATTCATTTAAAAACTTAAGTCCAATTTTAAATTTTAAAAGTTGTTCCAAATCATTATCTTATTTTTAAACCTAAATCTTTATTTTATCCACATTTCTGATTTTAATATTCTCAATCATAACTCCTAGCCATTCAGATTCTTAAACCTGAAATGCTAGAAATCAATCCATATATTGCAAAATTACTCATTTTCAATTGTGTTATCAATCATCTTCTTCTTCCCCATTTCCCTCCGCCACGCACAATGCAGGTTTAGGTAAGACTTCTCTTTTACCTCAACCGACTGTTTACAACACCACTTCACAATAGCCACCGCCGAACTCCTTCAACGACCATAGGGATGACAATAATACTCAGGAACCCAAAATTCGTTGGGTACATGACACAAATGAGCTGAAATTACCCGACCCAATGAGTTTTTGGATAGGGTATGGGTGTAGATTTAGAAACTCGACGTGAGTATGGGTAGGGTATGAGTATTGTAGAAAAACCAATACCCGACCCATATACTCGTTAATTTTTTTAAAAAAATTATTGTATTTAAATCTTAATAGTATATACTTTTGGACAAGTAGACTCTTTGATATTTGCTTATTTTTGGAGAATTGGAGTCTACTTATTTTTGGATAATGGATGTTATACTTTTACTTCATTTTGAAAATTTTATGTTGCGCATGAATTGTTAATTAGTATATTACATGTGAAGTTCATGAAAAAATTACAATTAGATACTTTTATTATTGTTGAACAAGTATTCTTTATATATATGCTAGTGCGGCCCGTGCGATGCACGGGATGCGATAAGAATTATGTGTAAAATATTGTCGATATTTGAGATTTACTCATACCACCACAATTGCTATTTTTAATTTGCAAATCGAAACATATTTAATTAATTGAGATTTCAAAGCTTAATGAAAACCACACCAATATCAAAGCAGATAATAATGAGATAATTAAATTCATCAACAAAAAATAGAAATTCATAGCATGCATTTCTTACTTCTTAACGATAAAGATTATGACAAATAATTTAAATATAAAATCGGTAAAATGCTTACTTTGGACAAGTGCATCATACTGTTGTCTATAGGCCATCATTAAGTTTTAACACCACAAGTTTGTCCAATAACATTTCAAGTCTCTACAGGACCTACATTAACCAAGATGGCTAATTTTGAAAATAAGATGCAAGTTAACCTGTAAAAGGATAATCGAAAAATAGATTCTTAAGGATCAATAATAACAAGAATTTTAAAAAGGTGAGTAATTATTTTTGGATTTGTGTTCGTCTTATTTTTTATGTTGTAATATGATTTTGAAAATATAATTCGTAATTGTTTAAGAGCTTATCAAACGGTGTATTAAATTTCTAGTTTTGTTTAGAGTGCATATATAGAAACAGAGAAAAAAAATATAATAATTGTGAAAAAATAAATTAAAATATAGTGTTAAAGGATAATTTTAAATTGCTATAATTTTAGTTACAGCTGATGATTTTGTAATTCGAAAATAATGTGGTGAGTTACTATGTAAGAGCTTCATATTGATATAAAGATCTTGCTATTATAGCTTTTTTTGGGCTCACAAAGTCAACCAAGCAAAAGAAATAAATCATTGAAAGATAAAATACACAGTTAATGAATCATTTTAAACGGTTATAATTTTTGTTACTGTTTAATAATTCGAAAATAATATAGTAAAATATTATGCAAAATCTTCATATCAATATTAAGATATAGTTATTAGCTTATTACGACTATATCTAAGTCCTCAAAATTAACCAAACGAAAGAAAGGAAGCAGAAAAACAAATAAATAACAGAATGCTAATGGACCATTTTAAAAAGCTATAATTTTTGCTACACTTAATGAATTACGTATCATGTGAGATCTTCATATTGATGTAAAGATTTTGCTATTGTGAATTCATTTGAGCTCACAAAAGCTAATCAAACGAAAGAAAAAATTATTGAAAGATGAAATACATTGTTCATGAACCATTTTAAAAGGATAAGAAATTTTATACGGTTTAGTAATTCGAAAATAATGTAGCAAAGTATAGTACGAAAGCTTCACATCTATATTAAGATATTGCTATTACGACTTCATTTGAGCCCTCAAAATTAATCAAACGAAAGAAAGGAAGCAAAATAAAAAAAGACAAAAATTGGGGGAAAAAACCAACACTGTTTATTTGAATAGTTGCCTAAATAGTGAAAAAACCTTGTTCGCCTTTATAATTGTAGGGGACACACATACACATTACCACTTTGAGTTGTCACTAATTCCCAAAAAAAAAAATTATTATTAAAATTAAAATATGTAACGTATTTTAAATGGGTATAAAACCCGCACCCTACCCGTACACTACCAGCACCTGACCCGCCACTCTTAAGTGGATATATGGGTAAGTTATGGGTATTATAAATCTCTAATGGGTAGGGTATGGGTTTTCCAAACCCCCCATACCCTACCCTACCCATTGTCATCTCTAAACGACCAAGCCTCACCTCCACAACCAAAGCGGTAGTCACGACTGCACTGCCAACTGCATAAAAAAAATAAAAAAAAACTCGATCAAAATTTTTCCCTCCAACACTACACGGCCTACCACAATCTACTTCCAAACCACGAAGAACCTCCATTATCGAGACACCACCATAAGCCACCACCAATTCACCCAAAACAACCAAGAAATCAAGAAATAAGTAACCAAAACACTTACCTCGAAACCCCAATTCGCACAACTTGATTCTTGACACAAATCACCACAACCCAAGTCTCAGTCGACTTGGTTTCTCGCACTAAAAACCACCCAAGATCCTCCCTTTCACGCACTCATGCTCACCCCCTCCCATCGCCGCCACGAGGGAGGTGTTGTCACCTACTGCAATGCACTCCTCTCTCTCTCTCTCTCTCTCTCTCTCTCTCTCTCGGTTATGAGAGAGAGAGAAAATGAGTTTTTTGTTCCTTTTAACATTTTGATTTTGATAAATTACCTTTTAGACCCCTAGTTTCTAAAATGTTTATCTGTAGTCCCAAGTTTCAAAAGTTATTATTTAAGCCCCTGCAGTTTTAAAATATTTGAGTCAACCATTTGTTTCTGAAAATTTTAATTCAAGCCCCAAATCTTTCAATTTCAATTGTGTTAAATGTCAAATTAGTCTCCAATCTTTTATTTTATTTTAAACACTCAATTTCCCAACATTTCTAATTTAAGATTTATTTTCTTTAGCTAGATGATGCGAACGGAAAGTTAGAGATTTGAAGTTTTTCACTTTCGATTCAAACTCGTTAAGTGCTGAGGTAGAATCATTCTTATTAATTGATTTAGATATGAAATTCACGTAAGTATGTGATTATATTATTATTCATATGTTGATATGAATTGAGACAAGATAAGACGAAGTTATATTCATGAAATTGAACTGAGAAGTTATGATATTATATGCACTATAACATACATGCATTATTGCATGTTGAGACGAGACTAGGCTACGTTTATGCACTTATGTAAATATATGATATAATGATATGCCAAGAAATGTTTAGCATGATTTGCATGTTTATGTGTACATTCATAGTATGAATTAATTACTTTTCGACGAATTTACTAGGTATTTCTTTGAAATACTAACTCTGTTATTAATATTTTTTGCAAACTTCGGAGACGGTGGCGAATGATGGACAATTTTGGAAAAAGGATAAATAACTTATTTGTTTTAAAGTTTTAAATTTGAAAGTTTTACGTTAATTCGATTGAAGTTTTTTTACCAAATGTTGAAGAATTTTAAATTTATTACCGTTGGAAAAATTAAATAAAATTATGCGAGTTTAAATTTCAGTTATTCCGCTAAACATTATTTTAAAAGTTAGTTTCAAATGATGACTTGGCGTTCCGAGTTTACGAAACTCAGGGCGTTACAAAAAGAGTCCTACAGACTTGGGGGATAATTTGAGAAGGATTGCCAAGTCAATGTGTGCTCAAGTACAAGATCCATTTGTGAGAGTAAACATCAGTGATGAAGGAGAAGATCGTCCAACCTTTATTAGTCAATTACTCAATGAAAATGATAGTATCAAGTTAGTTTTTTTATTGAAAGAATATAAAGATTACTTTACTAGGAATATGAATAAATGCCCGACTTAGATATAAATTTTTTTGAGCGTATATTTCCCATGAAACATAAAATTAAGGCTCATAAACAACCACATAGGGGCTTTGCACACAAAGTATTACTTGAAGTAAAGAAAGAACTTGAGTGGTTACTAAAAGCAGGATTTGTTAGAACAACTAGATATGTTGAATAAATGTCTAATATTGTACTCGTCTTAAAAAGAATTGTAAAATAAGAGTATGCATAAACTTTAGAAATCTAAATCTGGAAATACCTAAGGATGAATACACACTACCAACATTAGACTCTTTAGTTTATTGCACTGTTGGACATACCATATACTCTTTTATGGATAGTTATTATGAGTATAATCAAATTTATATAGCTAAAGAAGATGTGCATAAAACTATTTTTAGGTGCCCAGGAGCATTAGGATGTTATGAATGAATGGTCATGCTATTCGGCCTAAAAATTATTGGGACAACTAATCAATGGACAATGAATTTGATTTTTCATACATGATTAGTTAATTTATTGAAGTATATGTATATGATATAGTGGTCAAATCACTCAAGAAAGAAGATCATTTTCACCAATTAAAACATTCATTTGAATCAATGAGGTAATACAAATTGAAATAGAATACTTTGAAGCGTGCATTTGGTGTAAATTCAGGTAACTTCCTAATTTTCCCGATGCATAATAGTGGAATTGAGCTGGATGAAAATAAAACAAAGGCCATATTAGAGGTCAAATTTCCTAACAATAAAAAAGAGTTACAACACTTATTGAATCAAGTTAACTTCTTAAAGCTTTTGATTTTCAATTGTATAGGAGAACAAAAGTTTTTTCGCCTCTTTTAAAGCTCAAAGATCAGGATGAATTCATTTGGAAAGAAAAACATCAAAAGGATTTTGATAGTTGAAGATATACTTATAAAGTTCACATGTGTTGGTCTCAACCATTTAGGGACGACCAATAAAGGAATACATATCAGCAGAACAAGAAAATATATTTGGAACTATCATTTAGGAAGACCAGTTGGGCAAAGAGAGGGCAATTTACTATCATAGTAGGCAATTGAATAAATGTGTATTTAATATCTAAGGTGAACTTATCAAGTACACGTGTTAATGTTCCAAAGGAAATTGAGCTGGAGATCGACTTATGTGAAATGAAGTCTTGAATATTATACTTTGATGGTTCAAAGACTGCCAAAGGTGCATGGTTTTGTATAGTATTAATAGATCCGTTTGGAGTAAATAATCAATTATTCTTTACTTTGGATTATATGTGCACCAACAACCAAGCCGAATATGAAGCTCTTATTGTATGCTTGGAATTATTGCTATAAATGAGAGTAAAAATGTGATATTAAGGGAAATTCTCAGTTAGTAATTCATCAATTAGATGGCACGTTCAAAGCAACACATAATCTTGGAAAGTGAACAAATAATAGGATGGAATGTGGCAAAAATTGTACAAATAAAAGATAGAATGAAAAACGCTCAAACAAAACTTTTATTAACAGAATAATATTTTACAATTAGTTACTTAAAGAAAATGATACAGGTATCCTATGGATCATTGTTTCTAAAGGGCGTACACATAAAGAAAACCACATTATTTTTCTACCTACTAATATGTCAATTACTAAAGAGATTTGTATTCTTTCTCTTCTCAGAAACATCGCCGTAAGAAGCATCCTCTAGTTTTGCTATAAGGGTCGAAATATCATGGAAGTAGGAATGGCTTGGCAGAGGACTGAGAAGCACTCAGAACAAGCAATATGCCTCACCACAAGAATCCTCTTTGAAAATCCCGATCAAAGGGATCGTGCCTCACCTCCAAATAGTTCTAAAAAGATTTCCCATATCTCCTATACCAATGAAGGTATCAAGATGAACAACAAACTTGGTAGTACCAGGTCAACTTTTTCTGAAGGGAGAAAGAAATCTCCGCTTTACTGGTTTCTAAGGATCAACCCTTGTTATGGTCATCACTAGAGTGATATCTTTTAATTTAAAATGAAGGCAATTGGAGATAAGACTGAGTAGTAGCAGAGAAAATATTCAAGGATTCAACTCTATTTATAGGGGATCGAAAGTTAAAAGGATGGGATGTAAACAACCGCGCATTTATGGAATGACGGAAAGCCAAATGTTAGATTTCGTAAGGTTACAAATGGAATGGGTATTTCTTCGAAGAAGCAGAAGGAATGTGTAAAAGGAAATAGAGGTAATACAAGAATAGGAAAAAGGCAAAAAAGTGAAATGAAAGAGAAGAAGGCCAAAACTGGGATTTATTGATGATGGGAGACGAGACAAAGTGATTAGCCACCAAAAGTGGATGTACGTTAGAAATGAAAGTTGGAGGGAATATCAAGGAGTTTCGTGTTTTTTGGAATTTTCAAGACTGCTAAAACGCCCAAATCTCGAATATTGCAAAATTAATGATTACACATTCATTCAGTCATATTAGGCGTAATTGTTAACATACAAAAATACCCAATTCATAAGCACAACATAAATGCCCCAAAAATGAGGAACCCAAGTATGAAATCCAACACGAATGATCATTATTGGACGATTGGGCGATTGCAGCAATGTCTGGGCAATATGAATATAAGATGATGTACAATTGAAGAGGTAGTTTTCCGAATCAACCCACAATGCAATGGAGCCAACGTAAGTAGTTATCATAAAATGAGAAATTAATGAGAATGTGGGTAGTTATTGTAGTGTTCTCAGTTATTGAGAATGTGGGACGACTCAAGTTTTATGGTCACGGGAAGTTTCCAGAAGAAGTAAATCAGTGCAAAGTGGACATTTGTGAAGCAGTTACAAATCTTGCATTCCAAATTGGTTATGAAGCAAATAAAGCTGTTAAGAGACCAATGTAGTAGTCGTTCATAATGTAGAAATTTAGAAATTGAAAAGGACCAAAATCAACTCACAAATTAAGAATACG
This sequence comes from Ligustrum vulgare, assembly GCA_963555705.1. Lineage (NCBI taxonomy): Eukaryota > Viridiplantae > Streptophyta > Magnoliopsida > Lamiales > Oleaceae > Ligustrum > Ligustrum vulgare. The sequence continues at coordinate 45,705,169 of OY743176.1, read as the reverse complement.
TACATTAGATTTTTATAAAACTTTAGTTAATTAAATTTGTGTGCTTGCGCCTCTTGGAAACATCTTGTAAATTAAGTTTTTCTAATATGAACACCTCTTGTTGAGGCTTTGTCTCTTACACATCATCTGTTCTCTTTTTAATTGTTAGCAACATGATCGTCGCAAAACATCGAGGTTTGTTTCTTGCAAGATTTCTAGCCTTAGTGGCCCATATTAGGAAACTCTAAGATACTGGCCTTAACATCAAGATTTCTCTCCACTCTGACAAACCAAGAAACACGTGATTAAATGGTACGCATGATATGATCAGTACTACAATAATTAGTAAAGTTATGGTGATTAAGTGAATAATACTTGTGACTTGTAGTCTTATAAAATATATATGGATAAGTAGTAGTTTAATCGCTTATAAATAATTTATGAACACTAGCCAAACATGAACTAGATCTCATAATAGGACGTGTATTGATTTGGGGAGTATATCCTCTTCTAAATTATCGAAGTTGAATTCATTTGTGAAATATGATTAATTTAATCAAGCCCATGTTTGCTTTAGGGAAAAAAAAAAAAAAAAAAAATCAGATTTTCACTAAATTTTGATATAATAGTTAATGTAATGTGTTATTGAAAAGTTGAGGATGTTATGAAATTGACTTTGACTTTTTACCCACATATTTTGTTTCTCCACTTTTCAACCACACATTTTACTACAAAAACATAAATAAATTAATTTATAATTGCTATCGTCTTGACGAACATAACAAACAAACAAACAGCCAGTGCATATTTTGTACAGACATCAAACTGAATTTTCAGCACATTTTGTTTCATACTTGCCTAAAACCTCTTATCATCAGTTCTAAGCCTACCACAAAAATAGTTTAAAACAGATACAACAAAATCTTCACCATCTTTCTGTTAAAAGGTTAAAATCCCACAAATAACTTAAACGAGCAATTTCATAGTCAGTCTAAAACTGGACTGATCTGTAGGATTCCCCTAGAGTTGATACCTTTTATGGTTATTTGGTTCAGCACTGTGACAATATAAAACAAATAATCAAACAAACACTGTGAATAAAACAAATCCCCCATAACTAACCAAAATTAAACTAAAGAAGCAAATCTCTAGAATTAATAGTCGAGTTCACTGAAGAAACGAAATGATCTGATTTGAAAAGATAAGACTGTATTAACACAAATCAACATGCTGGTTTACTTTTATTTACCCTTATTTTCATTATTTGTAACTTTTCAATAATAATTAATCAACTAATAGAGTTGAACCAAACATCAAACTTTCACCTTGGAGAATTAAATTAAATGTTTTAAGGCATGGTTTTGGAATCTTGTTTGAATGGACGACCACATTGGTAAATTGAAGAACATGTTCCCTATCTGGTGAATTCAAATTTCGTTCAAACCATTCACATTCAGACATCTAGACCTTTATGTCCGACTCAGAGAGTGAGGAGGATATCTCAATCCTATTATCATTATGGGTTTCTCTCGCATGATCGAATTCCTGCAGAACCATTCCGTTCTTTCAAAAATGGTTATATATCTTGAACCCTTTGGTTATATTTCTATCAAGCCTTCGCCAAGTCGGGTATGATAACTATGGTTTACCCATGAATCAGAGTATCAGACCATTTACCTCTGTAGAATACGTATCGTTTTAATGTAATAAATCGGAAATTAACGAAATTCATCTGGCCAGCACGGCCCAGGACAAGCAAGCTCAGCGTGGCATACCTTACACCTCCTTCAGTGAAAAATATAATAGAGTGCACAGTGTACAAATGCTACTGTACTAGAAATTGGTGACAAGTTCAAGACATTGGCTGTGCAAGTGGGTAGGAGTATTAAGCAATAGACAATAAACTCTCTCAGTTTACATAAAGTACGTCATTGAAAGAATAATATATATCATGCAAAAATGTAATTTGTTGTATACAAAACCATGTGCCTTCGTTTTAGTTCAGGACATAATAACAAAAGCAAAGTAGCACCTGACAGAACAACAAATTTTCTAAATAAATACTAAGAGTTACACTACGCAAGTAGTACCCTAAGATTAATGATTTATATATAAGCTTAAAACAATGTATTGGAATGACTGAACTGATTTCTGTCTTACCTTGCAGTTGTTAAAACAGCAAAAAATCTCTTTTACAAGCCAAAATTGCACGCCTGTACGAATTCCATCTCATCATCAACATATTTAGTCCAGAGATGCTTATAATGGTTCATAGCAATATCCAGCCATGGCTTCATGTCTCCATTAAAATGGATGACAGCAGCTTTATTGATTTCATCCATACTAATACTTGGATTGATTCCGAGGTCCATAACATGCCATGTTTTATCCAATGACTTGGTTGTTGAGTAAAAGGTAATCAACCCAGCCGGTAGTGTGCCTAATTTCCATAAAGTTTGATCCTCGTTCTGATCAATCAAAAAGAAAAACATTCAGTAACTGCATGATTACCAAAGAAAATTGTGTTAAATACATAAAAGAGGGGAAAGGTAAAAAAGCATAAAGAATTTACCAAATTCTGCCAGTAATGGTACTGCTCAGTGCATTTCTCATTCCGCCAAGCATCAAGGTCAAACATATTCATGCCAAAAGCCCAAGCACAAGCTCTTGGATTGAACTTCTCCTTTATGAGAGGGTTTGAAAAGTTCAAATATTCAGCGTAACGACGGAAATATCCAAAGCAGGTATTAACTGCCGCGTTCACCTTTCCGTCCATATCAATTCTCCATAAGGCAGTTAAATCCTTCTGAACTACAACGTCATCATCCAGAAACAAAATTTTATGCAGCTTTGGGTACAGTTCCGGCAAGTAGAACCGCAGGTGATTCAGCATTAATAAGTACTTGGGGTTTCTAAATTTCATGTTGTTCATGTCTTTAGTGGAATTATCTGCCCTGTTTGTGAAGTAAAACTTCTGCAAATTTGAAGATTTGAGTTGCCTAAGAACTGGCACATATGAGGGAATCAAGAACTTGTAATCATCCACCGCTTTGATCTCAATATGGGCTCCACCTTGAATTGGCCTCATCTTAAACCAAACCTTCGTTGCAGCTAGATTCATCCTATCAGTAACAATATGAAAAACATGCTTCTCGGGTTCCTCTGCATTCTTAACAACTGAATTCACCACCACAGAGATCGCAATCACGTTGTCAGAAAATATAGCATAATGGTACAAGCTTGAGTCCTGAAACTCAGGCTTCGGCTCATCATCTGTGTACTTTTCGGGATGTGCGATTCTTTCCTCCATGAGCCGCATTGCAAGACAATGTAAACTCTTGGGAGTTGATTTTGCTGCAATTGAGCTCGTAAAAGCCCCATTCTTCTTGGCCTTCAAAAGCGACTCGTTAACAGCAAATATCGTATCTTTCAATTTCTGAATCTTTAACTGAGTGTCATAGGACTCCTTGGCTTCTGCAATCATCAACCTAGCAACCTTGATTTTGTCCTTAACCTCCTTCTCAAACTGCCTCAACACGTCCTCATCAACTGGCCCGTCAGATTCAAACAATGCCAAACGATATGTTGGCTTCAACTGAAGGTCTGAAAAATTCTTAGCCAATTCATCAAACATCTTAAGCTGCCTAGAGATCTCAAGCTTGAGCCTCCTAGCATATGTGAAATATGCATTCACTAAGGAAATATGATTATTTGCTTGATTATATATCAAATTTAACCTCGTCTTTGACGGATCAGACTGTAGTGCTAGAAATGTTCCTTGTGCATATGCATTTCCTGAAGTCTCCACCACCTGTTAATAATTTAGTTAACGCTGTCTATTTAAATTGACAACAAAACAAAATTCACTTTCTTTACTCTAATTAATCCCTTCGTGATGCAACAATAAACTAGTGAAGTCTGCTGATCATATCATATGCACCAAGAAACACGCATTCATATTATTTTATACAAACAAAATTGATATCCAAGATCAATTCATAGAAAAATTTAACATGTCCCCCAAATTTCCAATAAAATGCACAATTTCTCAATGATCTCGAAAATTAAATGGAACAGAAACGATAATTTAGAGTTAGAAATTGATGGTTTAAATTTAATATCTCGAGCACGAAGACAAAAGAAGCAATTATTAATGCAGTTCACGAAAATCTTAAGCAGCTCGAATTTTGATAAATATATTCAATTCTCCTTCAGTCAGGACTTTCTCTTTTAATTACTTACCGAAATGTCACATAAAGACAAGATTTAATTGAGTATACAAGTAAACACGCAAAGTAATATATGAGAAATGAGAGAGCTTACGGAGTCAGGGTGAGAGGGGTGCGAGGTAAGGAGCACGGATAGAGTAGCGAGAAAGAGGAGAGTGAACATGGCGGACACAAAGATCCTGTAGCTGAAAAAGTTACGGAGTCCGGATCCGCCACCCGATCCACTTCTTCCGCCGCGAAAAGCCACCGCCATCACGATCGCCGTGCGGATTTATCAAACTGACTACAATAACTATATATACTCGGTGTATATTTGCAATAGAGCTATGTATGTAGTGGTGAGCTATAGATACACAAGGGTGTGTTCATTGTTGGATGTAAGAAGTGTGTGTGTGTGAGAGAGAGAGAGAGAGAGAGAGAGAGAGAGAGAGAGATCTGAGCAGTGGGAGAAGAAGAGTGGGCTCCAATAATGGTTTACAGTTTACGTAGATCTTGTCCTTAATTTCTAGGAATTTGCTGGATGAAACTTTTCCATTTTTGGCTTTCCATTTCCATCAAGTTGATTTTAATTTTTTTTAGGAATCTAGGATAGGGATGGCATGGGGTTTGGGGTAGAGAAAATTATAAACCAATTTATTTATATTTTTTAGGTTAAAACAGTGATTGAAAATTAAATAAAAAAATGTGCTTGATTAAAAATTAATTTTAATTTATAAATCAATTTATTTGATTCCGAACTAATGCACCCATTTCCACACTTTATTGTCAAATTTCTTATTTTATTAATTTGAGCATCTTATTTCCGTCTCTCATTCGTTAGGAGGGCGTAAAACTACTTGTTAACATTTCAAAGTGGCAAAATAAACTACTAATACGAGAGTTTAATAAAATATTTGCCCTTATTCCTATTCACAACAGCAATTAGCAGAATATTTGGACAAAATTTATCATTAAAAATAAAATCTGCTAATCTTGTTGAAAGTTTTAAGATAAAAATGCAATCAAAGAGTTTTGAGATACATCTGTCAAAACGATTAAAATTGATGACCATCTATTACAATTCAAACATGATAATTATAAAATGTGATGTGATTATAATTATAGAAATCTCAATTAATCGAGACAAAAAAAAAAAAGTTAAGAAAACACAAAAATACTCTAGGAATGAGCAATTTGATGAATTAGGAGCGTCCACTAGCAATTTACTAGGAAAATGACTAGAGTGATAATGTGTAGTCGATCTTAAAAATAATGTCATGTCTACAGAAAAGTACATTCTTTTGTACCAAGCATGAAACCGGTTTTGGAGTTCGCTTGGGATTGTCTAGAAAGTAGAAACAAGATAAAAGATGAAAATTAAATGAAGTGTTGGTTTCGTATTTTCATGGAGTAAATTAGCGTTGTAATATTACATAGAGTGGAAAGTTGATATTTCATCTTGTCTAATATCCTATCACACATGTTGGTGTGTGCTCGCTTGAACTTGATGTATAATATGAAGTTTTAATACTAGGCAATTATAATATGGTTAGCTCAGTATATCCGCAATGGCTTCAAGATGGCTTAGAGGCTTTAAAAGGGAATCGTCGATTAACTAATCAAGGAATAACGTATAAATATTGGCTTAACATGTGGTTTGACTACAATTTGCCAAATTAATGTCGTGACTTGGAAGACGCAAAGTTCGTCCAGAAATTAGATATGGCAAAAAAACCCTACCCGGTCTGAATGAGACGAAAAAAATCTGCGCTGCAAGTCGGGACGGGTTTTCGCTACCCAACCGGGTCACGAGGCTGGGGCGGGTTTGGCCGCTGCAACCCGAACCCGCTCCGATTAAATTAAATAATAAAAAAAATAAGGGAAAATAAAAAAAATTAAATGAGGGCGACGGGGGTGACCCGTCCTTACCCACCCCAAAATTCGAGGGCGCGGGTCACAGGTCGAGGAGACCCGACGCGAACCTGCTTCGTTGCCATCATTACCAGAAATTCAGCATGCTGGAACGAGGACCCCTACTAAAAACACGATTGTTCAATGATAACGGAGGTATTTTAGTCCAAAAGTGCATAATTTTTAGTTCAATTCTGCATCAAGAAAAAGCTCATGAAAATGAAGATCTCCTTCTACGTATCTTTATCTTTATATATCTTTATTCTTTATAATTATAATATATAAAAGTAAGGTACTTTCCAAAAATATGTTTTGAAACTTTTCCCATTTAAACCGTTTTTCCTAAAATAGAATTATTTCAATAAATGAGAATACTTTTGATAATTATACAATTAATTTGAAATCGAAAAATATGCTATATGGGTATTAAATTGAAGATCTCAACGAGAACTTTAATACGAACTCACAAGTTAGAGTCAACTGTAAATATGTCGTCCTTAAAATCATATCAAAAATTAAAGTTAAAAAATTTATTTTGTATCTTTTACTTTTTCTCAATGTTCCTCTACTTCAAAATTGTTTTATTTAAATCATATAATGATAGTTATAATTTCTTAACTAGATTTAATTTGGTGATATATAATTAATTTCAATTCCAATTGCTTTTCTTATCAAATTAACAAATTAATAAACATCCGAACTTTTATAATGTAATTAAATCCGAATAATTCTTGCAACTTCATATTTTGATCAATTCAGGTTGCTTAATTTGTTATGTTCATTTAAATATATGATCACATGTATTTAATTTGTAATGTTACCAATTCTAATAGCATTATTCTATTATTCGAGTAGAGATAAATTTATTTTTAATAATCTAGAAATTATATTTTGGAAAGATTAATTATGTCAATAATCATTAAAATTGAATAGTTATTCAAATGGTCATTGAGTTTTTTTAATAGTAAGTCATTCAAGTTTCAAACTAATACAATTGTAGCCACTTGGTAAAAAATTTCGTCCCTATTAGGTAGTCAAAATCTTATTTTCTAAAACTCATTTTTAACTAACATTCTATTAATAAAATAATATACGTATAACTTCAAAACAATTCATACTTTTTAAAAATACATTATCCCAAAATTTACTGTTACAAACAACAATACTTGAAGTAATGAATCTCAAACAGGGGCTTAAGTATGTATTTTCCGAAAAGTCACAATTAAAAAACTCATTTTGTATATAATGAGGACTTAAACAATGACTAAATATGTTCACAAGAGAAAAATGAAATACATAAAGGGAGAACATGAACAAGTATTTACCCATTTTTCCGCCAAAATATATTTCCTAAAATGGTAAGTATTATTAATTAACTATATGTTATTCATTTTGGACAGATTTCAGATTTAAAATAATCCAGTTGAATGCAAATTTTTAAATATCTGTTTTTTCCAAGTCCCTAAGTTTATTGATCTGTCTTTCCCTCTTAAAAATCAATTACAATTTTTTTTTAAATTCGTAAAAAAAAAATAGAAAAAATCTTTGTCAATATCACATATATATTTTTCTTTAAAAACAAAAAAATGAAAGAGGATGAAATATGAACGTTCATTAATCTATTTTTTATTTTCCTTTATCTTTTTAATAAAATTGTAAGCGTATATCATAGATAATCGGACTATATTCTTGGGAATATCAATGTGGACATATGAAGTGAATGCACCGGGTCGGACCGTCTCGGCAACATGGTCGGCCCAGTAGCCTGACCTGGCTGTTTCCCGGCCTCATTACTTGTCATGTGTAAGTTTTCTCAGATTGGGTTTCTAACCCGACCTGATCTCCATCAAGGGCGGGATATACCCGACCTATTCAAATTCTTCATCTGAAGCAAGATATATGGTCGGCATAACGCGGCCACCTCGCTCTAGAAAACCCGATACAAGCGCGATTCCAGGTGTTCGACATTAATGGGCCTTGCCAATGGGCCTCCCTTCTTGGACCCTCAAGGGAACGAATGAGTCCTAACCCACAAGGGAGCCTCCTAAAAATAGGGATAATGACTCCTTGTAATAGTGAAATTCTTAATAAAAGGTATATATCAAAAGGACTCATTTATTAACTAAAAGAGGTTATGGGCTTTTCAGCCCTATAAATACAGTTCTTTTGATAACAAATCATTCATTCATAATTCTTTACATATATTCCAGTTATATATTCTCTCTCTACTCCAGAAAACTAATTCTCACACCGGAGGGGCGACGGGGAGATTTCTCCTCGCTTTTTTTGCAGGTCATCCAAGGCGAATTCATTGATCTTTTCCAGCAATCAAGTATTATCAAATCCTGCCACGTCAAGGTTAGGATTTTTTACAGCGTCAATTGGCGCCGTTTGTGGGAAGAGATACAATCAGCCATGGTTAATAGACGTCAAGCTCATCCCTCCACATCTACTGGTCAACCTCTTCCGGCCAATACTTCGGCTAAGGAAGAAAATCCTCCACCTCTTGAAGATATTGGGGAAGAACAAGACCCAGAAACCACTCCAGATAATGAACCTGTTAGTCAAGAAGATTTCAACGAACTTCAGCAGCAGCTCCGCGAACTCCGTCAAGCTCTTCAACAACAGAATAACCATCAAGCGCGACTTGACCCGAACACTCTAGGCACGATTCCCAGGGAAGATCGCAGGCCAGTTAATCCCGTAGTTGACAACTCCCCGGGAATCGGGGGTGCACATCCCATGACAGAGGGATCTGCCACCTTGACACAGCAAGAGCTCTCAAAAATCATCCAGGAAGGAATTGCTGATGGAATACGGAAGAACACACAAGGTCGGACGTCATTCATAAGAAGAACCCCTTTTACTCCTGAAATAAGGTCATTCCCCTTACCTGAAAGATTTAAATATCCTCGGATAAAGGAATACGATGGAACAGCAGATCCTAACAACCACTTGAATACTTACACTGATGTCATGGACATGCAGAATGCTCCCGATCAGATTTTGTGTAAGGCCTTCCCGCAAACCTTAAAAAATTCAGCCTGAGACTGGTTTTCTACAATACTTCCAGGGTCCATCTCTTCCTTCCCTGATCTTACTGAGAAATTCACTGCTTTCTTTGCAAGTAACAAAAGGATCAAGAAAATCGTCGCTTCCCTCATGCAGTTGCGCAGAATGAGACACTGCGAGAGTTCATGACTCGCTTTAACATTGAAAGACTTCAGATTCCAGATCTTCACATCTCATTAGCCATCTTGGCCCTGACCTTGGCTATTCGAGGTCCGAAATTCAGAATGTCCTTGTCCAAAAATCCGCCCTCGAATGTAACAGAGCTTCTCAGAAGAGCCGAGAAATACATAAACATGGAGGAAACACTGTTGTCAATTCGGGCACAAGATCAAGTGCATGGGACAGTAGCACAGTCTTCACAATCCGCAAGGCAAGGGAATAAGAGGTCAAGGCAAGAAGATGAAAAGATCTCTTCTCGGCCTAACACGAAGGGAAATAACTACGGGCATCAGAGTTTAACTCCATTGAATGCCCCCCGATCTCACATTCTCATGGAGATCAAGGGGTGCGAGGACTTGCGTTAGCCCAAGCCTATTAAGGAAAAAATCGATGAGAAAAACCGACATAAATATTGAAACTTCCACAAGAGCTCGGGCCATACCACGGATGAGTGCAGAACATTAAAGCAGGAGATAGAAGCCCTCATAAAAAGGGGCTTCCTGGAGCACTACATAAAGAAAGACGATAAAGAGCATGGAAAAGGGGAAGAGAAAAACAGATCCGCGGCACCATAAACTTTATTGTTGGAGGAATAGCATCAGGAGGTGATTCCAATAACGCACGGAAGAATTATGCCCGACCATTAGGTGATCGGGAAGAAAGGACGGGATATCATGACCATGAGATTTCGAACAGCATCAGCTTTAGTAACACTGATATGGAAGGAATTTCGTATCCTCATGATGACCTCGTTGTCATCAATACCACAATATCAAATTTTGATGTAAAAAGGGTACTAGTTGACAATGGAAGTGCAGCCAATGTCCTTTCCTTGGAAGCCTTCAACAAGATGCAACTCCACAAAGATCGGCTTCAACAGGTCATTACTCCGCTAACTGGCTTTGGTGGAGGAACAGTGAAACCCGAAGGCCTAATTGACCTTCCTACTTCATTGGGATCAGAGGAAAAGCAATTAACAAAGATGACTCCGTTCTAGGTCGTCAAGATCCCTATGGCCTACAATGCTATCTTGGGAAGACCGTTCCTAAACAGCTTAAGAGCTATAGTATCCACATATCATCTGGAAATCAAGTTCCCGACATCCGCAGGAATAGCTACAGTGCAGGGAAATCAATCGATAGCCAGGAGTTGTTACATTAGCTGTATTGGAAAGGGCAAGACAGATCTTATGTCAATTGAACTTCCCGTGGAAGAAAGAATGTCGCTCCTAGAGGAATTGGAGGAAGTTCGAATCTCAGCAGGAAAAACTTTACAATCAGGAAAGAACTCCCCAAATTAATGAAGGAAGAGCTATCGCACTTTTTAAGGAGAAATATTGACATATTCGCATGGAGTGCTGAAGACATGCCCGGGATCGACCTCGCACTCGCTGAACACAGGCTTAACGTCATGCCCGACAAGAAGCCCGTAAAACAACGAAGAAGATAGTTTGCAACAGAAAGGAGGCAGATAATAAAAGAAGAAGTAGATAAACTCTTGAAAGCATGATTCATCAAGGAAGTTAAGTATCCAGAATGGCTAGCTAATGTGATCTTGGTGAAGAAGCCAAATGGCAAGTGGCGAGTTTGTATAGATTTCACAGACTTGAATAAAGCATGTCCAAAAGACGGTTACCCTCTTCCCAGGATCGACAGATTAGTGGATTCTACATCGGGCTCTGAACTTTGCAGCTTCCTAGACGCATTCTCGAGATATCATCAGATTCGGATGGCACAGGAAGACCAGGATAAAACTTCTTTGTGGCAGATGAATGAATATATTGTTATAAGGTCATGCCCTTTGGATTGAAGAATGCAGGAGCTACTTATCAAAGGTTGGTAAACATGGTCTTCTCTAAGCACATCGGGCTGAACATTGAAGTTTACGTTGATGACATGGTCGTAAAAAGCTCAAGAAAGAAAGACCACATTGCTGACCTAGAGGACATATTCTGTACACTCAGAGAACATCAAATGAAACTGAACCCCGCCAAGTGCGCCTTCGGAGTAGGCTCGGGAAAGTTTTTGGGATTCATGATCACTCAGAGAGGTATCAAAGTTAATCCAAATAAATTTTTGGCCCTAACATCAATGGAACCTCCCAAAAATATCAGGGAAGTACAGAAACTTACAGGAAGAGTGGCAGCGTTGGGTCAATTTATGTCAAGGGCAGCGGACAAATGCTTTCCCTTCTTCAAGACTCTCAGAGGAAACAAAGACTTCAAATGGGACGAGGAGTGCGAGGTCTCCTTCAGAAAGTTGAAAGAATATTTGGGTACTCCTCCAATATTGGTGAAGCCAAGTCCAGGGGACAATCTGTTCTTGTATCTAGCCGTGTCTGATCATGTTGTGAGCACCGTTTTGGTTAAAGAGGAAGGAAAGGCCCAAAAATCGGTATATTACGTCAGCAAGATGATGTTGGATGCAGAAACCCAATACACATTAGCAGAACAGCTCGCACTTGCCTTGGTCACGGCAACCAGGAAGTTAAGACCTTACTTTCAAGTTCATGCCATAACTGTCCTCACAAATCAACCCTTAAAGCAAATCTTGCAGAAACCGGACGTCTCTGGTCGTTTACTCAAATGGTCAATCGAGCTTGGGAAATATGACATTGAGTTCAGACCCCCGGCCTTCTATAAAAGCACAGGTCTTGGCTGACTTCGTCGTCAAACTCGCCCCAAGACCTCGGAGGCCAACATGTCATGACAGAGAAGATGTCACATGGACTTTGCAAGTGGATGGAGCATCGAACGCTGCAGGCTCGGGGGCCAAAATCATACTAAAGAAAGATGATGGCACAATGGAAATTCAGTGTGCAATAAGGTTTGATTTTCCAGCAACTAATAATGATGCAGAATATGAAGCTGTTATCACCGGGCTTCAAGCAGCTCAACACCTAGGGGTCGAGCACGTCAAAGTCTTAAGTGATTCACAGTTAGTGGTAGAGCAGGTCAACGGCACTTTTGAGGCAAAAGATGAAAAAATGTCATCTTACAGAATGATGGTTTTGGACTTGCAGAGGAAGTTCAAGTCTTGCCGCATAGACAAAATCCCAAGGTCTGCCAATCACAAAGCAGATGTTCTGTCAAGATTAACTTTTTCCAATCTTGACCACTTAGAGAGAACCGTATTCGTGCGAACTCTTCATGAGCCCAGTATTACACATCAGCCCGATGTTATGGATATTTCAGATCATGAACCCTGTTGGAGGGATCCGATCGTTGAGTATTTAACATCAGGAAAGTTTCCAGATGAAAAGGTAGAGGAAAGAAGAATCAAAGTAAGGGCCCCGAGGTATACCTTATTACAGAATACCTTGTTCTGTCGAAGTTTCACACTCCCCTACCTGCGATGCCTAACTCCGAAAGAGGCAGCCTTTGCTATGGCCGAGGTTCATGAAGGAATTTTTGGAGCACACCAGGGAGCAAGAGCTTTGGTATTGAAGTTGATACGATACGGGTACTATTGGCCAACCATGAAGAAGGATACCCTCAATTATGTGAAAGCTGACGACAAGTGCCAAAGATTCGCAGCCCATTGCATCAACCCGCTGAAGAACTATCCTCGATTATGTGACCATATCCTTTCGCTCAATGGGGAATTGACAAATAGTTGGGCCATTCCCCATAGCTCGGGGTCAGGTCAAATTCTTAGCAGTTGCTGTGGAATATTTCACAAAGTGGGTGGAAGCAGAACCACTGGCCGTGATCACAGAACAAAAATTGGAAACATTTGTGTGGAAATCAATAATCTGCCGTTTTGGTCTTCCTAAGGCATTAATCACTGATAACGGGCGTCAGTTCGAGTGCTAAGCCTTCAAACTATTCTGCAAGAACCTGGGAATAGAACACAGGTTGACTTTCGTTTTGCACCCGTAGAGTAATGGGTTAGCTGAAGTTACGAACAGACTCATCTTGCAGGACTTGAGGACTCGCCTCGACAGTGCCAAGGGTGATTGGCCTGATCTCCTCCCATAAATACTATGGACCACCCCAACGACATTCAAAACTGCAACAGGAGAGACTCCATTCATGCTGACCTTAGGAATGGAGGCCGCTGTCCTAGTAGAAGTAACAATTCCGAGCTTCCGTACTATGGCTGCGGGATCACCAGACTATATTGAGGGACAGAGAGAAAGTCTGGATCTTCTGGAAGAAGTCAGGGAAAATGCATCACTAAGAATAGCAGCTTATCAACAAGCCATGACCAGGAAGTTTAATATCCGAGTAAAGAAGAGAGAATTCAGAATGGGAGATCTTGTCCTTTGTCGAAGTGAAGCTGTCGGTCATTAGCCAGGGAAACTTGGGCCTATTTGGGAAGGACTGTACGAAGTCATCCGGAAAGTAGGAAAAGGCTCATATAGCCTCCGCACAATGGATTTAAGGTCCCTTCCTCGGCCATGTAATGTGAAAAATTTGAAGCCATATTACAAGTGATCACGATTTTTTTAAAGGTCAAAGTCATCTAGTTATAGAAGAGTCGGGTCTGCGAGCCCATTTTTATCTTTTTATCTCCGGACTTGCACGTCCATCAATGATTGTTGAAGTCGGGCCTGCGTGCCCATTTTTCTTTCTTTCAGTGTCAGGGACGGGTACTCTTTTCTCTTATCCATATTTTGTCCCACAGGATTTTTCTGGGTAAAGTTTTAACGAGGCTTACCGATCAGTCCCCTTCAATAAAAATATTTATTCTCAAGAATGAGCACCAGATGACTAAATCTTGAAGTAACTTACAAGGTCATCCCCGTGACTTTACGAATTATTTCCCATCAAATAATTTACAATGTCTCATGGCAAGACTTTACAAATTATTCTTCCATGAATAATTTACAAGGTCTCATGGCAAGACGTTACAAATTATTTCCCATCAAATAATTTATAATGTCTCATGGAAAGACTTTACAAATTATTCTTTCACAAATAATTTAGAAGGTCTCATGGAAAGACGTTACAAATTATTTTCCATCAAATAATTTACAATGTCTCATGGCAAGACTTTACAAATTATTCTTCCATGAATAATTTACAAGGTCTCTTGACAAGACGTTACAAATTATTTCTCATCAAATAATTTACAATGTCTCATGGCAAGACTTTACAAATTATTCTTTCACGAATAATTTATAAGGCCTCATGGCAAGACGTTGTAAATAATTTTTTTATCAAATAATTTACAATGTCTCATGGCTAGACTTTGCAAATTATTCTTCCACGAATAATTTACAAGGTCTCGTGGCAAGACTTTACAAATTATTTCCCATTAAATAATTTATAATGTCTCATGGCAGGACTTTACAAATTATTCTTTCACGAATAATTTATAAAGTCTCATGGCAAGACGTTACAAATTATTTTCCATCAAATAATTCACAATGTCTCATGGCAAGACTTTACAAATTATTCTTTCAGGAATAATTTACAAGGTCTCATGGAAAGACGTTACAAATTATTTCCCATAATTTACAAAATATATAGGTCGGTGCCACCCGATCTTGTAAAACACTTCTCGCAAGTTACTAGTCAATTGACTAAAAAGTTCGGGCATACCCGGTCTTACTAGTCAAATTGTATTCAACTCAAAGTCTTGATGCTACACTAAAAGATATGTCATTGCTTATAACCATGATATAAAGTCGGCCATTTCCCGACCATATATTTATCAAAATACGGAAAACTTAACATTTGTAGGCAACATGCGTACTCAAATTCAGGCATTAAGGGTTATTCCTACTCGACCTACTCTATGGATTGTTGAAAAGGTCGGTCATTCCCAACCTTGGTTAACAAACATCCTCAATAAAATGCATAGTAAAACGCACGAGCTTTTGACAAAATAAGACAAACATTGATTACAAAAGATCCTCGGGGGATACCCCGGGCTATACATCAAAAATTTTCCTAGTGAGTTACTACTAAGGATCGTGATCACTGGCTTTGTCAGCCTCCTCGTCAGATCCGACCTCAACCTCCGCGTCCTGTTCCAAGAATGGGGCAAGGTCGAGGCCTTCAGTCCCCAGGGGAAATTGAGAGAGGGGGCTGGTATCAAGATCGGGCACGTGCAGTCTGATCTAAGCTCGGGCTTGTTTCATTCCCTGAGAGTATGATTCCAAGGCATAGTTGCCCAGAGCCAAGTCATACTCCTCAGATTTTTTATAAGCTTCCACAATCTCAGCCTTGGCAGCCTCGATCTCTTCCCGTGCCCGGCGAAGCTCCTTCGCGAGCCTTGTATTTTCCTCCCAGGAAAGATCTCGATCTTGGGTCATCAAGGCCAAGTCTGACTCCATGCAAGCCAGGTTCTTCTCTGCAGCCCGGGCCTTAGTTGCCTCGTATTGGACTGAGTGAACAAGCTGGCTCGAAGTCTCTCCGCGCTTGACACCCTGATTGATAAGACCCAGCTAATGATGACCAGCTGCAGGTCGAGACAAAAACTTAGCCCTCTTCAATAATAACAAGAGTATCAATGATCAGGATAAAAAGATGGGATATACCTTCACTGCTGCATTCAGGAAATGGTCTACCCCACTTTCAATGGACACTTCCTCTATATACTTCTCCAGAAGGCCGGGAAGAAGGCCTTCCTCTAACTTCCCCCTAAGGTCAGCTAAAGTGGGGCCTTCGGGCACGCCTTCCGGTGCAGGAGATACATGACCAGGTTGATCACGGGGAGGTGGTCGGCGTGTTTCTCGACCACTTTGAGGAGGAACCTCTGCACCCCTTCTTGAGGTCTCTCCTACCCCGGAGGTATCCCTTCGGGGCCTTTTCTGTTAACGGTGCCTCACGACGCCATCGTCCTTTCTTTTTGGGGCAGCAGCCCTTGCCCTCTCCTCGGCCGCCTTCCTAAGCTTATCGCCGTCAAAATCCATCCCTGGGAAGAAATAAAAAGAGAAGGATGAGCAGTGAAACAGGTGTTGAAAGTTGTGAAAATTTTGAAAGAATGATATTTATTACTTAATTTATAAGGCCGAGAACTACCGGGCTATAGATCGAGACCGGCCTGGCCCAAAATCTCATTAGTGGTCAATTCAGAGGCCTCCTCGGCCAACAAACCAAAATCGCACACCCTAATGGCATTAGAAAGTAGGCCAGCCATCTCCTCCTCGGTCTTATTCCCCATCCTATTAAAGCTATCTACATCGGGCCTTCTAAAAGTCGATAAAAAATTGTTTTCCCCATCCTGGGGCTTTATAAAGAAAAACCTCTCCTTCCAGTATTTTATCGAAGAAGGAACCCAGGGAACTTCAAAACGTCCCTTCCCGCTTAAATAAACGAAACAATTGCACCGAAGTAAATACTTCAAATCCAAAAGACACTTGCACAAATTGACGGTGGGTTCTATTCCTAGACTCCTACATAAAACAAAGAAATACACAAGAATTCTCCACCCGTTTGAAGCGAGTTGGCCAGGGACTATGCTAGCAGTAAAGAAGGAAATCAATGAAAAAGTGGTGCAAAGGAAACCTAAGCCCGGCCACGAGGGACTCATGAAATACCACCATCTCCCCCTCCCGGCAGTGGTAAGAAACGTCATCCACCTCAGGAGTCCAAGCTATGTACCCCTCGAAAATCCCGAACTTCTGCATATCGGCCTTGACCATATGCTCCTTCATCCTACTGTTAAAGGTCGGGAGCTCTAGGTCTGCCTCGCTAGTCCCTCTACCTATGTCAACATCGTCCTCGATCCCTTCCTCGCCTCCCGATTCCTCATCCTGGGAAGGTGGGGGCTGATAAAAACCTATGGGCTCGACCTCTAAAGGTTCATCTAGATTTTCAATTTCCCTAAGGTCAGTCATATTCACCTGCCTGACCATTTTTCTAACAATAAGTTACGGAATTAAAAAGGTCGAGCGTGGCCGAGCTTACCTAAAAGGAAATTTTGTTTGTAAATGAGGTCTTGCCAGTCGCTCAAGGAGTTCTCTGGTTCTCATAAAATCGCAAAGTAAAAGGAATGAGAGGATAGAGACCACATATATATAGGCAAAAAATAGGCAAGAAAATTTTCAAACCACTGCCTTTCACTATGGACACGTGGCGGCCATCTATTTGCAAGATATTAATTACGCAACATATTAATCAAAACATAACAGTTGGCAAAACGCGTCATCAATAAAGGTAACAGCTGTCAAGGGTTAGTTACATTCAGGCATCAGTAACCGATCATTAATGCATAGGGGCCAATGATCGGACTATATTCTCGGGAATATCAATATGGACCTATGAAGTGAATGTACCGGGTCGAACCGTCTTGGCAACATGGTCAGCCCAATAGCCCGACCAGGCTGTTTCCCGGCCTCATTACTTGTCATGTGTAAGTTTTCTCAGATCAAGTTTCTCGCCCAACCTATCTCCATCAAGGGCAGGATATACCCGACCTATTCAAATTCTTCATCTGAAGCAGGATATATGGTCGGCATAATCCGGCCACTACGCTCTAGATAGCCCGGTACAAGCGAGATTCCAGGTGTTCGGCGTTAATGGGCCTTGCCAATGGGCCTCCCTTCTTGGACCCTCAAGGGAACGAAGGAGTCCTAACCCACAAGGGAGCCTCCTAAAAATAGGGATAATGACTCCTTGTAATAGTGGAATTCTTAATAAAATGTAAGTTTATGTCAAAATGACTCATTCCTTAACTAAAAGAGGTTATGGGCTTTTCAGCCCTATAAATACAATTCTTTTGATAACAAATCATTTATTCATAATTCTTTACATATATTCCAGTTATATATTCTCTCTCTACTCCAGAAAACTAATTCTCACACCGGAGGAGCGACGGGGAAATTTCTCCTCGCCTTTTTTTTGCAGGTCATCAAAGGCGAATTCATTGATCTTTTCCGGAAATCAAGTATTATCAGATCCCGCCACGTCAAGGTTAGGATTTTTTACAGCATCAATAGATATAACTATTTTTTTGACGTATTACAAATTCTATTTAAATGTAATTTTATTTTATCATTTTAATCTTTACAGCAATTTAAAGAAATTTTCTGAAACGGTAAACATACTAACGGTAAAAAATAATTAAGGTATTAACCCTTTTCTCGTCAAAATATATTTCCTAAAATAGTAAGTAGTATTAATTAACTATATATTACTCATTTTGGACAAATTTCAGATTAAAAATAATCCAGTTGCATGTAAATTTTTAAATAACTGATTTTTCCAAGTTCCTAAGTTTCTTGGTCCACCTTCCCCTTTTGAAAATCAATTACAATTTTTTTTTTTAATTCGTAATAAAAAAAATTCAATATTACATAAATATTTTTCTTCAAAACAGAAAATGAAAGTAGATGAAATAGGAACGTTTATCGATCTATTTTTTATTTTCCTTTTTCTTTTTAATTAAATTGTCAGAGTATATAGCAGATATATCTATTTTTTATATATTACAAATTATGTTTAAATGTAATTTTACTTCCTCATTTTAATCTTTAAATCAATTTAAATTACAATATTTAAAAAAATTCTTAAAATGGTAAACATAATAGCAGTAAAATAAAAAATAAAAAATTAAGATATGTGTAATTTGTACCTTTTGTGATTAATTGTCTTCCTTTATTTCTTATTTTTAAGGGTAATTATATTACCACCACAATAATTATTTTCTACACTACATTATAAATGCACAATAAAAAAAATTATAAATGCACAACAAAAAAAGTATAATTTTGATAAGTACACTACAATAAATGTACAAATATACCCCTTATTATAAATTAAAAAAATATACGTACACCACACTCCAAATTCACTTATTCACCATCATTTCTCCATTCTCCCACCACCACCATCATTCCTCCACACCACAGGTCCACCATATCCATCACTTGTTGATCATTTAACCCATTTTCTAGAGGAATTAAGATGAACCAGCATACTGAAATTAAATACACTTGGATTTCAGATTGATACACTTGGATTTTCACGAGAATGAAATACGTGAAGCAGGGATGCATTTTCCCGCTCCTGTATTTCTCAGAAATTATTACAGTACCCGTATTCCTCAGAATCTTTGTTGTGGATTTGTGTTGGACATTGTAGGTTCAGTATAGTACCGGAATAGAAACCGATTAGCACATGTTTTAGCTTGTTCACTAGGTGTTTTATGATGGAGTAATTCTAGAGAGACATTTTCAATTGACATTTTTAAGTGACATTGTGACATGGTACATATACATTGGGTGGTGAAAAAGTAAGAAGTGGGGTAGCTATTTACACCATTCAATGTATATTCGTCATGTCAAAATATCACTCAAAAATGTCAATTAAAAATGTCTCTCTAGAATTATTCTTTATGATGTGTTTCTCATCTACGGAGTTCTGTTAAATGTTAATCACTGGCTAAGCTTGTGGTGGTTGTTGTGGAGACAGGCCCAAATTTGATTGTAGGTATAGTGATGGTTGTGATGCAGGTAAGAAAAGATTAAAAGGTTATGTACGTTATTCTACAACACTACAACAAAAGTGACCTTTTATGACATTCTTTTACGATGTGCATATAAAGCATGCCATAAAAATAGAGTTTTTATAGCACGTATAAAATGCACGCCATAACAAGACTGTTAAAATTTAGTATTCACGGCGTGCATAATTGCACATCGTAAAATTTGGTATTTACGACGTGCAATACCTAGCATGCCGTAAACATTAACCATATTTAGAGCGTGCAATAATGTACACCTCAAATACTGGGAATAACATTTATGGAGTTTGTTATTGCACGCCGTAAGTACCATCTTTTAATGCGTGCTTTATTGCATGCCGTAAACGTGTCATTTACATTGGCTCTGATTTAAAAAAAGTTTATCTATTTTGCATATACGAAAACTTAATTTCACCGCCAACTACTAGCACTGGTTAAAATTTCTAGATTTTCGTTCGAAACTCCAAATTATTCAAGGGAAAGTAAGTAGATTATTCAAACCAATTCAAATCCTCTCTCTAATTCTCTCTCTCTCTCTCTCTCTCTCTCTCTCTCTCTCTCTCTCTCTCTCTCTCTTTCTTTGGATAGGAAAAGAGCAGGGAACCGAAGTAGATGCCCTAGAAATTCTCAGTCTCATCTTCACGTACCTAACTTCAGAGTTTCAGGTAATCAGGATCTCTTCAGAATTCAAATTTCACTATCTTATTCAATTTCGGTAGATCTAAAATGAATTCAAGGAAAGAATTGCATGATTTTCGAAATTTTGAAATCTCCCAGTCATTTTATACTTAGTTACATGAATCTGTACGTGCCTCAGCTTTCTTCCCTTCTTTGCTAATCTTGCCCTCAACATCTGATGTCGATTCACTGTGTGCTTTGAAAATAATAGATCATCTTCGTCGATTTATCTATTCTATTCTCTGTCTCTAGTAAGTCACACTCTGATTGTTGTTTTGATTTGGTATTTTTACAATTTTGTGTTTGATTTAGAATTTTTAATTGGGTAGCCCTAGCTGTTCCCATGTTGTTCGCATCTTAGAGGAAGGAGGTTTCGATTTTGTTTTCAAAGGATGTTTCAGTTCCATTTTCAAAGGATGGATTGACAAGCATTAGTATATGATCACCTATATTTCTTAAGAGGTAAATAAATCATTTGTATATTTAATGGCAGTTGTAAATTATAGAGTAGAAGATCTGTTTTCCCAGATCAACACTCTTAGGGGGGGTTATTAAATTGGAATTTCGAAAGACATTTAAAAACTTTTTTTGATGAATTTTTTTTAATGGATTTCATTGAATTTGATTGACTTTTATGGATTTATATAAACTTTTAAAGACTTTCGTGAACATTTATTTAAAAGACTTTCATATACTTTCAAAGACTTTTATAGATTGATTTAAAAGACTTTCAAATATTTTTAAAGACTTTTACAGACTTTTATTTTTTAATTGAAAAACATAAACGCTAATAGATTAATTTTCGTATGATGTGAATATGAATCGTTAATAATAATTATATGTAAAGTGAATTAAAAAAAAAAGCGTGAGAAATATAAATAGTTTTAAGACAGAGAAACATTTGTGATTAAAAAAATGGGGGGAAAATAAAATCGCATTTGATATCGACATAAAAATTGTACTATGTTCATAAAAAAAATTCTAGAGAAAATTCTTGAATCACTTTACTTATTATTATTTGTTTTGACACAATTTATTTATTATTTTTCTATAAGATCTTATGAAATTTTAGTTAGATTTATTTTCATAAAAAAATCGAAAAAAAGAATGAAAAAAAAGAGAGTCCAAATATAAAGAAAAAATATTTGAAATAAAAAAATACAAAAAGTTGAAGAGAAGAGAAATAATGATTTGTTTAATCAAATATTTAAGGTTTCTAAAAATAATATGAAAGAAGAAAAATATAGAATAAATAAAATTACAATTTAAAAGAATTTTTTTTTTATAAAAGTCTTTCAAAATTTTGGAGGTTAATGAGAGACAAATAAAGAGATTTTGTGGTTGTACTTTATATTTAGAAGTTAGTACATAGAGGATTTCGTAGGAGTCTTTAAAAGTCATCGATAATTTGAATAACAAAGGACTTTTAAAGACTTTTAAAAGTCTTTATACAATACACCATGATTTTAAAAGACATTTTAAGAGTCTATTAAAATCTAGATTGAATAACTCAAGATTTTAATGGATTTAAAAAAGTCTAGATTGAATACCTCTATACTTTTAAATTTCATCAAAGTCTTTAAATTTCCTTTCAAATCCTAATTAAATAAACCCCCCTTAGTCGACATCGAAGCAGTTCAAATCCTGACTTCGGAAGCAATGGTGGACTTATTGGAGAAAGCCTTGATTATAACCCAGTTTGCTATTTTTCACTCTTGCTGCCGGCCTAGTGCTAGGCGCAATGAGCCTATTAAACCTTTGCTAGATAGTTTCCTTAAAAGTTAGATAGTTTCTATGTGTAGGGATCTATCTAACTTGTAAGAAAATATGAAGTAGGAAAAACTACTACTTTTAATTGTTTGACAGGGATTAAACCAATAACCAGTGGAGATGGTAAGACCTTTTGTTATGATTTATCAAGTTCCCTTGCAATTATTTGGATGATTTCAGGAGGAATTTGAAGTAAGAAATTTTTTTTTATCAGCATTAATTTATGGATATTCCGTCCGAAGCTCCATTGGTCTGTCAAACATTCGCATGATGATAGGGGTTTGTGCTCAGGTTACTTGATGAGTGTATTTTATACACTTATTTCTATTCTAAAAGTAGGATTTTAATTGTTTGTTCAAAAATATTTGCTATTTATTTCGTTGTTATTTGTTTATATTTTAGAAATAACCCAAAGTCAAGAAAACAATGGAATTGAAGCCAAAATCAAGTAATTGGATGATAAAAATGTCAAAGTGTGCAAATCAAGAGTTGATGCAGTTAATCAAATGGCCAATTGGTTGAAAAATGGAAGAAGAAATCAAATTTGGAAGAAATCATAAGTTTATGGGCTAAATTGCAACAATCGAAAGTTGAAGGACTTGTTGTGCAATTAAAAGACATGGAGCAACTTGTAACATTTAAAAGATAGAAATTATAGTTCAGAGGATAACCGCGCAGTCGCATGACTTGAAAAAGTGGCGACTGAACAGACCTGCAGAGGCTTGCGATCACAACATTTTGAACCGTACGGTCGCACGTTTGAAATTATGGGCCGCAGCTGGGTTTTTTACGTGGAATTCAACATTATTTCTCCCCAAGTAACCTAATTCTCGTGAACATCTATAAATACATTGCTTGGGGCACGAACTTAGGGGTTCCCAATTGTGATATTTCATGCCAAAACGCTGTCGAATTGCTGGGGGATCCAAACCACGCCAAGATCAAGATTGAAGATACAATTGCAAGGAGATAAATTGGGTTACATCTTTTCATGTCTCTTGTTATTTATTTTCTATTATGTATCTAGACTAGGTTTTAAATGTTAGAATTGTGATGAAGCATTAAATTCTGGATTTTATGTGTTACTTTATTGTTTAATTTAGTTAATTCATGGGTTTGAACAATTGATGCGTGATTTTCTTATTATGCAATTACTTGATCACTAATTGTATGATTTTAGGTTATGTTTTCTTAAGTTCGAAAGATTAAGAATTCATTAGACTAGCTTTAATTGCCACAAAGTCTGATAGGGGATAGAAATATACCTCTATACTTTGTGTTAACTACAATAGTATTTACAGTTCTTTAATGCTTTCTTGCACATTCGTATTCAACATAGAAATATAGTGGGTCGTGCATAGGAATAGGCCTTAATGCTTGTCCGAAAGGGAGTTTTAGCAACAATAGGAATATGAATTTTCAAAACCACATGAATTATTATTAGACAATTGGAGTAATGCATAATTGATGGAACTAATGTGGATTCTCAATTCTAGCATATTCATTTTATAGTTTTTACAAAACAAATTTACTTATTCATTTTTTTTTAAAATCAAAATTTCCAACTCAATCAAATTTCTTGTTCCGGTTAAGGTAGTAGTTTAAAATACAATTTGCTACAATCCCTGTGGGATAGATACTTGAACTTACGTCCGCTTTATTACTTGCACGACCCGTGTACTTGCGGAGAGAACAAGTTTTTGGCGCTGTTGCCGGAGTTTGTAGTTAAATTTATTTTTTGATTATTTTCACTAATTCAGACTTTTTACTTGTTTTATTTTTATTTTTTATCTTAGGATTTTTATTTTTAATTTTAGTTTAGTTACTAGTTTAATTAGATTTTTATTTGCTTTATTCTTATTTTTATCTTTCATTTTTATTTTGACTTTTGGTTACCCACCACAATTCTAAGCCTCTTTATGATTGGTTTTCTTGCGAGGTATATTTGATTTCACCATTGGATGAGAATGACCAGTTTGATCACATCGAAACTCATAGTATTTGGAGAATATTTGAAATTCCGACAACAAGCGATCGACACGTCGAATGCAAGTCACATGCTCTTTGATGAGTGTTTACCGAATGATTGGAATGAGGACATCGCTCTTGTGGGAGATGGTCCTTCACTATGGAGTGAAAAGGTGATTGCAAAATATTATCAGAAGCTAGCCAACTTGGATGAAGATGATATGCTTATGGGAGATGCCATATATTGGAGTGAATTTCAAAAGTGGGGGTATGATCCACTCGTGAGAATTACTGGGAAAGGCCTGCCATTTCCCATTGATTCAAATATAGAACCGGTTATTCAATTTGAGGAGATATCAACTAAAGGAGATGAGCTTAAGGAGATTAACAAGTTAATCACACAAGAATCACATGGAAAAGTGGACATCAATGAGGAAGTGATTAAAACACATTATCTCAACTTCATTGATTGTAATATAATGGATTTTGTGATTAAACCATTTGAGGAGGAGCAAGTCTATTAGGTTGAGTTTGAATTGGATGGAATAGGAAAATCTCATGATATTGAAAGTGGCAAGGCACAAGCTTGGAGATCAAATGAAGAGCGGAACAAAGCCAAACGAAGGAAGATGGGAAGAGCATCAAAAGTTTTCTTTAGGTGCCCATGATAAAATTCTGTCAAAAAGTCTAGCTCTAAACTATAAATGAAGCGCTTGTTGGGAGGCAACCCAACTTCTCTAACCCTTTTTCTTTATTTGTTTTATTTATTGCTTTTGAGTTATTTTACTGTGTAGTTGCTTTACATTGCATTTTAGGATTGCTAGAATGTTTAGAATTCACATTTTGACATGTTAGTTGTGTTGAATATTTCATTGCACCCATTTTTGCATGTTTTAGCATATTAGGATTTGTTTGCTTTCTATTTGTTTGTTGCTTGCCATTACAATTTTCAACTTGATAACCTAGCTTAAGACATGCACATATAGTTTAGAAGTTGGTTGTATGCATTGGAAGGCATTTAGGAGCCAAAAAACGAGGTAGGAATCAAAACAAGATAAAGTGTGCAATTCTGGGTTTTCTGCCCAGAATTACTCCGTGCGGTCGCACGGTATTAAAACTGTGCGGTTGCACGATTATAATCTGGGCAGTTTGCCCAGATTTATACACATATGAGTTTTTCATTTCTTTTACACTTCCAACCCGTTTATTTTTCCCCAATTCACCCAACATTAAGTCCCCAACTACTCCCCTATGTTTACACAACCTATTAACTCAAATTCATGTGTTGCATCACATTAAAAACATTCAATAGGTATGGATTCATTCACAACTTTACAAGATCGTGCATAATTTGATGTTCTTCATATTTTTATTTGATTTGTGATTTGTGGATAAATGGAGATGAGTTTAGGATAATTGATTGGAGTATTGAATTGTGTTTATTAGGTGAAAAAAATTTGGGTTAATTCAAGTCTCCAAATCTATGCAATTTTTTAATTTCTTCATATGCATTTTAGGTGCTCGATAAAATGTTTCAATGAGGTTTTTGTTGATTTTTTGCAATTCTTTTTTGATGATCACCTTCACCACATGTTATACATCATTTGTGCATCATTCAATCATTATTTGCACTGATTTAAGGCATGAAACTCAACATGAATATCATTGCACTACATAGCACCTCATTGCAAGGCCATTGCAGACACCAATGCACCACAACCACACTTTTAGCTTCGATGTACCTGCTTTATCACATCTTTTTATGACCCAAATGAACTCCAAATGTGATGAATTTTTGATATGTTGTAGACCAAGTTTTGCACTTTCATATGCCTAGGACATATCTCGGGAAATTATCACTTTTTCGTGGCGATGTCAAGGGCTGAAAGTTAGTGGTCGATCATTTTTCAAAAAAATTCAAAATTTTTCTAAGTCCTAATTTGGGTGTGTTGTGTTGTTTTACTTTAATTCCTATGTGATATTTATACTTCTAATGATCATTAA
Organism: Ligustrum vulgare; assembly: GCA_963555705.1. Classification (NCBI taxonomy): domain Eukaryota; kingdom Viridiplantae; phylum Streptophyta; class Magnoliopsida; order Lamiales; family Oleaceae; genus Ligustrum; species Ligustrum vulgare. The sequence continues at coordinate 45,679,002 of OY743176.1, read as the reverse complement.
TTATTATTTTCAAGGAACACATTATCATAGGACACTTCAAGCCAAACTTGGAAAAGAAAAGGGTCATTTCATCCAACCAAACATTCAAATCAAAACTTCAAAATGGGAACACCATCTCTCCAAACCCGGGAAGTACTTGACCCCTCTTATTATTTTATGCTTAATTGTTTATTATTTCTTGAAATACATTGAGAAAAATGTAGATTTCTAGTTTGGGGGTGTGAATCTCATTCATGTGTTTTTATTTAAACATTCATTCGATTTTGGGTAGAATATTCATAAAAAAATGAAAATTTGAAAAAATCATAAAAAGTGAAAATTTTGTTGATTTATTTATTGCTTATGATATAATTTGAATTGACTTTTGTACTATAGTTAGAAAATTGGGTAACATGTGAACTAAATTTTTTTCTTAACATTCATCCATGTAAGACTTTAATCAAACTTGAGCACATAGCCACCTTCAAATAATAACTTGTGTAGGAAGATGCTTGATACTTTTGGGGTAAACTTGTGTATTTTGAACATAGAATTGACTGAAAATCCCAAACCTTAAGAAAATTTAGATCCCGACCTAAAATGTAGAACCAAAACCAAATTGCTCAAGAAGCAGTTTGGAGGTGAGAATGTTAGTATGAGTATGCATTGATGGATTGAAGATCTGAAGTTTTTAATAATACATATTTAGCGTAAGGGGTTTTGATCAATAGGTATAAACCATAATAACCAGCATAAAAACAGAAAAATGGTGAAGGTCTTATTCTACTCTTCAAATGTCTTTTTGACTCGAGCAAGTAAGTCTGAGGGGTTCTCTAAACCTGGTACCCTAAGCTCAACTGAGTCGAAAGCTGCCGACCTAAAGCTCCCTACAGGGGTCAACTAGAAAGGAAGTACGGAGAGAGGACTTACGCATAAGACGCTAAAACATCTTTAACTTTTCTGTTTAAGCCTTTATGACTTGAGTAATTAAGTCTGAGGGGTTCTCTGAACCTGGTACACTAAGCTCAACTGAGTTGGGAGCTGCTGACTTAAAGCTCGCTATAGGGGTCATATAGAAAGCAAGTATGAAAAGTATTACACAAAGATGGTAAAAGATAAGGACATTAAAAGAAAAAGTCGTCCAAATAATATAAAAAAAAAATGGAATGAAAATGGTATAAGTTTGGTTGATTGAAATCCCTAATACTTTGTTAATTATTCTTAGTCTATCGTGCATAATTGTCTAATCCTAACTGTCTTGTATGGAAAAATGCAATTTATACATATGTAGAAATCACATCAATAGGAAAAACCTTGGGATATGAGAGAAAAGAAGTAAGGTTGTGATCATCCATGAGAATGTAAGGAAAATCAAAAGAAAATCATTATTGACAACATGGGATTCGGGCATATTTCTGTATAACTAATCACATAGTGTCAAGTATATTTTTACATGAGTTTGCATTCGATTTTGTCTATTCACACACACACAATGAAGTTGAGTATTGGATGAATGAAAATAATTTTTGTTGTTTATATTTCTTCTCTGGAGTAAATCGTCAATTTGGATTGTTGAAGCACATGGTAAATGAGTTAACAAAAATAAAAACATTTGTTATTTGCATTTTTATTTTTATAGTTTAGTTTTGTTTTTGGTCGAGGACGAACAATAGTTCTAGTTTGGGGGTGTTGATAAGTGTATTTCATGCACTTATATCTATTCTAAAAGTAGGATTTTAATTGTTTATTCAAGAATATTTGCTATTAATTTTGTTGTTATTTGTTTATATTTTGGAAATAACCCAAAGTCGAGAAAACAATGGAATTGAAACCAAAATCAAGCAATTGAATGACAAAAATGTCAAAGTGTGCAAATCAAGAGTTGATACAGTTAATCAAATGGCCAATTGATTGAAAAATGGAAGAAGAAATCAAATTTGGAAGAAATCAGAAGTTCAGGGGCTAAATTGCAACAATCAAAAGTTGGAGGACTTGCTGTACAATGAAAAGATAGGGACTAACTTGTAATATTTAAAAAATGGAAATTAGAGTTTAGAGGATAAATGCGCGATCGCATGAAGTATATGCGTGCGGTCGCATGACTTGAAAAAGTGGCGACTGAAACAGACCTGCAGAGGAGTGCGACCGCAACATTTTGAACCGTGCAGTCACACGGTAGAAATTATGGGCTGCAGCTGGGCTTTTTACGCGGAATTCAACATTCTTTCTCAAGTAACCTAATTCTCGTGAACATCTATAAATTCATTGCTTGGGGCACGAATTTAGGGGTTCCCAGTTGTGATATTTCATGCCAAAACGCTGTCGAATTGCTGGGGGATCCATTGAAGGCCAAAATTAAGATTGAAGAACAAGGATCAAGAAGATGAACGAGGTGACTTCTATTCATTTTTCTTGTGAATTTTCTTTAATCATGTTTCTAGGCTAGATTTATTGTGTTAGGATTATGATGAAGTTTTGAACTCGTGAATCCATGTTTTAATCCTTTATTTATTCCACGCAATTTATGGTTTTGAGCAATTGAATTATGCTTTTTCTATCATGCAATTACTTGATCACTAATTGAATTTTAGGTTGTGATTTCTTAAGTTCGAAAGATTAGGATTTCATTAGATTTGTTTCAATTACCACAAAGTCCGATAGGGGATAGAAATATACCCCTATGCTTTGTATTTTCTGCTATAGTATTCACAAATCTTTTAATGCTTTCTTACACATTCGAATTAAATATAGAAATATAGTTGGGTCGTGCGTAGGAATAGGTGTTAATGCTTGTCTGAAAAGGAGTTTTAACTATATTTGGAATATGAAAATTCAAAACCCATGAATTGTATTTAAATAATTTGATTAAATTATGGATGATAGAGTCAAATGGATTCATAATTCTAACGCATTTTTTTTTTCATAAGTTTAAATCAAATTTTCTTTGTTTTTTTAGTATAATCTTTATTTTAGTTTTCAAAAAAAAAAATTCTCAAATCAAAACAAATTTCTTGTTCTGGTTAAGTATTTGTAATCTAAAATACAATTTACAACAATCCCTGTGTGATCAATACTTGAACTCACGTCCACTTTATTACTTGCGCGACCCGTGCACTTGCGGAACAAAATTGTATTTGAGATTACAAATCCTTAACCGGAACAAGAAATTTGTTTTGATTTGAGAAATTTTGTTTTGAAAACTAAAATAAAGATTATACAAAAGAAACAAAGAAAATTTGATTTAAACTTATGAAAACAAATGCGTTAGAATTATGAATCAATTTTGATTCTATCATCCATATTTTAATCAAATTATTTAAATACAATTCACGGGTTTTGAATTTTCATATTCCAAATGTAGTTATAACTCCCTTTCGGACAAGCATTAACACCCATTCCTACACACGACCCAACTATATTTCTATGTTGAATCCGAATGTGTAAGAAAGCATTAAAAGATTCGTGAATACTATAGCAGAAAACACAAAGCATAGGGGTATATTTCTATCTCCTATTGGACTTTGTGGCAATTGAAACAAGTCTAATGAAATCCTAATCTTTCGAACTTAAGAAATCACAACCTAAAATCATACAACTAGTGATCAAGTAATTACATGATAGAAAAAGTATAATTTAATTGCTCAAAACCATAAATTGCGTGGAATAAATAATGGATTAAAACATGGATTCACGAGTTCAAAACTTCATCATAATCCTAACACAATAAATCTAGCCTAGAAACGTGATTAAAGAAAATCCACAAGAAAAATGAATAGAAGTCACCCCGTTCATCTTCTTGATCCTTGTTCTTCAATCTTGATTTTGGCCTTCAATGGATCCCTCAGCAATTCGACAGCGTTTTGACATGAAATATCACAATTGGGAACCCCTAAGTTCGTGCCCCAAGCAATTTATTTATAGATGTTCACGAGAATTAGGTTACTTGGGGAGAAAGAATGTTGAATTCCACGCAAAAAGCCCAACTGCGGCCCATAATTTCTACCGTGCGACCACACGTTTCAAAATGTTGCAGTCGCACGCCTCTGTAGGTATGTTTCAGTCGCCACTTTTTCAAGTCATGTGACCGCGGACATATATTTCATTCGACCGCGCGATTATCCTATGAACTGCAATTTTCATCTTTTAAATGTTACAAGTTGGTCCTTGTCTTTTAATTGCACAGCAAGTCCTCCAATTTTCGATTGTTGCAATTTAGCCCCTGAACTTATGATTTCTTCCAAATTTGATTTCTTCTTCCATTTTTCAACCAATTTGCCATTTGATTAACTGCATCAACTCTTGATTTGCACACTTTGACATTTTTATTATCCAATTGCTTGATTTTGGCTTCAATTCCATTGTTTTCTCGACTTTGGGTTATTTCTACAATATAAACAAATAATAAAAAAATAAATAGAAATATTCTTGAACAAACAATTAAAATCCTACTTTAAGAATAGAAATAAGTGTATAAAATACACTTATCATTACTCTCGACTCCCCATTCCGTCTTTGTATATAATAAAGTACTTATAGTTTTTACTTTTCAATGGTCATATGCAGATGCTTAGTCAGAAAGTCACAACTTTTTAAATGCAGAACAAACTAAAGGGAAATGGGAGATTTGAAAATGATGTGATCAGTGGTAAAAGATCGAGAGAGGAATCAGGGCACGGGCGATTCCATGACAATCTACGTGAGGAATGGAGCAAGTTCCGTGTTGGGCCCGAATCAAGGATCAAGCCGGGTCACTTTGTTTCAAAGGGAAGAAAAATGGAGCTGCCGGGAAGATCACGCGATCGCGTGGTAGAATGGGACGGGCGATTGTGAAATCGTACAAAAAAGAGACCCGAGAGTTTTATCACCAACCACGTGATCGTGACCATGAAGCCCAAGCGATCGCACGGTTATGATCAGACCAGATTTTTCGCGAGTTTTAATTTAATTTCCGTTTTATTAATTATTAATTCTGTTTTGAACCCTAATTGCAGCTAGGGCTAGGTTAGGCACATTTTACATTATATTATATTGTTTTTCATTATTGAACATCAGTTTGGAGTTTTAGAATTAAATTGAGAGATGATCCTCTTGTGAAAGGTTGAGTTTTCCCTTTTCTTGAACTTATCAAAGATCCGATCTTTGTGGCGTTCACCCAACGAACTTATCAAGGAATTGACAACCCTTGTGGCGTTCACCAATCTCGGTTCTTCAATTTGCATCGACATTCATTGCGTCTTGATTGTCGGGTCAAGGTTTTATCGTCAATCTATCTTTTAATTTCCATTATTTTATTCTTGTTTTTGTGTTTAATCTATTGTACATCTTTCCTAGAGTTTTATTTTTGTTATTCCGCATTTTTGTCGAGATTCCCCGATTGGGATCGTGTCATCTGGTATCAGAGCTTGGATCTATTTCAGATTCTTGCGTTTCTTGTTATTTCTTGATTTTCTTCGCGTTCTTCGCGTTCTTCGTGTCAGTCGTAATTTTCTTCAGTTTGATCCATAAGAGTCATTCCCAAAAATTCAAAAGTGTTTTTCCTCTTCGTTTTTATTCCAAATCCAGTTCCCTTTTTTCTGCCATACTCGTAGTCCAAATCTCTGGTAGATTAAAAAAAAAAATCCGAAAATTCCTAAATATTCTCCATATATTCCGAATTTTCTCAATTTCCAAATTTCCTTGTTCTTGTCCGTGTCTTACCCTTTTCCAACCCTTGATTGAGTTCTTGAGTTGTTTCTTGATTAGTTCTTGGGTGAAATTTGAAGGGATAGATGAGTGAAACACGACTGAAAATACACGTGAGGAAAAAATTATTTTTGATATTAAAAATTTCTTATAGAGAGGGTTCCACATCTTCATCTTCTGTTGGAGACAGAAAATAGCTCAGGGATGTGAATAGAAAGGATGATATTGCAGCAATGAGGGCACAATTTGAAAGGTTTATGGCTCAGATGGAGAATCGAGGTGCAGAGCGTGAACAAAGACCTCGGGATCAATCTCATGATGGTTCTCGGGTTAAGAGAGGTAATAGGCGTGAGATTGGTATGGATGATGAGGGCATGGAAAGTGAAAGTGGAAGTATATCTTTGGTGGAAAGTATGCGAAGGAGGGATAGAGGAGATAGGTATGAGAGGAGGCATGATAGGGAGCGTCTTGATGCTAGGAGGCATCATGGGGGTAGAGATGTTGTTGATGACGACCTTGGGAAAATTAAAGTGAAAATACCATCGTTCCAGGGTAGAAGTGATCCGGAGGCGTACCTGGATTGAGAAACCAAGGTTGAACGACTATTTGATTGTCACAATTATTCAGAAAAAAGAAGGTGAATTTAGCAGTGATTGAATTCACAGATTATGCAAATATTTGGTGGGATCAGCTAGTGACGGGTAGGAGGAGGAACCTTGAGGAGCCGGTGGAGACTTGGGGTGAGTTAAAGACCATAATGAGGAAGCGGTTTGTGCCAACTCATTATTATAGAGATATTTACCAGAGGCTGCAAGGTCTGACTCAGGGGCCGAGAAGTGTAGAGGATTATCATAAGGATATGGAGGTGGCGATGATTCGACCCAATGTGGTGGAGGATCGGGAAGCTACAATGGTATTGCCAACATCATCGATCTGCAACATTACGTGGAACTAGAGGACATGATACATATGGCAATGAAGGTGGAAAGACAATTGAAACGAAAAGGGGTAGCAAGGCACTTGTCGGGATCTTATCCTACATTACAACCGAAGCCGGAACACAATGATGAACATGATCCGAAAGGAAAGGAGGAACCTACAACGAAAGGTAAAAATATTTTTGATTTTCAAACTACTCGGGATAAAAATATTAAGTGTTTTAAGTGCTTGAGTTTGGGTCATATAGCATCCCAGTGTCCAAATAGGAGGGTAATGATTTTGCATGATAATGGTGACATTAGTTCCGAGGATGAATTTAAGGGAATGCCTAAGTCAGTGAATGTTGGAGCTAGTTGTAGTGATGAGGAAGGGTTGACTTATGCTGTTAAAGATTCACTTGTTAATCGGCGTGTCCTTAGTACTAAGGTCAGCGTGGATGAAATAGGTGAGTAAAGGGATAGCCTCTTTCATACTAGATGCTTAGTGGGTAAGAAGGTTTGTGGAATGGTAATTGACGGGGGCAGTTGTACTAATGTGGTTAATACAATGTTGGTTGCGAAATTGGGCTTGATAAAACATCCAAACCCTTATAAGTTGCAATGACTGACTGAGTCAGGAGAAATTAAGGTGAATAAGTAGGATATGGTCAATTTTGCCATCGGGGGTTATAAGGATGAAGTTACATGTGATGTCGTGCCTATGCATGTTGGCCATATTTTATTGGGAAGGCCTTGGCAAAATGATAGAAGGGTAGTACATGATGGGTATAAAAATCAATATTCCTTTGTGAAAGATGGGGAAAAAGTTACTCTTGCTCCTCTATCACCTAAGGAGGTCCAAGAGAATCAAAAGAAAATAAAAAGTGAGTTTGAGGAGAAAAACACGAGAGTTGAGGCCACGACCTCAGAAAAAGGAGAGGGTGTGAAAATTGAAAATCAGAGGGTTGAGGCTAAGACCTCAGAAGAAGGAGAGCTAGAGTGTAAAAAGAAAAAGAAAAGAGAGTTCACCCCCAAAATGAATTTTATTGCACAAAGGTTGATGTACAAGGATCCTTGCCTTGCACTTAACCAATCTAACAAACCCCTCCCCAGCTCTATAAAATCTATTTTGCAGGTGCCAAGATCAAACCATGATCATGAAATAAAAAAGAAATTCATTGGTACAAAGGAGCAGTCCAAAAATTATAATCATAATACAAAGGACAACAAACCCCGGATTTGCAGGAGGATTAGACAAATTCAAGATTCGAGGTCGAATCATTTTCAAGAGAGAGGGAATGATGTGATCCGTGGTAGAAGATCGAGAGAGGAATCAGGGCATGGGCGATTCCATGACAATCTACGTGAGGAACGGAGCAAGTTCCGTGTTGGGCCCGAATCAAGGATCAAGCCGGGTCACTTTATTTCAAAGGGAAGAAAAATGGAGCTTCCGGGAAGATCACGCGATCGCGTGGTAGAATGGGACGGCGATCGCGAAATCGCACCAAAAAGAGACCCGAGAGTTTTATCACCAACCAAGCGATCGCGACCATGAAGCCCAAGCAATCGCGTGGTTATGATCATACCAGATTTTAGCGAATTTTAATTTAATTTTCGTTTTATTAATTATTAATTCTGTTTTGAACCCTAATTGATGCTAGGCTTAGGTTAGGCGCGTTTTACATTATATTATCTTGTTTTTCATTATTGAACATCAGTTTGAAGTTTATGAATTAAATTGAGAGAGGATTCTCTTGTGAAAGGTTAAGTTTTCCCTTTTCTTGAACTTATCAAAGGTCCGATCTTTGTGGCGTTCACCCAACGAACTTATCAAGGAATTGACAACATTTGTGGCGTTCATCAATCTTGGTTCTTCAATCCGCATCGTCATTCATTGCGTCATGATTGTCGGGTCAAGATTTTATCGTCAATCTATCTTTTAATTTCCATTATTTTATTCTTGTTTTTGTGTTTAATCTGCCGTAGATCTTTTCTAGGGTTTTATTTTCATTATTCCGTATTTTTTTCGAGATTCCCCGATTGGGATCTCGTCAGAAAACCTTTTATGCACAATCTGATCTTTACATTTTCTAATGTTTCAATATTTCACGTTTCCATAAGTTTTAATTAATATGTAATTATTTTCACTTTTCTAGGTGATATTCAGACTTATTAGGTTTTATGGTTACAAAATTTTATTTGTTATTCAACCATTATTGGAGCAAGCTTTGATTTTATTTTTTCCAGCTTTGGTAACTTTGTCATTTTTTGGTTACTTTCTGTTTTACTGTGGGGTGGGGTGTTCTGATGAAATAAATGCTTCAAATTTTATTTATTTTCCTAATCATTTTTAGGGAATTTCGTTGTCTTATCAGGGTTCCGAGAAAAGAATGGAATAAAATGAGTTGGTGTTGGTGGTGTGTGTATATTTTTGTGTTAGAGAAGGCCTTTTGTATAGTTATTTTAATAGAAATATATCAAAATTATTATACTATTATGTTGTCTTATACGTTTTCTACTTCTAATATTTTTTCAAATGTTCTGCATTTTGTTTAACAATGATCACATTTGCAATATACATGAGCTTTCTTAAAGCCTGAATGTCTATAAGAAATAATATTTTAGACTCTTATCATTATTTCATAAGAAATAATATTTTAGGCTCATTTTATTTCTTAATACCTTCAAATGCTATGATGCTATCCAATTGTTCTTACTAATTACACTATTAAGGTCCATTTACTTCCAAAGGATCTAATGTTTTTCATTTGTGATGATGAAAAATGAAAAAAGCTTTGCCACAATCATATTTATAATTTCTTAACTAAATTTAATTTGATACTTAAATAATTAATTTCAATTCCAGTTACTTTTCTTATCAAATTAAAAGAAATAATAAATATTCGAACTTTTTTAAGTAAGTTCAATTAAGTTCAAATAATTTTTGCAACATCATATTTTGATCAATTCATTTGTCATTTTAAAATTAATTAATAAATTTATTTACTCTTGTTCATTTATTTATATTTAATATTATAGATTTAAAGAATCAAAATATGCAAAATATATATTACAGACATAATTCAACTCGTGTTTCTTTGGAGGGTACGGTGGGGGTGGGGCGTGTGGGATTGTTCTAGGGCTTGATCCAATAAAAAATTACATGGACCAAGTTACTGAAAGGTCTCCATGTTCATCTGCACACTTGACTCGACTTCCAAAAAGTTTTCAGCGTAGAAAAATAACATAAAACAGGCAATCCTTGATTGATCACCAAACTTCAAAGGGTTCTCCTTTTTGAACAACGAGATATAATTGAAATGAAATTTACTATAATCTCGAGGGAAAACAGAAAAAACATAGATTCTCACCAACAACTCAATCCCAAGTGAAATAGGTGAACATTTGGGCATATAGTACCCTGAGCTTAGGAACAGAGATAACGTGGTGGCATTGGTATCACTGAGGGCTGTTCCCCTCCCTGTCACGAGGAGGGGAACATTTTCCCTGCCCCCTCATAGGGGGCTGGCCCCACTACTATCCCCAAATTTTTTAATTACACATATTTTTATAAACCACTTTTCAATCAAATATTTTACCTCAAAAATAATAACATTCTATTTATAAATCCAATCTAAGTTGCCGAACAAAACCATAATTTTTTGCCCACACAAAATATAATAACTTTAGAATAATACAAATATTGCCTTATAGCTTAGTGGTAAAATTTGTTCAAATCTCATCTGCCACATTAGAGATGTCAATCTGGGTGGATCGGGTCAGGTTGGCCCACTTACATATGAGTCTAGTAATAGCTCATGTGGAAAAAGCCAGAAATTGAAATATAGTGATCTTTGCTTATAATATCTGACGTGAAATTTTTCTGTTCGCAAAGCATATTTTTTATTTTATAATTATTTTTGGTCTCTTCATTTACATGTTCAAATTCAACACGGCACTAGATTTAAATGTTTTGAGTGGTAAAAGATTTTTATTTATAAATAAAGGATATAATATTTTTGAAGTAAAATATGTGGCTGAAAAGTGCTCTTGAAAATATGTGTAATTTGAGGAAATGTGTTGTTTAGATTTAAATAAGTTTACGAAAAATAGGATAAATAATCACCCAACTTACATCACTAAGCCTATGTTTGATAACTTGTTTATGATTAAACATTTTTTCAAACAACTTTTAACAATGTACTTTTTCCAAAACTACTTTTAAATTACATACACTCTATCGATTAGGTGAGTTTTGTTTGGTTTATAATCGCTTCAATTTCAATACAATTTTTTAACAATACATATTTTCTCTCTCCAATTTTTAATCCTACATCTACCTTGAACCTCGGGAAAAAAAACCCACAAACTGATTTTAATCTGATCCGAACATAGGCATATTTTACCCCGAAAAGATTATATCCTTTATTTTATAAACAAATACTTTTTACTAAACTGAGGCTAAGACTGTTTATAAGCAATATATTTTTCTAAATCACTTTTTACACACATTTTTCCCAAAATAACTTTTTAATCATATATTTTATCTCGAAAACATCATATTATTTGTTGATAAACAAGAGAAATTGATCAAACAGAGGCTAAACTTAAAATTGTTTTACAATGCTTACTAAAGTTTGTCCATTTGTACTCCATTCACGATCGTTAAAATTTGTGACCTGATTCGTCGACATGGTTAATGAAAATCTCACATATCAAGTTACGATTGTTTAAAAAAAATTATAACTCAGCCAAATCAAATTAATTCATGAGAAGCAAATTAAATAAAAAACATGAAGACAAGGCTTATTCAATTCTATTAGGCCCATGTTTGTTACCAATTAAATTATAGATTTTAATCTAAGTCAAAATCAAAAATTAATCTCAACCACGTATTTTATGAGACCTACAACTTTTTTACCACACATCTCATCAACCTTTATAAAAAAAAACTAATTTCACATCCGTGCTATACACAGACATATTTCATTGACAACGTATAATGTACTAACACAAAACAATGGGAAAAAATCAATAAAAAGTAACAACCATTTATCCTCGTGTTATGGTTTTAGTTCATGCGTAATTCAAGTAATAAAAAACCTCATTTTTGTTCTGAGGTTATTTGTCTCAGTGGAGCAAGGTAATAACATGGAGTTTCCATTAAAGATCAATATAGATTAATCATTTTAGTATATTTAAAGTTATGCATCTTTCTACACCAACTTTGTTATTCTTCCTTGGTCTTGGTATGTTACCACTTATTATGTAGCTCTATTAGCTATATATATTCACATCTTTGCGTCAAACCTAGGGAAGGTTTCCGACACAAAGAAATGAAGAATGAAGAATTGACTTTGTATTTATTTTCTCAGTTCAATGACATGGATGAGCAGTAGTGCCAACACTTATACAACTACAAGGAACATTCGAGAATAAGGTCATACCAATTACACATACAGAAAAAAAAATAACAGATTTCAACAGCTAAAGAAACACATTGCTGGACAGCTTCAAGTGAGACGGACTTGGGCTGCTAACTTGGGCTTTTTGGGCTTTGTGGAATTTGCATTGGGCTTGTAATCAGTTTTTGACATCCCCCTTCAAGCGAGAGGGTGCAAGCAGCACACGAAGCTTATTTCTGAAAATCTGAAAACGTGAATGAGACAATGGTTTTGTCATACACTCAACAATCTGATCAGATGTGGGGGCATATCGAATCTCAAGAGCACCACTGGAAATTTTGTTTCGAATGAAATGCACATTGATTTCGATGTGTTTGGTTCGGGCATGATAAACGGGATTAGAAGCCAAGGCAGCTGCTCCCATATTGTCAAACTAGATAATTGGAGTGGAAGGAAGACAGAAGTGAAACTCAAAACTAAGAGATTGAATCTAGGAGATTTCAGCAGTGACTTGAGCAAGGGCACGATACTCAGATTTTGTGCTGGAGCGAGCAACGACTGTTTGCTTCTTTGAGGACCATGAAACCAAAGCTTCTCCCAAGTAAACACAGTAACCACAGATGGATTTTCGATCATCTAGGGAACAAGTCTAGTCCACATCTGAGAAGGAAACAAGATCCAATTTTACAGAGCAGGGAATGTCGAGACCAAAAGAGGCAGTGCCCTTTAAGTATCGCAAAACACATTTGGCAGCTTTCCAATGAGTTGAAATGGGAGCCTGAATAAATTGACTCAATTTATTCACAATAAAAGAGATATCAGGACAGGTGTGAGTTAGATATTGGAGAGCTCCAACCAGACTTCGATAAAGTGTGAGATTGTGCATAGTTTCTCCATCATCAATTTGGAGAGACTGACCTGTAATGGCTGGAGTGATGCACGTATTGGCAGTAGTCAAATTAAATTTCTCAAGAAGATCACGAATGTATCTGGTTTGTGTCAAGTATAAGCCGGTGGAGTCACGATAAACTTCCATTCCCAGAAAATGATGTAGAGGACCTAAATCTTTAAGGGCAAAGGAACTATTCATCCGTGTAACAAAGGATTACAGCTGACTAGAGTCATTACCTGTGATTATTATGTCGTCGACATAGATAAGAACAAACAATGTTGTAGTTTTGGTCTTGAAAAAGAAAAGTGAGATATCACTGACAGCATTAATAAATCCCCAGCTTATCAATGTGTGACGGAGCTCATCAAACCATGCACGCGGTGCCTGTTTCAATCCGTATAGTGCACGGGAAAGTCTACAAACGTGATCAGGCTTATCATTATCAATGAATCCCTCCGATTAAACCATATAAACAGGTTCCTTCAAATGACAATTTAGGAAAGCGTTGTTTATGTCTAACTGCCTTATTTGCCAATTTTGAGCCACTGCAATTGTCAAAATAATTCTGATTGTAGAAGCCTTAACAATAGGACTGAAAGTCTCAGTGAAATCTATCTCCGGTGTTTGATGAAAGCCCTTCGTAACCAAGCTCGCTTTGCAGCGTTGTATGGATCCATCAGTATTATATTTTAGACGATAAACCCAACGATTTCCTACTACGTTGTATGAATCAGAGGGTGGAACAAGATCCCAAGTGTAATTTTTCATCAGTGCTTGATATTCTTCCAGCATAGCAGCATTCCATTCAGTAGACTTAAGAGTTCTATTACCGAAGTGGGTTCTGACAATGAAGTTGAAGCAGCACAAACATAATCAGTTAAGCGTGGATTGGGTTTACTAATCAGCTAAGTTGACTCAACGTATTACCAAAAGGCAAGCTGGAAATAGAAGGGGTAGAGGAGCTTCCATCTGTAGCTGTCGAAGTCATGGTGAAGAAGGTGTAAACCTTGCGTTGGCTCTTATACCAACAAAGAAATGAAGAATGAAGAATTGAGTTTGTATTTATTTTCTCAGCTCAATGATAGGGATGAGCAGCAGTGCCAACATTTATACAACTACAAGGAACATTCGAGAACAAAGTCATACCAATTACACATATAGAAAACAGAATGATAGATTTCAACAGCTAAAGAAACACGTTGCTGGACAGCTTCAGGTGAGACGGACTTGGGCTGCTAACTTGGGCTTTGTGGAATTTGCATTGGGCTTGTATTCAGTTTTGACACCGACCATTTCCAATTCTCATAACCTTTGTCATAGCCAATACATCTATCAATGAAACGAATGAATAGACAAATAAATTAAGTGGTTGTACTTCTTCATGTTCTATTAATCTTACCCTATGCAGCTTTTTTACAGTCATCAAAGAATTTTGGCTGTGCAGATGTTCGAATTACATAGACTGATACATATAAGTTTGGTCTATACGATGTTTGGTCTATACGATGTTTTGTGGGAATTTATATTCATGATATCATTACATTAATTTTTGGGTAATAATTTTATAGGTGCATAGATCTATAGCTCGATCACCCGAAATGGTGTACGAAAACATCTATTTTGGCAAACAACCTATCAAATTTCCTTCTATGAAGGAGGGATGCACTTTTTGACACATCTCATGTTGGTAATTGTTGTAGGATTAGATGCCCCAATTTGATGAATTTTTAAACCAAGATTGATTATGTCCCAAATACCCAAAAAAGAATAAGAAAAGAAGGAAAAAGGTTTGGTTGTTGGGGAAAAAAATATTTCGGTCCATAAAAGGTTACCTTGAAGATATCTATTTTCAAGAAACCCTACTCCCTTTAGAGTTAAACTGATGTGTGAAGAGAAAAAATGTTGTGTAATTAGTTTAACCTGCCACATGTTGAAAGCAACCATGATACCCTTGGCACTTGTCAAAATAGAAATTGTAAAGTTGGATACCTAGCAAAAAATTGAACTTATTTTTGAAATGTGAATAGAATTTCGACATAGTTTTCTAGGTTCATAGTGTTCTATAGTATGAATTGTATATTTTCTATTGTGAATTGTGAACTTTCTATAAGTGAACCATTAATACTTCTCATGCCCTTTTAAATTTGGAAGATAAAATAATTACTTGAAAATAGATGAAGGTGTGCAGTCAACATTTGAATTCTTTAGTGTATTTTGGACAATTGATCTGTGAAATATTTTTCGTCTTTTCACGAAAATCAATTGACAGAAAAAGAAAGATATTGGAAAAATGAGCATTGCATGATGACATTCCAAGAATCCTCTAATGTCATTTAATTTATTTCTCTAGTTGAAAAAAGGCACATCTGATTTCATATTTTGTGAATCACAAATTATGTTGGCAGATATTTAATGTTTTGTATAGATAAGATCATTCTTAATAAATTGTTTATATATCAATCCCTCTCAATGCATAGAATGGATCATCTAGATGAAAATATTACATTGTCGTAGATTTGAACAAAAACGACGATATTAACCAATTATAAACTTTATGCCGATGAAAACTTACTTAACCAACTTGCATGCCTTTCTCAATATTCACGATGACAAAATAGTTTTCCATTTCATACATCACATTTATGCAATGTTTCCTTTCGATGTTTTATATAGACGTTTCAAGATTAGAATATACTCATAAATCGAGGCATCATGTAAAAATTCTAATACTCAATGCTTATTATTGTTCATATTAGATCTAGATATTGTTAGTTTTTTTCTTATTTGTTTCTCATTGTTCTGTTTCATTACATTATTTATTGTCTATTGAATATGTAAGACCGCTTTTCATTTTTACGTGCAATTTTATGTGATTAACTGTTTTATTACCTAAGCATGCTATAATTTTTATTTGATTAAGTTGTAAGTGACCTAAATTGTGTTAAATTAAAATTGGGGAAAATTTGGTGGTAATTGTAGACTAAATTAAAGTTATGGACCTACCTATGTGCATGGGGAGAGTGAGGGACTAAATTACAAATTTCGAAAGTTAAAATTTAAAACCCTACCCTATTCCTGAACCCGGATCCCACTCTCTCACCCGATTCTCCCTCTCTCGTCCTCACGCTCGTCTTCTCTGTCTCTCTCTCTCTCTCTTCATACATCAATCGAACCTCCCTTACCCTCTCGGCACGCCGCCACCGCCACCCCATCGGAGGTCACCACCCACTGCCGTGACCATCGCCTCAGCCACTATCGTGGTAACAACTCCTCCCTCACACCGCGCGCACGCACACACTCGCACGATCACTCACGGTTTTACCCACCCTTTTACACGCACACACATGAGTTTGTATATATGTTGAATGTATGTATTGGTATGAAGCTCTCAGATTTTTAGATTGGGTTCTAGTGGAATTCCGAATTTTAATTGTTAATCTCAGAGTTGGGGCGATATATGTATGTGTGTGTGTGTGTGTCTATATATATATATATATATATATATATATTTCGATTCAAAGTTTTAGTTAAAGTTTCAAATTTTGATTTTTGTTTAGATTTTAAATCATAGATTGTCAAATTGAGAATTTTGTTTGGAACCTTGATGAATTATTGAAATTTTAATTTATAAATGTATAATGTTGAAGTTGTGAAATTTGAAGTTTAGTTAACTTTTTTTTTTTTTTTTTTGGGTAAAGGATTATGGAATTTGGGAATGTAATTAACTTAATTGTAATTTTAGTGTGAACATGAGTAATAATTTTAATTCCTAGATTTTGGGAATATTGTAAAGGGCATGTACATTTTTCAAACCTTAGTTTTGATTTAAGTACCTTAGTAGTTAAGCTTATAATGTTGTATCGAATGGTTTAATCTTTTGCTTTCGAGTATGGTATGGAAGTATTTAATATATCTTAATACCTTGTTTGGAATAAATGATCACAAAAAAGAAAAGGGAAAGAAGATTTATTGTTTTAACTTGTTTAATGTTAAAGGAATGATGAATATACCAATTTGAAGTGAAAGTATATTTTATTAAATGAATGGATACAACTAGGATTTTGGTACATTGACGACGCTGGAAGTCGAGGCTTCTCCACTTGCAAATCAAGATAACGGTAATTACTAAGGATGTCAAGTAAGTAAACTTCCCCTTCTCTCAGCATAGTTGAATGTCAATGTGGAATTATGTGCTTAATTGACATTCGTGTTAATTACGAAATTTTAATGCTTTTGGTCTACCATATGCAATTATGTGTATTTAAGGAAATGTTCAAGCATGCACGTTATCATGTCATTGCATCATTAAACATGCATTGGCATCGAAATGGGGAAGTCAAATGTTTTAATGAAAGGAATGTGTCAAAGTGTAATTTTTGTCAAAAGTTATGTATCCCAAGTTTTTCAAGAAAGAATGGGTGTACTTCTATGTCATGAAAGATGCGAGTGGGAAATGGGGCGCGGGGACCCACGTACCCGAATGTAATGAGCCGCTTTGCGGTGGAATGAAGTGAATGAGCCGCTTTGCGGTGGAAATGTGAAAGTTAATCTGGTTCCAAATAAGAATTGCCCACTGTTATCTGATTGACTAGAAGATATACCAAGTGAGCTCACGATGGAAATGAAGTGAAAGTTTTGAAATGTTAAGTGAAAGTTTGAAAGGTTTGAATGTTCTGGAAAGTAAAGTAGATGGGGATACATATATGGAATTTTTAAAGCATTTATGTCATAAGCATGCATTTCATGCATAAAGTTTACTTACTGAGCTTTAGCTCATCCCAATCCCTCCCCAACATTTCAGGTGATGAAAGATAGGTGATCCAAGGAGAGTACTTAGCAGCTGACTCAGATAGTACTCGCTGCCATTCTTTTTTAAATAAAGTAAATTTGGGATTTAGTTAAGTTTTTCATTAATCATTTCTTATTCGTTCATTTTTTAAATTATTTGATTGGATGAGTTTTGAATAAGTAATGGCATCGCATTAGCGATTAAAATATCTCTCATTTTATTTGTTAAAGTTTGTTGGTTTGGAATTTTTGTATTGAGAAGTTTGAGATTTATTTTAGGATAATGTGGTGATGTGAGAGTTGATATTGAATTGTGACTGAATGTTGAATATTGATTATTG
This sequence comes from Ligustrum vulgare, assembly GCA_963555705.1. Classification (NCBI taxonomy): domain Eukaryota; kingdom Viridiplantae; phylum Streptophyta; class Magnoliopsida; order Lamiales; family Oleaceae; genus Ligustrum; species Ligustrum vulgare. The sequence continues at coordinate 45,660,998 of OY743176.1, read as the reverse complement.
TATGGGTTGTGATTGATGTTTTAAATTGTTAGGTTGGGTATGATGTCCCTCTACAGGTTAGTTAGTCCAAATTACAGAGGAGACTCTGCCGAAATTTCTATAGATTTGTATAATAGAAAAATGAAAATTTTGATGTTTTAAATGATTTATTTCCGTATTAAAAGAAATAGGGAAGTTAACACCTAGGTTTATTATTTTTGAATTTGGGGTGTTACAGAATATTTCGGTGCATCGCACGGGTGTAAAACTAGTTGATATATAAAGAGGCCACTGGATAGAGGAAGACATGTGTTTCCAAAAGTTGATTTTCTCTCCCTCTTGAAGGAACATCACCTCTAATCTTCCCATTTCCATGAAGCTGATGGTGTAATGGTGAGCTCATATTGTTAGAAAATTTATCACAGATAATTATTTATCTATGATCCAAAATAAATCATCATGCTGAATTATCAAGAATTAAATAACTGAAGCAGAAGCGTACCTTAATCAAACGTGATTCACGATAAATGATTCGGCGGTGTTTGGATCTTCTAAATCGATACGTAGTCCTTATTTTCTCTCTGATGATGGGATGTCAGACAAGATGAACAGTACGTAGGATTCAGGGACCATAACCAACTTTATATACTGAATTTCCAGTTAACCTAATCCGGCCCATCATGAATTAGGTAATGACCTGGTATCTATACATAAAAGTCCATACATTAATTAGATGCATGAAAGCCCAATATACCAAATCCTTATTAGATCACTTTAAATGGGCTTAACCAAAATCGATAGCCTTTTATTCAATACACAATAATTCACATATAAGCCCACACGATTGATTAAAATCCTTACAATCTCCCACTTGGGCTATATGTGTAACCTTATAATTGTGTATCAATCATAACCTTATGGGTACTCAGAATTTTGCTATCATTACTGAATGCATCCCCAAACAATCCGGTCCATCAATTATATCAACATAGGATTAAAGCGGCTTTCGCTACATTAATCGTAACTAAACCTTCAATGATCACGTATATCGACATAACTGAATGACATGGATCAAGTATGGATGTGTAGCATGGAAATTACATGTAATGTGATCTTCAACATGCCTATTTCCAAATGGTCCAACTTTAGTGAGATCATCCTCAAACGAGTTCAGAGATAATAAACTTGAAACCTTACAGCTGTAAATAACTTTAACTTTAAACTGTATCCAAAAGGACAGTAAATGTGTCTAATGCACCCAAAATACAACCTCCCACTGAAATTGAATATCCTTAAGAAATACAACACTCATATGAGTAATGTGCTCATGAAAGACCTTGGGTGGTAATACCTTAGTAAGCGGATCCACAATTATGGAGTTTGTCCTAATGTGCTCTTACCGACACGTGTCCACTCTGAACTGTATCCTTCACAACCAGGAACTTATGTCAATGTATTTTGACTTAGTTGAGCTCCTGTTGTTACTAGAATATAAATCTGCTGAGTTATTGTCACAATATAACTTTAGTGGTCTTTCTTTACCGTACAAAATACACAGCCCAGTGACAAAATTTCGTAGCTATATTCCATGATTAGATGCCCTCAAAATTGCTACAAACTGTGCCGCCAAGTGAAAGAAGCTAAAATGTCTATTAAGCACTCCATCCGGAAATAGCTCCTCCAACCAGCAGATAAATGTAGCCTGATGTGGATCTTCTACTGTTTTGGCATCTAGCAAAAATCGGAATCATAATACCATATGATCTCCAACTGATCCGATTTTCTGTATGTGAGCTGTAATCTTTTGTTCTCTTTAAATACTTTATAACCCATGTTTGGCTGCTTTCCAAATGATCCATCCCAGGGTTACTTAAATATCTCCTTAGTATCCCAATAATGTATGCATTATCCGAACGCATACAAATTTGAGCATACATTAGACTTTCTATAGCTTAACTATATGGGATCCTCTGCATTCCTTTAACTTCAAGATAACTTTTCGGGCATCAGTTGAGACTAAATTGTCTCCCTTAGCGATAGGGGTGTCCCCTGATTTACTGTCTTGCATGAGACTAAATTGTCTCCCTTAGCGATAGGGGTGTCCCCTGATTTACTGTCTTGCATGCCAAGCCTCTTAAGTACTTTATTGATATAGCCTTTTGTGACAATCCAAGAATACCCCGAGAACAATCCCGGTGTATCTGAATTCCTAATACAAAAGAGACGTCACCAAGATTTTTAATCTCAAAATTCCTTGACAAAAAATCTCATAATTTTATGTGACATACCTATATCATTGGTGGAAAGCAATAATCAACATATAAAAACAGGAAAATATACTTACTCCCACTGAACTTGTAATACACACAACCATCAACAGCATTAATCTCAAGACCAAATGAGATAATTACTTGATGAAATTTGTATTACCCTTAACGAGAAGCTGGCTTGAGCACATAAATGGATTTCTTTAATTTGCAAATCATTTGCTTTGGGTCTACTGACACAAAGTTTTCTGATTGCACCAAATAGATCTCCCATCAATGTCGCCATTGAGAAACGCCACCTTAGTATTCATTTGATGTAACTCGAGGTCAAAATGTGCAACAACCTAACTTTCCTGAAAGAGTCTTTCGTTGAAACCAAAGGGAATGTCTCTTTATAATCAATGACATCATTCTCTGAAAAGCATTTAGATACAAGACGAACCTTATATCTTTCCACATTACCTTTCGAATCCCTCTTGGTTTAAAAATCCATTTAAGACCAATGGGCTTCGCACCTTCTGGTAATGGGACAAGATCCCAAACTTTATTGTCTTGCATATGCTTATACTTCTTATTTATGGCATCAATCCACTTTTGAGAGTTAGAACCCTGCATGGCCTGATGGAAATTGATTGAACCATCTTCCATCATTCCATTATTTTCCTTATGTTCTTGGAGAAATACTATTTAATTATCCGGAATAGCATGTTTTCCCTTTCTCTCGTGGATCTCCTTAATGACTTTAGTTATTGAGGTTGTTGAGTTTGTACTTTTGAAATTTACCTTATTTTGGATGGGAGATTTTTCAACATTGTCTAGTTGAGGTTCCGGATATGCTTTTTGATCAATGACATGCATAGAAACTTGCACATTGTCAAAAGCAATAGTAGGAATCGAAACCTATCCTTTCCTCAACTTATTCCTTAAAGACAATATCTCTAACCTTATTTCTCCCCCAAACTCAACATCCTCAAAAAAATGTTGCATTTCCCGTTTCAAAAATTGACTTAAGTGTGGGATAATAAAATTTATAGCCCCTAGATCGCTCAAAACAATTAATAAAGTAGCTGCTTACTGTTTTGGAGTCCAATTTCTTTATGTGATTTCTTTTATTTTGGACCCTTAACAACTTTATTTTCTTTATTTGTTTTCTTACCCTTATCTTTAGAGGTATTTTTCAAGTGAACACTTTCAGTTCTGTCCTGCTTCAACTTTTCTTTCTCTTGCACACAAAATAGAATGAGCTCATTTAGAGTTCATTTCTCCCTTTGATAGTTACAACTGACCTTAAATTGAATGAATTGTGCAAGAAGCTTGCACACTATGAAATGAGCTCATTGAGAGTCCATTTCTACTTTGATAGTTATAACTAACCTTAAATTAACTATATTGCACAGGAAGCGATATCAATACCAAATGTACGAGCAAGTCATTAGACGAGTCGAGTTTTAGTTCCTTAAGTTTTGAAGCAGTGTGAGACATCTACATGATGTACTCCCTTATTTTCCCATTGCCTTTATACTTTATTGAAATCAAGCTTTGCATAAGCGTGTTTCTTTCAGCCTTATCGTTTTTCGCAAAACGTTTCTTAATTTCGGCAAGGAATTCATTGGCATCATTTACCTCTTCAGATACTATGCCACTAAAGGCTTCCGGAATGCCGCACTTAAATGATCATGAGACTCACGTGATTTAAGCAATCCCACTTCTCAAAGTTCCTCATTTGATTAGATGAACTTTCATCCGTAAGAGGAGCAGGTTGCTCAATCCTTAGTACACGGTCTAGATCCATGCAGGCAACGAAAAGTTAATGTTCTTGTTTTGATCCTTGAAGTTTAGTCCATAAATACAGGGATTAAATTTGAGTTTGTAGATATACTACTAGCAGAATTTGAAACCGAATAGAGAACACTTAAACAAAATAACTCACATAAGTACCTTATTATGCAAATTATACTTTCAAACAATGGTAGGGCCCATCACAAGATACCTAGCACAACATCAATATTTAGTCTTTGGATAGAAATATTGACTTGTAAGTGGTACTCTTGGTGTAGTAATCAAACACTGACAGTAAGACATGTCAACCAATAAACCTTTCTTTGGACCGATTTATTGATCACACGTAAAACCAAATAATCGTCATGTATTTATCACCACAAGTTCATGTGAAATTCGGGCCAAATATTGACCTTCCTTTGGGCTGATCAATATCCGCATGAAATAACACACAAACACCTAATTTTTCCCTTAGTGCAGTGATCAAACACTGGCAATAAGACATGTTAACCAATAAACCTTTCTTTGGACCGATTTATTGGTCACACGTTAAACCAAATAATTGCCACGTGTTTATCACCACAGGTGCATGTGAAATTCGAGCCAAATATTGACCTTCCTTTGGGCCGATCAATATCCGCAATGAATAACACACACAAATACCTTCTAATATTCAAAGTTAATTAATATCCACAAGAGAGGTTGCTTTGGCAACATGTTGTTTCAACTAACTTACGAATATTATATCTCTAAAAAGAGTCGGATGTACCAAGATTTGAAATTGAAATCCACTGATTTGCATATATTTTGACTTTAGGATTTGAATTATAGAATTCAAAACTTTAGAATAAAGCAATCCTTAAGTTGAGAGAGTCAATTGCAATATTCTTAAACCTTAGGTGGCCAATTATGTGAAATTTTAAACTTGAAGGGCTACAATTTTTCCAAAACCTTATTGGCCAATTTAGAGAAATTCTAAACTTTAGGTCCCAATTTGAAAGAAAAACAAACTTTAGAGGGCCAAAATAGGAAATTTTCAATCTTTAAAGGTTGATTTTGAAAATTTTCAAACTTTAGGAGCCAATTTAGAAAATTCCCAAACTTTAGGGACTTAATAAAAAAAATTCAAACTTTAAGGACCAATTTTGAAAATTTCGAAACTTTAGTGATTAAATTAGAAAATTTTCAAACTTTAAGGACCAAATTAAAGAATTTCAGAACTTTAGGTGCTGTATTAGAAAATTTTCAAACCTTAGGGACTGAAAAGGAAAATTTTCAAACTTTAAGGGACCAAATTAGAGAATTTTCAAGCTTTAGGGACCAATTCTGAAAATTCTCAAACCTTAGGGGCTGGATTGGAAAATTCTCAAACTTCAGGGACTGAATCATAAAATTCCATAACTTGAAGAGCCCTGACTTAACTAAATTATAACTTTAGGGGCTCAATTTATAAATTTCAGAACTTTAAGGGCCAACTTAAATGGTTTTATAACCTTAGGGGCTGAAGTTTATAAAATCCAAAATTTGAGGATTTATATTTTAAATGAAAACAAACGGGGAGGACTTGAGGTGCAATTTCACATAATTTCCCAAAATTGCAAAAGAGGCCCTTGGAGACTTCCAATTTCCGGCTGAAGTCCCCGCCTCCAAAATCAACCACACAGTAGCTAGGGTTTAAACCCTAGCGCCGGCCAACCGCCGGTAGGGATACAACCCCTTTCGCGCCTCCTGATGCTGAATCCCTTCGTGCTGAAGCGCATTCTCCGGCGCAGCTCTCCAGCAGCGAAGCAGCGCGCAGTCAATTCCGGTCCTCCGGACGCTACGACCTGCAGCGCCTGCGCGCGGCCAGCATGCTAGAGTGACGCAAGTGCCACCGGTAGCTGTGTTCAACTGGCCCATACAACCACACTTAATTCAAAGCAGTTCATCGTGAACCCAAAAGCCGCCTGCACTTCATCACCTCGTCGACCAACCCATTTTATCCACACAACAGATGCAATTTCCAGATTTTATTCCCAAATTCTAATTCATATATTTGCAGGAATCAAACCCATAATCCCAAATTCAATATTTCAACAAAAAACCCATAATTGATTTCGAAAAATACATACATACAGATTCACAGCTTAAAACATTGGATGCAAGTTCACACACCCACATCCAGAAAAACCCCAACCGAATCCATATCTAATTTCAACAGATTTTATATATACAAAATTCAACTGAAATTCATACATATATAAATAGATATACATGTCGGCAGTTTGGTTTCATATATATGCGTTTGAAATAGATCTGATAATTCAACAAGATGTCGGCTCTGATACCACTTGTTAGAAAATTTATCACAGATAATTATTTATCTATGATCCAAAATAAATCATCATGCTGAATTATCAAGAATTAAATAACTGAAGCGGAAGCGTACCTTAATCAAACGTGATTCACGATAAACGATTCGGCGGTGTTTGGATCTTCTAAATCGATACGTAGTCCTTATTTTCTCTCTGATGATGGGATGTCAGACAAGATGAACAGTACGTAGGATTCAGGGACCATAACCGAATTTATATACTGAATTGCCAGTTAACCTAATCCGGCCCATCATGAATTAGGTAATGGCCTGGTATCTACACATAAAAGCCAATACATTAATTAGATGCATTAAAGCCCAATATACCAAATCCTTTATAGCGACTCAGAATTTTTATACAATAAATAATTATTTTAATATTTAGAAAATTGTGTCGCTACTATTTCATTTATTATTTTGAAGTTAACGTCGCGACGGATTCGTCTAGCCAAGTCAAGAAATATCGAATTCGTTCGATTTTAAATTAAAATCCGAATTTCTAAAATTATATTATTTTAACTATTTATTCAAAGTATTATTTTCAAAATGTATTTTTCAGTCAAAAATATATCTGTTTTAAAAACGTTTCTTGATCAAAGATAGTTAAATTTTTAGTTGATTTCATCCCCCATGTTTTCTCCTCCTTTCTTTTCTCTTTACACCAAATCCATATCATATTAAACCAAATTATAATTATTCCATTCAATGATTTTATTCCCCACTAACTCCACCACCCGTATGTATTCATTATGTTGCAAGAACATAATGATTATATTCTCCATTATCATCTATTTCACCACCACTCCATTATACATGACACCACTCCATTATACATGATGAAAGCTGCAATCACCAGTTAGCCAAACCAGCCATGCCAAGCCACCACCATAACCATCATCCTCAATTCACCAAACAGCGCTACTGCAATTCTCATCTGCACCAACATCAATCTGCCTCATCACACCACCTCCGTTAATCAGTCCTCATCACCAACCACTGTTTCATCACTACCCAAACCACCTGCACAACCCTTCAACCAAGCTACTGATCAGCCACCACCACCACTGCAGTATTACCACAACCGGCACCATTTCAACCACCAAACCATTCTCAGTAAAAGCACCACAGCCACTGCAGTCCCCTTCCGCAGCCAGAACCGAACAACCACCAACACCGAGCTTCAAATCGCCACTGCCCATTTCACCTTCACCCAAATCAAACTCCCCAAAACCCAAAATATTACCAAGAACTCTAACCCAGTTACCTACCTCTACCGTCGACCATTTATGGTCGGATTCTCCACCGGAAGTCCCGACCTGCAGCCCCGGTTTCACCTCGAATCAGCACCCAAGCCCTAAAATCAGAAACCTTGCTTTGGCCACCACTTACCGCAACCTGCGCCGGCTACTTCGCCGGCGAATCACCGGCAGTGTCACTCGTTCGTTCCTCGCCTGATTTCACTGATGAAATCGCAGAGAGAGTGCTGAGTGAAGAGAGAGTGAGAACGAGAGAAAGAGAAGTGAGAATGGTAGAGAGAGAGAGTAAATCTGAGTATATAATTAATTTCGGAAATTTGCATTTTGGTCCCTGAAGTTTTAAAGTTATTTCAAATCAGTCCCTATGTTTTAAAAAGGTTTTATTTCAGTCCTTTCATCTTTTAAACTTATCAATTTCAGCCCTTAAGTTTTAAATGATTTTATTCAGCCTTCATTTTTAAAATATATTATTTCAACCCTATTGTTTTGAGTTTCCGACTCAACTATCAAAAGTATTCATTTTAATCCCTCAACTTTCAAAATATCTATTTTAGTCCATGAACTTTCAAAAGTATTCATTTTAGTCCCTCAACTTTCAAAACATCAATTTTAGTCCTCAAATTATAATTTATCATTTTGAACTATATATTCGATAGACTAAAGTGACTTATTGGCTAAGACGAAGCGTACGGAGAATTTAAAGAAATTGAAGTCATTCCCGCTCAACTTTGCACTCGTCGGATTTGAGGTAGACTCGCACTTATTAATTGATTTAAATTATGATTTCATATAAATGTCATGTGACTTGTGAAAGTCAATTTTTAAGAAAAACAAGTATGTTTTTATGAAAGGTAAATATACCTTATGTTTTTATGAAAAGTAAGTATACCCTATGTTTTTACGATAATGTTTTATATGTTTTGGATCATTGCTACGCATAAGAATTCTTACCACCTAAGTTCGGTAGAATTCTGTGTCTCCATAAGTTTATGAGGATTTACCACCTAAGTTCGGTAAAATTCCTGCCTTTCCATATGTTTATGAGGATTTACCACCTAAGTTCGGTAAAATTCCTGTCGCGTATGTTTATGAGGATTTCGATCCTATCTTATGTTATGATGGAAATGATCCCTATGAATTTCATGAATTATGTTTTGGTATACTTACTGTTATTATGATCTTACTGTTATTATGACTTACTACATAAGAATTCTTACCACCTAAGTTCGGTAAAATTCTTATGTTTATGAGGATTTCGATATTATCCTATGTTATGATGAAAACTTACTGTTATTATGATTTTACTGCATAAGAATTCTTGCCACCTAAGTTCGGTAAAGTTCTTGTGTCTATTTATGTTTATGAGGATTTAAATCCTATCTTATGTTATGCTTTCAAAAGAAATTATGCTTGGCATAATTAAAATGTTTTTATAAGTATATGGTTTTCAAAGAGATGTTTTCAAAGAGCTGTTTCAAAGAGCTGTTTTCAAAGAGCTGTTTTCAAAGAACTATTTTCAAAGAGATGTTTTCAAAGAGCTATTTTCAAAGAGCATATGATTTGCAAAATATGTCCCGTGCTGTAATGCACAATATGAGTTTTATCAAGAGCAGTTTTATAAAGAAGTTCTATCAATGCCCGTTTTATAAAGAGCCGGGATTTATGTGTTTAATCATCTTATAAATTAAATTAATTTGCGATGAGTCTACTGAGTATTTCCCCCATGAAATACTCACCCTACTTTTTAACAGTTTTGCAGATTTTGGAGACGGTGGCGAGCGATGAATGATGGTGGCAATAATCGTTGAACGGTTGAAAGTTTGACGTTAATGATTTCCGTATTTTCCAAACAATCGAATAATTTAGAGAAGTTCATTTATTTGAGAAATTATGATATTGGCAATTTCTTTACAATATTAATGGTTCGATTTACTATTTCAAATGGTTTCATAAATGTTTTCAACTTTAGCGGCCATTACAGTTTATTTAATGTTGCCAAAAATGAATTTCAATTATTTCTTCCGCAAAAATATTATTCGAAAAATTTAGACAGAAAATGACGTAGTGAATCGGGTATACGGAACTCGGGGCGCTACAAGTTGGTATCAGAGCTAGTCTGCGTTTCTGTAGACTGGAAAAATTTTCAAAAAGAATTTTCAAGAAATATTTCCATTATAAAATTTTATTGATGAAGATTGCCACTGCCATCATTCGTTCCACCAACTCCGAGGTAAAGAAGTTTATGATGTTTAAAGTTATTTCAGTATTTCGAATACTCATTTTATTGATTTATGAGAAAGAATGAAGAGTATTTCGGATACTTATGATTTATGAGAAATAAGAATGTATTTCTTCGAAAATAATGATGTTGTTATGCTTTGTCATAACTTATATGCTTTAATGTATGATTATGAGAAATTTTTTTAAAGAAAACGAGTGTTGAGCATAATGGGAATAATATGATTTTATTGAGAATTAAGTAATGGATATTATGTTGAGTTAATTTATTATGCCTCTATGTTGAAGAGAAATTTATTATGAAGTTTGACTTTGTGAATAAATTTTGGGAATATGATTTATGGCATATATTTATAAGTATGAGTAACTTTTGAGCCAATTAAGGTATGAAAGGAAGTAATATTGTGATATTGAAAAATATGATTTGAAATTTCTATGTTGAGGAATTATGAATTGAATTATGGGATATTTTGATGATATTGAAGTGTTGGAATCGTTTTCAATATTTTTAGATCGTTGTGATCAAATGTGGAGTTATTTATTATTGTGAGTTATGAAGTATGCTTATGGTTTGGATAAGTCCAAATTACAAGGGAGACTCTATCCAGAATTTTATCATTTGGAATTAAGAGCATAATATGATAAGCATCTACTAAAGGAATTAAGTTTAGACATGCAAGTTCATTTACATCAAACGAGATTTAGTAGATGATAACAGAGATTTTATTATTTTCTCATAAGGAGAACACACAAGAGTCACACTGGAAAGGAAATACATGAAACACATGAAAGCATAAGAGAAAAACATGGAAGGATCCTCAGAATGAGAGATGTGTTTCCGGAGTAGCCGTATCCTACCACCTCTGATCTTTTGAGGAAATAAAGAAACCTTCAAAGAGGTGTGTTTCGAGAGTAAGAATACTCCGTAATCTACCACCTGGAATCTTTGAAGTACACACAAGATTTAAACATTAAGGAAATCCTAGTAAATGGAGGGGTGTCTCGAGAGTGAGAATACTCCGTACTCTACCCCCACCTATTCTAAGATTCAAAGAGTTAAGTTTACATTAACCGGACTCCATTTTCGCTTGATTCCCCTTCCTTGCGACCAATCTATCTTAACCCCTGCTGGATCTTGTATTGAGATATATGACTGCAGCTTATCCAGTAGTTCATCAATAGTAGGAGCAGAAATAAGAAGCCTTCTGGAAAATGGAGAGATGAATCCCTGTTCCACAGCATAATCAAGAAAGGTTAACAAACCATCAAAGAAATTGTTAACATTCAGAAGCCCAATAGGTTTAGTATGGAGATCTAGTTGAGCCCACGAGGTAATGTTAAAAATTTCTTCTAAGGTACCAAAACCTCCGGGCAGGGCAATAAAGGCATCAGAACCATATAGCATACAAGTTATGCGTTCATGGATGGATAAAGTTTGAACTTCATGCCCTCGTGTTTTGCCTGCAACATCTACCAAAGGGACAGGTATAACACCGATTACTTTTGATTTCTCTGCAAGAGCAGATTGGGAAACACAACCCATTAGACCACTGCTACCACCCCCATACACAAGAGTGATACCTTTTTCCCCCAGTTTCTTTCCAAGATCTACAGCCGCTTCTAGATAACCGAAGCCTTTCCCTACTTTTGATCCACAAAATACACAAATAGTTTTGATCTGTCGAAGTTTTGGTGCTTCCATCTTTGATAGTAAAGAAGGGAAAACTTACGAAGAAGATGTGATTTTGGGATGCCTGAACTATGAAATATGTTTGGCTATTTAAAGCCGGAAAAAAAAAAAAAAAAAAAAAAAAAAAAAAAAAAAAAATTACTGTTTTTGATTGATTCTGAAAAAGTAAAGATTTACTTTTGACAAAATCAGCCCACTTTTGAATATTTTTATCGTATCGAGGCTGTCACCTTTCGGCGATTTAATATTTATTTCCAGCTTTATCAAACCTCGAGAAAGGAAAATATATTTATTTCCAGCTTTATCAAACCTCGAGAAAAGAAATATATATTTTATTTCCAAAACGCGTGAAAGAAAGCAGCAAAATATTTTAAAAAAAGATTTACCTTATATCATTGCTGAACTGCCAGAAGCCTCATTTTGTAAAACAGACTGGCAAACAGGATCTTTCAATATTATATTTTGGAGACTATAACGATTTTTGTCCTCGTTAAACTGAGCGTATAAGGAGAGAAGTTCACGTTGTACATAACCACTTGGGTGCGTCTCAAGAGTCAGTCGAATATCATCCAAAGACTCCTTACTCAGTCCACCCTTTATGAATTCGATTTTATCATCCCGATTAGTAGAAGAATATCCTACTGATTTGCAACGTGTATTACAGTTCCAACGAGCACATTTGTAGCAACCACCCAGTCTTTTTGCTCTTCGTTTCTTTGCGAACGTGCTTTTGCCTAAACCAGGCATATGTTTTGGAAATGTTGATGGTAATTCACCAGATAGTCGAACCTTTGCTTCTATCAACCAGCGAACATCTTCTGGAATATCATGAGCCATTAGCAACCTCAATCTTTCGAGCCTTATTTTATAGATCTTTCTCAGATCATTCATAGGAAGACTGGAATAATACTTGCGAATGTTAGAAAGAATGATATCCATTGTTTGATGATTCAACCTCTTCCCAGCATGAACTATTTAAAAGCGCAAAGGATCTGAGTGAATCCGCGTGATGTTGTGACCAGCAAGAAAGCGCAGGATTATTTTAATGAAAAGAGGAGACAAGAAGTAATGCGCTGTTAAATTTTATCGATAAAGGAGATTTGATTGGAGATTTGGAATATTTTCTTGGATTATGGGTACTGATATTTTGTTTTAATAATGATAATCTTGGTATAGTGTGATGATACGTGAAAAGTAAAATGAGTACCGTATTGAATCAGAATTCATACGTATATACAAGTGAAAGAAATACTTTGCAGGAAATGTGGTGACATTTAAGTGTAGAATCTTAGTTTTGGGAGATATTTATTTACTGAATTTTGAGTTACAAATGTTGGAAAGATAAGTTGATGATTTTATGTTGATATGTTTGGGTATATTACGTAGAGAAAATATTCAGGTAATTCTTTGATTATTTTGAGAATATTCGATAATAAGAAGAAGAGATTTTGATTAAGTATTCAGAAATTATAAGATCAAGTAAGTTTAATTTCGAGGACGAAATTATTTTTAAGGAGGTAAGATTATAGCGACTCAGAATTTTTATACAATAAATAATTATTTTAATATTTAGAAAATTGTGTCGCTACTATTTCATTTATTATTTTGAAGTTAACGTCGCGACGGATTCGTCTAGCCAAGTCAAGAAATATCGAATTCGTTCGATTTTAAATTAAAATCCGAATTTCTAAAATTATATTATTTTAACTATTTATTCAAAGTATTATTTTCAAAATGTATTTTTCAGTCAAAAATATATCTGTTTTAAAAACGTTTCTTGATCAAAGATAGTTAAATTTTTAGTTGATTTCATCCCCCATGTTTTCTCCTCCTTTCTTTTCTCTTTACACCAAATCCATATCATATTAAACCAAATTATAATTATTCCATTCAATGATTTTATTCCCCACTAACTCCACCACCCGTATGTATTCATTATGTTGCAAGAACATAATGATTATATTCTCCATTATCATCTATTTCACCACCACTCCATTATACATGACACCACTCCATTATACATGATGAAAGCTGCAATCACCAGTTAGCCAAACCAGCCATGCCAAGCCACCACCATAACCATCATCCTCAATTCACCAAACAGCGCTACTGCAATTCTCATCTGCACCAACATCAATCTGCCTCATCACACCACCTCCGTTAATCAGTCCTCATCACCAACCACTGTTTCATCACTACCCAAACCACCTGCACAACCCTTCAACCAAGCTACTGATCAGCCACCACCACCACTGCAGTATTACCACAACCGGCACCATTTCAACCACCAAACCATTCTCAGTAAAAGCACCACAGCCACTGCAGTCCCCTTCCGCAGCCAGAACCGAACAACCACCAACACCGAGCTTCAAATCGCCACTGCCCATTTCACCTTCACCCAAATCAAACTCCCCAAAACCCAAAATATTACCAAGAACTCTAACCCAGTTACCTACCTCTACCGTCGACCATTTATGGTCGGATTCTCCACCGGAAGTCCCGACCTGCAGCCCCGGTTTCACCTCGAATCAGCACCCAAGCCCTAAAATCAGAAACCTTGCTTTGGCCACCACTTACCGCAACCTGCGCCGGCTACTTCGCCGGCGAATCACCGGCAGTGTCACTCGTTCGTTCCTCGCCTGATTTCACTGATGAAATCGCAGAGAGAGTGCTGAGTGAAGAGAGAGTGAGAACGAGAGAAAGAGAAGTGAGAATGGTAGAGAGAGAGAGTAAATCTGAGTATATAATTAATTTCGGAAATTTGCATTTTGGTCCCTGAAGTTTTAAAGTTATTTCAAATCAGTCCCTATGTTTTAAAAAGGTTTTATTTCAGTCCTTTCATCTTTTAAACTTATCAATTTCAGCCCTTAAGTTTTAAATGATTTTATTCAGCCTTCATTTTTAAAATATATTATTTCAACCCTATTGTTTTGAGTTTCCGACTCAACTATCAAAAGTATTCATTTTAATCCCTCAACTTTCAAAATATCTATTTTAGTCCATGAACTTTCAAAAGTATTCATTTTAGTCCCTCAACTTTCAAAACATCAATTTTAGTCCTCAAATTATAATTTATCATTTTGAACTATATATTCGATAGACTAAAGTGACTTATTGGCTAAGACGAAGCGTACGGAGAATTTAAAGAAATTGAAGTCATTCCCGCTCAACTTTGCACTCGTCGGATTTGAGGTAGACTCGCACTTATTAATTGATTTAAATTATGATTTCATATAAATGTCATGTGACTTGTGAAAGTCAATTTTTAAGAAAAACAAGTATGTTTTTATGAAAGGTAAATATACCTTATGTTTTTATGAAAAGTAAGTATACCCTATGTTTTTACGATAATGTTTTATATGTTTTGGATCATTGCTACGCATAAGAATTCTTACCACCTAAGTTCGGTAGAATTCTGTGTCTCCATAAGTTTATGAGGATTTACCACCTAAGTTCGGTAAAATTCCTGCCTTTCCATATGTTTATGAGGATTTACCACCTAAGTTCGGTAAAATTCCTGTCGCGTATGTTTATGAGGATTTCGATCCTATCTTATGTTATGATGGAAATGATCCCTATGAATTTCATGAATTATGTTTTGGTATACTTACTGTTATTATGATCTTACTGTTATTATGACTTACTACATAAGAATTCTTACCACCTAAGTTCGGTAAAATTCTTATGTTTATGAGGATTTCGATATTATCCTATGTTATGATGAAAACTTACTGTTATTATGATTTTACTGCATAAGAATTCTTGCCACCTAAGTTCGGTAAAGTTCTTGTGTCTATTTATGTTTATGAGGATTTAAATCCTATCTTATGTTATGCTTTCAAAAGAAATTATGCTTGGCATAATTAAAATGTTTTTATAAGTATATGGTTTTCAAAGAGATGTTTTCAAAGAGCTGTTTCAAAGAGCTGTTTTCAAAGAGCTGTTTTCAAAGAACTATTTTCAAAGAGATGTTTTCAAAGAGCTATTTTCAAAGAGCATATGATTTGCAAAATATGTCCCGTGCTGTAATGCACAATATGAGTTTTATCAAGAGCAGTTTTATAAAGAAGTTCTATCAATGCCCGTTTTATAAAGAGCCGGGATTTATGTGTTTAATCATCTTATAAATTAAATTAATTTGCGATGAGTCTACTGAGTATTTCCCCCATGAAATACTCACCCTACTTTTTAACAGTTTTGCAGATTTTGGAGACGGTGGCGAGCGATGAATGATGGTGGCAATAATCGTTGAACGGTTGAAAGTTTGACGTTAATGATTTCCGTATTTTCCAAACAATCGAATAATTTAGAGAAGTTCATTTATTTGAGAAATTATGATATTGGCAATTTCTTTACAATATTAATGGTTCGATTTACTATTTCAAATGGTTTCATAAATGTTTTCAACTTTAGCGGCCATTACAGTTTATTTAATGTTGCCAAAAATGAATTTCAATTATTTCTTCCGCAAAAATATTATTCGAAAAATTTAGACAGAAAATGACGTAGTGAATCGGGTATACGGAACTCGGGGCGCTACATCCTTATTAGATCACTTTAAATGGGCTTAACCAAAATCGATAGCCTTTTATTCAATACACAATAATTCACATATAAGCCTACACGATTGATTAAAATCCTTACGTATATCAAAAGATGAAGCCTCAATTATTGTGTTATTATCATACTTGTACCTACATCAGACAAAGAAGTTTTTATAGATAAAATGAAAAACAATGGCATAGAAATAGTGAAGACGCCAAAAAATGAAAAAAGAAATGTGAATAAATGAAGTTTAGCAATAGAACAGAGAAAAGAAGTCATACATACATGAAGGCAATACTCCATGAATGGAAAAAAAAGTTTTAGAAAGTACATGAGTGAACCTGAGATGGAGTGTATAGAATCTGAAAACAACAAGAACAAAATTCTGATTCTGTAGCGACCCAGAATTTTTACGCAAATAAATAATTATTTTAATATTTAGAAAATTGTGTTGCTACTATTTCACCCATTATTTTTAAAGTTAACGCCGCGACGTGTTCGTCTAGCCAAGTCAAGAAATATCGAATTTGTTCGATTTTAAATTAAAATCCGAATTTCTAAAATTATGTTATTTTAATTATTTATTCAAAGTATTATTTTCAAAATCATTTTGAATTCCAAATTTATTAAAATATCTCAATTTTCCTTATTCAAATTATTTCAAGTCCAAATACGTAATTCAATTTTTATCTCAAATTTTATTTATTCTCAAATTTATTTTAAGTCCAAATTACACCTCATTTCCAATCTATATGTCTCCACCCACGTTTTTTTCATCATCATTCCATCCACTAATCACCATCATTACAATTCAACCTCTTATCACTATTCATCATACGAAAACAATTCAACCATAATTGTACAAGCAAAGCATCATTCAATATACCACTCAACTTTGTCTCCACCAATCCATTTCTTTTCTATTTCTTTTTCTACTTTTACACCTAATATTCTTCAACATCATCATCCTATGGCCGAAAGCTTGCCTACACTATATCATTTTCAATTCCCAAATTTGCATCAATGACAGCCGCAACCATCATCCATTTTTACATTTATTATTCACCAAAAATCATCAATCAATCCACATTCAACTTCAACCATTCTTTCCAGCAAAGGTTTTCTTTCTCCTTTATCACCATATGCAGCCACGAATTGAGCAGCTTGTTGCCTTCAATCACACTTTCTATATATATATAGTCCACTACATTCAGATTTCCATGGTCAGTTTCAAATTCCATTTGCAGCCGAACCCTGCAGCACCACCAATCATCATCATCACCAAACTGCACAATTCAATGATCTGTACAATCCATGATCATCAATCAGTTACACCACAATTTCATCACTGCCATTTCTCTGCCTTCAGCCACTAGCCCAAGAATCACAACCACCAAATCTCAAATCCAAAATCAAAACCCAAAACCAAGAAATAAACCAAGCCCAAGACTTACCTTCGAACGCCGTTTCTCCGACCGGAGTATCACTGCGAACCCTAGCTTCGATTTCACCTCAAATCGCACCAAATCCCGTAACTAAGCCCTAAAATCAGAACCCTTGCTTTGGCCACCACTTACCGCAACCTGCGCCGGCTAGTTTGCCGTGGAATCACCGGCGGATTGGCGACACAGAGCAACCCCTGAGTTTTCCCTGTTTTCCGCCTCAACTCCCTCTCTGCCTTAGTTTTTCAGATCGTGAGATAGTGAGCCGTGAGAGAGAGAGAGTTAGATCTGAGGATATATTTTAATATATTTCGAAAATTGCCGTTTAGTCCCTCAGTTTCCAAAATGAGTTTTTCCAGCCCTTTTAGTTTCAAAGGTTTTCAAATCAGTCCCTATGTTTTAAAAGGTTTTCAAATCAGTCCTTTCAGCTTTTAAACTTATCAAAATCAGCCCCAAGTTTTAAATGAGTTTTACTTCAGCCCTTTAACTTTAAACTCTTTTATTTCAGTACCTGCTGATTTACTTTTAAGCCCAAGTTTTAAAAGATTTACATTTTAGTCCCTCAACTTTCAAAAGTATTCATTTTAGTCCCTCAACTTTCAAAACATCAATTTTAGTCCTCAAATTATAATTTATCATTTTGAGCTATATATTCGATAGACTAAAGTGACTTATTGGCTAAGACGAAGCGTACGGAGAATTTAAAGAAATTGAAGTCATTCCCGCTCAACTTTGCACTCGTCGGATTTGAGGTAGACTCGCACTTATTAATTGATTTAAATTATGATTTCATATAAATGTCACGTGACTTGTGAAATTCGATTTTTAAGAAAAGTAAGTATGTTTTTATGAAAAGAAAATATACGTTATGTTTTTACGAAAAGTAAGTATACACTATGCTTCACGAAAATGTTTTTTTTGGATCATTGCTATGAAATCAATCTACCAAGATTGCTATGAAATCAATCTACCAAGATTGCTATGGGTCCCATATGATAAGCTTATGATATGTTAAGGGGACCGGAGTTTTAGTAGCGCTACACATAAGAATTCTTGCCACCTAAGTTCGGTAAAATTCTTGTGTCTCCATATGTTTATGAGGATTTTGATCCTATCTTATGTTATGATGGAATAAGAATTCTTGCCACCTAAGTTCGGTAAAATTTTTGTGTTTCCACATGTTTATGAGGATTTCGATCCTATCCTATGTTATGATGCAAATGATCCCTATGAATTTCAAAAATTATGCTAGGTATACTTACTGCATAAGAATTCTTGCCACCGAAGTTCGGTAAAATTCTTATGTTTATGAGGATTTCGATCCTATCCTATGTTATGATGAAAATGATCCCTATGCTTTCAAAAGAAAATTATGCTTGGCATAATTAAAATGTTTTTATAAGTATATGGTTTTCAAAGAACTATTTTCAAAGAACTGTTTTCAAAGAGCTGTTTTCAAAAGAGCCATTTTCAAAGAGCCGTTTTCAAAGAGCCGTTTTCAAAGAGCTGTTTTCAAAGAGCCTATGATTTTCAAAATATGTTCCGTGCTGTAATGCACAATATGAGTTTTATCAAGAGCCGTTTTATAAAGAAGCCCTATCAATGCCCGTTTTATAAAGAGCCAGGATTTATGTGTTTAATCATCTTATAAACTAATTAATTTGCGATGAGTCTACTGAGTATTTCCCCCATGAAATGCTCACCCTACTTTTAACAGTTTTGCAGATTTCGGAGACGGTGGCGAGCGATGAATGATGGTGGCAATAATCGTTAAACTGTTGAAAGTTTGACATTAATGATTTCCGTATTTTCCAAACAATCGAATAATTTAGAGAAGTTCATTTATTTGAGAAATTATGACATTGGTAATTTCTTTACAAAATTAATGGTTCGATTTACTATTTCAAATGTTTTCATAAATGTTTTCAATTTTATCGGCCATTACAGTTTATTTAATGTTGCCAAAAATGAATTTCAATTATTTCTTCCGCAAAAATATTATTCGAAAAATTTAGACCAGTAAATTACGTGGTTAACCGGGTATACGGAACTCGGGGCGCTACAGATTCTCAGTAAAGGAAAATGATACTTGGACAACAATAGTGGACAACACACTCACATGAGGTGGGGTCCACATTTTGGTGGACCCCACCCCCATGTGAGTGTGTTGTCCACAATGTTGTTCAAATATGTTGTCCAAGTAGCATTTCCCCCCAGTAAATGTGGTGTCACCTCCACCAATCTTTTTCCACTGCTACATCTACCAAAAGTACAATTAAACAAATATTAAGTTACCAAATAAGGATATGCAGATTTTGGTCTGTCTCCTCTCCTAAAACATTCTGCAGGAATAGCATCGCTCTAGTGAGTAAAAGATTTAAGTAACGTCCCTCTTTTAAACATGTTCATCTTAGCATCTTCATTTTCTATAGCATGGGTCTATTGACATTTTGATGCAAAAGCATATATTTGACAATGAATGATTCAAGATTAAGAATTGAAAAGAAAGGGTGCAAAAAAGAGAAGAATTGGAGACAAAGGAAATCAATTTGTATTCATTTATTCAAAAGTTGAGAATTACATTGAATAATCCCTTTATTCAAAATAAAAAAATTCTAATAAACTAGGTGGTGCGTGTCGCAATACACCAAAATAATAAATAATTCCTTACTCGCTAAATATTAATTAATAATGTAGTAGTAAGAAAAAGGGTCGATCCCACGAGGAACAGAAACTAATTTTAGTTGTTCGATCAATTAAAATGGAATGTGGGGGTTTGTTGTTTGAATTTGCTTGAATAAAAAATATGCATAAAAATAAACAATTCAATATGACTAGAGAAATAATATGAGAAGAAATCTTATTCTCGGGTTCGGTTGTACCCTCAATTAATGTTATAACTTTCTTTGTAACGTGTTTCTATCCCTAATTCAATTATCAATCATAAATAATCAACGAGCTCTGATTATCTAAATTCTTCCTTATGTGTATTGATTTAAAACAAGCTCTTCGAACCAATTCTAGCCATAGACAATCCTAAACAAGCTCTTAGGATTTAATGCACGCCTAGTATGAAAATTTAGAAGAATAGATTTAATTGGATCGTTAATTACACGAGCTCGAATTAATCAATTCAAGTTAAATTATTACTAAACCTGCACGAGATTTATTTGCTACTAAAGTAAAGATTCAATGACAATTACGGATCAAAAATCCAAACATAGCATATTTATGAATCCAAAGATCAATAATCCAATTGGCCAAATTAAACTATTAATCAAATAAACTCAATTGAACATTCAAAATATAATAATCCAACAATTGAAATAAAAGAATAAATTCACGCTACTAATTTGTAGGAAAAGAAAATAATATAATCAAGTTAACACAACTTCCCATTTGAACAAGATATGAAATTTAGCCTAGCATGGTTGTGGTAGATTCTTCAAGTTGCTTATTTAGCCTAGCATGCTTGTGGTAGATTCTTCAAGTTGCTTCATGAATTCCACTGTTATTGATATTCTTGCGCTTGAAAATCTCACAAGAATGCTCTATATTTTTCTCTCAATTTTTCTCAATGTCCAGCCTCCTTTTTGTGGTGATTTTCCTTCTTTAATACTCCCAAAATTGTGCCCTAACTTTACCCCAAAGATATACCAAAGATAGACCTTGAATCAGATAAGGAAATTCCTTGGAGAGCAAGTTACGGCCGTAACTTCCATTATTACGGCCGTAATTGGGATTCTGAAAATTTCCGAAATTTGGAAGTTACGGCCGTAACTTAGTCATTTACGGCCGTAAGTGTATTTCTGCCGAGAAGCGCCTGTGATCGATGTTTTGGTCATAACTTTCTCTCCCGAAGTCCGATTGTGGTGATTCAAGTTGCGTTGGAAATAAAACTCAAATATCTACAATTCTTTGTGAAATAGCTCTTCCCAAATTCGAAAGTCTTATATGACAAAGTTGAGCTTCAATCTATGACTAAAATTCATGATCACAATCCTTGCGGGTTTTTGATTTCCAACTTCATTCCAAACCTTCTTTGACCATAATTTTTGGATCTAATCTTCTTCCCACATGCCATTATTGATTTGGAGCTCTTTGAATATGCCCTTGAACCTCACTTCTTGATTTTTTTATATTTCTTTGGTCATATTTCCTTTCTTTTCGTTCTTTGCGATCTTACATAGCACAATAAGTGAAATGCATTAAACGATGCTTCAATAGGATCAAACAAATAACAAAATAAGATAATAAGTGAATTAAATACATGCTAATAAAGCACTTATCACTAGGCCTTTATTGAATTATTATAACTAATCTAACCTACTTAAAATCCACATATTTTGAATAAAATTCTATTTTTATACTTTATATCTATCTACATCACATTGTCTTTCACCAACCTAAGCAATCCGCATTATAAAGCATAGTTGGTCTCATAGCCATGTAGAACTTGCCTTTTTAACATGGTATCTTCCGATTACATAAAATTTTGTAGCATTTCCCAGTACCACTGTTATTCTACGCACAGATCATTTTCAAGTCTTTGTTTCTTATTATAAATCAAAGCTAAATACGTAAAATGGTCATTCTCTATCGCGACTCCATTACCATCATTCTTCTACTACAATTAAAAGGCATTCTATGCATGCCCCTGACTTCCTTCCAAATTCTATTCATGTTAAACCTCTAGATTTAAAAGTGCTTCTTAACTATAATATAAAACAAACACACAAATCATCCCAGAAATCCAAATTATGTCGAGTCAAGAGCTCAACTTTAGAAATATATGGGTGGAATCAGATTCGAAAGTTAGTGTTGACGCCCAAAAAATACCCAACAATACAAGAGGCCTAAACCTTGACCCAAACCGAAAGAGGCCCAACGTTAAAGACTCATTATAGGCAAGAAGTTGGACGACTGGGCGATTTTGCGGCAACTAGGATATTTGGGCGACAGGGCGAGCGAAACACAGTTGGGCGACTAAACAAGTAGAAGTAGTTTTGACACTTGTCTTGTGATCACGTAGCCAGTTGTTGATGAAGGTGGCAGTTGAAATGACGAATTGTGGAGGCTACTTAGAGCAGCGTGGCAAGCGGATGTTACAAGGACGTGAACGACGGTTATGCAACGTGGAGGAAGCAAATTAATCCATCCAAGTGTTACAAATTAAGGTGGCAAATCGAAGATTCAAATATTGGCAGCGATTGAAGGAAGTTCGTGCATTTGTATATATATTGTAAAAAATTAGTCATTTAGAAGGACCAATAAATCAAATCTCAACAAGAAAATATGTAATTTGCTTTATCTTTACTTTTATCGTCAAACTCTTAGTATAATTTGTGTGCTTGCGCCCCTTAGAGGTGTTTTGTCTTCACTGTAATCTTCATAAATATAGCACCCTCATTGGGACTTTGTCTCGAATTGTTTGTTCCTTATACATTCGTCTGATCCCCCTTTTGGTAATTGTTAGCGAGGTGATTTTCGCGCGAAACAGTTTGGCATGCCCAGTGGGACAATTTGGTGTTTTTGAAGATACGAAGTGAACCATCATACCTCACAAGAATTCCGACAAGGAAACAACAAGCCATCATTTCCCGTCTATAATTGAAAGATATGAGGAAGAACAAAGTCCTCCAGGAACAGAGGGAGAGAGTCATAGCCATTATGAACCCATGGCGGATTTGAATCCTCGAACCATGCGCGCACTGTTTGATGAACTCGCTCAAGACGTGGTTGAACAGGTAAATCTGCAATATGTCCATAATAAGGAAAAGTTTATTCAAATAGAGAAGGAACAATTCGATAATATGACCAAACAACTAAAAATGTTGCATGATAATATGAATAAGTTGACGGCCAAGTTGTTCAATCAACCTTCCCAAATATAGGACATCATTTTCAATCCAGGACGATTGTAGGACATAGTTCCCCAACCTCAAGTCCAAATCAGGGGATAGAATGGCCTTTTGGTCCGTCCACTTCAAACTTGGGGGGGGGGGATCCAGTGCCAAACCTGGGGGGTAACCCAACTTCAAACTTGGGGGGAATCCAGTGTCAAACCTGGGGGGTAACCCAACTTCAAACTTGGGGAGTAATCCAGTGCCAAACATGGGGGGTAACCCAACTTCAAATTTCGGGAGTAACCTAACTTCGAATTTGGGGAGTAATCCAATGCCAAGCTTGGGGGGTAACCCAACTTCGAATTTGGAGGGTAACCCAGTGCCGAACTTGGGGGGAAACCCAACTTCGAACTTGGGGGTGACCCAGTTCCGAACTTGGGGAACAACCCAGTACCTCGGAATATTGTCCAAAATAATGGACAAAATGTTCCACATTTTAACGATGGAGGGAACAATAACAACAACTTCACCAATGGTAATTGCGCTCCAACTCCTTTACCAAATACAGTGCCAAATGTCAAGCCACAAGCACCACCAGGGGGAAATCAACCCATAGGATTCCCTTATGATCTCAATGCCTTGTTAAAGGATCAAGTCGTTGAGATGGTGCGAGATCAAATGGCAGTGGGGATGCGTTCTTATGTTAGGCCGACTTACACTAAGCCATACCCAGATTGGGTGGATCAAGCTTATCCCTGGCCTAGGGGTTACAAGGTGCTAGAATTCTCTTTATTCACTGGTTTGGGGGAGGTCTCCATGCTAGAACACTTAGGCCGATTCACGTTGCAGTGTGGTGAGGTGACCGATTATCATAAAATCAGGCTTTTCCTGAGTTCCTTAATAGGGATGGCTTTCTCTTGGTTCATTAATCTGCCAGCGAATTCTGTGCAAACGTGACAACAATTAGAACTACTGTTCCACGCCCAGTTCTATAAAACGGAGTCTGAGGTGACTCTGGCTGATCTGGCCAATCTAAGGAAAATGCCCGCTGATTAGGCTGGAAGCTTTCTCCAACGGTTCAAAACAGCCAGGAGTAAATGCTTTGTACCCCTGCAGGAAAAAGAATTCGTTAGAATCGCTCAGAGTTGCCTGAGTTTTGACCTCAAGAAAAAATTCCAAGATAGGGAGTTCCCTGACCTATTTCAATTGAGCGCTAATGTTATAAGATATGAGCGTCTGCTGAGAGAAGAAGAGCAAATGAAAAATTCTAGAAAATGAACTTTTTATAAGGACCCAAATTTCGAGATACACACGATGGGTGACAGATATGTTGACCAGGCTATAGTATGCTTGGCCGAGCTAGTCAAAGGAGACCCATATGCCTGTCCCCTGATAGAAAAATCTGGCATGATAATAAAAGACGAGCTTGTAGAAGAGAAAAATAAGAAGGCTAAAATATTTTCGTTCGACGTTAGTAAGGCGGACCTTATATTCGACAAGTTATTTAAGGACAAGAAAATCAAGTTAAGAGATAAACATAAGTTGCCAAATCCTGAACAAACTAAGGGCAAAAAATACTGTAAATGGCAAAATGCATGGTCTCATACGACTAACAACTGCTTTGTTTTCTGGTACGTGTTGCAGGAAGCCATTGAGTCAGGAAGGATCACACTTGAGCCTAAGAAAAAGATGGAGGTGGACGAGAACCCCTTCCCACAACCACTTGGAGCGAACATGATGGCAACTGATTTTGCCCAGAAATTGCCAAAGTTCAAACTGGTGAATGATGATAGAGTAGAAGATGAACAACAACGTCCCAAAGTGTTTGAACGGCTCAAGGGAAAAGAATACCAAGGAGACAAGGGTGTCTTATGTGATAGATGCAAGGAAGAAGTGAGTAAGTCTGTGGAAGGAAACAAAGTGCAAAGTTTTCACACTTATCCCAGAGTTGCGCCAAGTTTCCAGGCCGATAGGGGACGAGGCCTGGATGCACATGGAAAACCGTATCAAGAAAGGCAACTATGGCCAACAAATCACAGGAAAACATTTAGGCCGTAGCTACGAAAATCAAATGTTTGGCATTCATTCCAGCTCAACGCGAGATGAGTCGTGCCCTTCAATGAGATGACAAGGACACAGCAAACGCATTTTCAGAGGAACTACGGCAGAATGATGAGGCGACAACAAGGAATGTTGTCTCTGGATGCGCCAAGGTTAACTCGAGAAACTGACCAAAGTGAATTTGATAGTGACAAAGGAAACAGCACAGAGGGATCGGTGAAGAAAGCGTCTTGAAGTCCCACTGGGAAATCGAAGTTCGAGCGTAGCAAAGAAGAAAGAGACGAAGAGGAACCAGAGCGAGCCACCACCATTCAGTTCGGGACATTGCCCCTAGTTATGACCAACAACTATATACTAGCCAATGAATTTAGGAGCTAAGAGGATATAGAAGAAGAAGGTGGAGAAAAGGAAGGAGTAGCCTGCGAGTTGGTATGTGAAGAGGGCCAAACATCCCAAGAGGTAGATTATGAAGAAGAAGACGATGGCATGACAGACATCGAGGAAGAAATCGATTTGGAGGTGGGAGGTAGGAAAAGAGGGGTGTCACGCAATATGTTGCTAAAGCAGTTATATCAAGAAGGTGTGCGCGAAGTGGATCTATTGGGCGAGCCCTCTAGGCGAGTGTTTGATTTTTACGTACTATACAGAATGCCCAAAAGGAAGACGAGAGTGCCACGGGTTGAGAAGTATGGGTCCCCTCCCATGATACTTCATCCTACCACTGGATGGTTCGCACATGGAGAGTTGAGAGATCAGAGTGGGGGCAAGAGGTATTGCAAGCCGAAGTAACGAAAAGAGTCGAAATAAAGGAAGACGGCCAAGAGGTAGAAATCGATGCAGCGGAAAAAGTTATCTTTAGGAAACCCTCCACCAGACTAACCAGGCATCTTAGGCCATTGTATGTGAAGGCCTAGATTAATGGAATTCCAGTTTCAAAGATTCTTATAGACAACGGGGTCACTATAAACACCATCCCGTCCAGAATGATGAGAAGATTTGCGAAAAAGGAGGATGATATGATCCTACAGAAGTTATCCTCACAAGCTTCAACGGGGGGGGGGTGACGTCGGCCAAAGGAGTGATGTCGTTGGACATCACTGTGGGGACTACCACAAGGACCACAGTTTTCTTCGTGATAGATGGTCCTACCAGCTATAATGTACTTTTAGGGAGAGATTGGATCCATGGGAGCCGGTGCATACCTTCATCGCTCCACCAGTGTTTAGTAATCTGGAATGATAAAGGAGAAGCAGAAGTGATACAGGAAGATCATAGACCATTCATGGCGGAAGCAAACTCTATAGAAAGATTCATGTACGAGGGGAATTGTGGGCCTGTTAGAGTAGTGCAAGAGAGAGAAGAAACTCAAGTCATCGGCTAAGTGAAGAACCATTCTCGGTTGACGCCCTAACAGAGATGTTCAACCAGATGAGGCCCAATATAGTAGCCCTTGAGAAGCCAGTCATTGGCATAAAAATGATCGACGAATCATGACAAGCAATCAGCAAAGAGGGAATGTGGCCGATATTCGGGCCTCAAAAGCTAAACCAATGGCTTTCAATAATAAGTCTGAAGAAAACGCAAAAAAGACAAAAGAGGCAGGAGCATTGGCAACGTTCAGGTGCAAGTTGGCCGTTTTTGAGTTGGAGCAGAATGTTGATGGAAAGATCTACAAGGTGGATTGTTTGGAGGAAGAGTTACTCACAAAAAGCCTGGATGATAAAGCAATAGGGATATCCAAATAGGGACACGCTCAGGCGCAAGATCCTCTTGTAAAAGTGAACATCGGCGACGAAGGGGAAGAACGCCCAACGTTCATCAGCCAAACACTCAGTAGGGAGGGCGAACGAAAGTTTTTTCACCTCTTTTAAAGTTAAAGAAACAAGACGAATTTTTCTGGCGGGAAGAACACCAAAAGGCTTTCGACAGCCTAAATGTATACTTATCGAATCCGTCTGTGTTGGTGTCACCAATCCATGGGAAGCCAATAAAAGTCTATATATCGGTGGAGCAAGGATCCATAGACGGAATGGTCGCGCAAGAAGACCAACTAGACGAGGAGAGAGCGATTTACTACTTAAGCAGACAGTTGACGAAGTGTGAATGTAATTATTCAGCTATAGAAAAACTTTGTCTCGCTCTATATTTCACATGTACTAAACTAAGGGCCTATTTACGGCCTGTAACTGTGTATTTGATATCCAAAGTAAATATAGTCAGGTACTTGTTTTCTCGCCCTGTTTTATATCAGAGAATTGGCCTTTGGACATTGGCCCTTTCTGAATTTGAAATACAACACATACCTCAAAAGGCAATTAAAAATCAAGCTTTAGCCAACTTCTTGGCTGATCATCCATATTTGGACATGCCTAAGGAGGTTAATTTAGAAGTGAATTCGCTCGAAACAAAGCCTTGGGTTTTATATTTTGATGGATCAAAAACTTACCAGGGCGCGGGGGTTGGTATAGTTTTAATAAATCCTCTGGGAGTCTATTACAAGTACGCTCTCACCTTGGAAAGAGCATGTACTAACAATCAAGCTGAGTATGAAGCATTGATCACGGGACTAGAACTGTTAGTAGAGCTGAAAGTGAAGAATGTAATTATCCGGGGAGATTCTCAGTTGGTAATATACCAATTAACGGGCGATTTCAAGTGCCAGAGCGATTCTGTGGTAAAGCAACACGATCTCGTCCAAGAGCTTTTGGAGGAATTTGATGAAGTGGAGCTTCAGTACATAAGCAGGATTTACAACGATGTAGTGAACGAATTAGCCCAAGTCGCCTCGGGTTATTCAAAGGTGGTAAATGCAACAACAACTTGTGAGTACGGAATAATCCTGCCCGCCGTACAAAGGAGGATAAAGGGAAGCAGTATTCATTGTATACAAACCGGGGATGCGATGGATTGGAGAGAAGAACTAAAGAAATTTTTGGAAGAACCTGGTGGAAGAAACGACAGAAAAATGAAACTGCGTGCATTGAATTATGTCCTCATAGACAACCAACTATACAAGAAGCGTTCAGATGGGGTGTTATTAAAGTGCATAAGTTTGAGCGAAGCTAAGACCATTATAGCAGAAGTCCATGAAGGGATATGTGGGGCCCATCAAGCCGGCCAAAAAATGAGATGGCTGATTATTAGGAGTGGATACTTTTAGCCCAAAATGGGAGAATCGTGCATACAATATGCAAAACGTTGCTTAGTGTGTCAGAGGCACGGACCAATCCAAAGAGCGTCAGCCAAGGAAATGACGCCTATTATTAAACCTTGGCCGTTTAAAGGTTGGGCTATTGATTTAATAGGGAAGATTTATCCCCCATCGTCCAAACAACACACGTTCATCATTATAGCAACGGACTTCTTTACTAAATGGGTAGAGGCTGTCCATTTGAAAGGAATTTCCCAAAAGAACGTCATAGAATTCATTCACAACCACATTATTTATAGATTCGGGGACCATAATGGTAGACCATGGAACCTCGTTAAATGGAAATCTAGTAAAGGAGTTCTTGGACGAATTTGACATCAAACTAGTTAACTCTACACCTTATTACGCTTAGTCTAACAGGCAAGCAGAGTCGTCCAACAAAACCCTAAAGAGCATTGTACGAAAAATGTTGGACGAAAATGCCAGGAATTGGCACGAATGTTTGAACAATGCCTTGTAGGCTTACAGACATCTCCACGAATGAGTACAGGTGTAACTCCATTTTAGCTAACTTATGGACAAGAAGCAATACTACCTATGAAGATCAACATGCAATCAATTCGAACAAGTTTACAGAACCATCTATATGAAAGCGACTATGCAAAACTGATGGTTCAGAATCTTTTAGAACTGGACGAATTGAAGTTGGACGTCCTTGATAGATTGCAAGTTCAGAATCAAAAAGTGGCTAAATATTACAACAACAGAGTGATAGTCAAATTATTTAGCGCGGGCGATTTGGTCTGGAAAACCATACTCCCGTTAGAAAGTAAAAATCCCAAATATGGGAAATGTTAGCCTAGTTGGGAAGGACCGTTCAGGGTAAGCAGTGTGTTGTCCAACGGAGCTTATCATTTGGAGGATCTAGATAACACGAAACACATAATATCCATCAACGGAAAATACTTGAAAAAATATGTTCCTTCCATATGGGAGGATGAAGAAATATAAATACATTGTATTTCGCCGGAAAAGGAGCGTAGTTATCGCACAAACAAGAAGATAGGGAGGTTAAATGTGCCTAAACAGATACCATGAACATGTGCAGGAAAGAAAGCCAATCATATTTCATTGATAAAATGGAGTATCAATACACTGTTATGACTAGGAAAAGAAAAGGAAATAATGTTCCAGAAAGAGTCGGTTATATCTTTCCCCAAAGAGAACGTCCCTGCTCTCTAAGAGCTTGCCACTCCTCGCCCTGGCCCTTCGAAGCAGCGGCCAACTCGGCCATGCATCCTTCATCAACAGTGATGTTTGAGAGGCGTTTAAGGACTGACTTGGCTCGTTCTAGCTCCGAAGAAGCATTCCTCTTTTTAGCAGCCAGCTGAGCCCTGCAATCGTCCATTTTTTCCTGGATTTCTTTTAGCTCTGCAGTCAGAGACGCCATTATAAAGTCTTCCAGGATGACTTCAGAAGAAATTTCATCAAGGATGCCTTTACTTTTCTCGAATTCAGTACTGAGGGACTCCTTCTCATCTAGCGCACGAATGAATTGAATATTTTGCTCCTTCAGCTCTGCGTTCCTGGCCAACAAGGAGTTCTCCTCAGACTGAACGATCTTTAGGGCCAGTTTTATATCATGCGGGATATCAAGAGATGGAAGAGGAAATGCTTGGGTCATTCGCGTACTCAGTTCCTCAAACCTGTCCCGTTGATTGGAAGCTCCGGCCGAAGTAATGTCCAAATCCAAGAAAGAGGTAAAATCAAGGATTGACTGTTTAAAAATATTTCTATTTTCTTCGGAAGGCATGACAGACGGGGGAGGAGAGTGAGATATAGGTGCACGGGAATAGTATCATTGAACATTTCTTCTACAGATGATGAAAAGCAAATAGTGCGAATTGGGAATTACCTCATCTGTCATTTTGGGTGAGGAAGAAGGAGTTACGTCCTCAAGGGACCCAACTGTGGTAGATTTTTTACCTTTGGTAGGATGATTAACGCCCATGACAGCAGGCAAATCTACAGGTGTCCCTATAAAGAATAACGAACAGTGAATAAAATGTGACAACGGGGCATATGGGGAATGTTAATGTACAATAATTACCTTCTAGCACTACGCGTGGAGGATCAACACCCTGGAGGATAGGAATCTCTTGAGGGAGATGGGTGGCCGAGGGTCTCTGGTCTTTTGACCCCTTCTCTGATGAAGTTCCCTCATTGGCCTTGCCTTTCTGAGATTCCAAATGAAACTATGAATACAAAGAAGTTACCGTATGAGTAAATGGAGGCGACAAAAGGTTAGAAGTTACCTTTCCGCTAAAAGGGACGTCCTCATCATCTTCATCCTCGGACAAACTTGCAAGTATGACGGCAGGCCGTTTACGGCTAGAAACATCTGTCGATGATGATTGCTTCCTGTGAGTGGATGGAGATGGTGGTCTGATGGATAGGGGAGCAACTGCTATTGGGGAGTCAGGAGAGAGAATGCCTGGACTCTCTAACGAATGAAAAGCACGATGAACATCGCTCGCGAAGAGCCTACATTTGATGGATGGCCAAAACTGGTCAAAGAGAGGATGCACAACGGAAGAAGGATTAAAGGGTGCCAAGCAAAGCCATCGGCTAAGAGATTATTCTGGCTCTTGATAGCTTCAACCTCTGTTCTACTGATGGTTTGGAATCACTCTAATAGACTCCTAGAAAAGCAGGGAGGTACAGGCCATGCCTGCCCAAAGCCAAGTTGGTGGGCAAAGAATTGGGGATCATAGAGTTCAATCCTCGCATTTGCATTGGTACCGGTAACAATGTCATGAAACAAGTCTTTACTAGTCAGATATTGGATCCAAATAGGCAAGGAAGTACGCGCATTGTCCAGTGTGGCAGGGGGTTGCACATAAGAAGGAACCTGATGGGCAGAGAAAGGAAAGAGAGTAGGAACCAAATGCAAATTATAGAAGAAAGTGAATACATCCCTACTGGATGATTTTATAACATCCAACTGGTGGATAATTAGCCCGTAACAAGAAGCGGAAAGAGGAGAAATTGATGAAGTATGGAATTGTGGGAAGTACGCTCTCAACTACAATTAAGCAAGCCAAAGGGGCCCACTCCCAGTGGGAGACGCTCCATTCCTCAGCTGGTGTTGGAGAGAAGCCATACCTCTATAAAAGGCGGCCAGAAAGAAAGAGCAAAGGTTTAAAGACCTACCGCGTCCTAGTTCATTCGCTATAGGAAAATATGACATGGAGGGCTTGAGACTAGGGTCGCAAAGGACATACTTGCATAGCCATACTTGGAGGAAGGCTATGGGCTCAGTGTGAGTGGGTTCTACCAGAGGATTATTGTTGTAAATCTCCTGCATACCCGAATAAGAATCAGTAAATTTCTTGTCAAATTTTGGAGCAGTTGCAGATACTGAAATAGCAGGGGAAATCGTATCTCCCAGAGGCGGGAGGTTCACTAAAGCACCAACATCTCTCAAAGTGACAGACGTTGGACCAAGGGGAAAGATGAAGGTGTTAAATTCAGAGGACCAAAAACTCAAAGCTATGGGAAAAAGGACGGGGTCATAAATAGGAGGACGTAAAGTGATCTCCAACAAATCAGAAAATTTAGCCCGGTCAAAAATCTCCTTTGTGGGGCCATGGACCACCCACGCGTGTGCCACCGGTGAAACGTAGTGTCAGCCTTCGGCCAAGTACGTATACCCTTCTCACAGATTGACTTTAGCGGAAAAGGGTTTAAGAGGGTAGGTCTTGAGTACAAGGAAATAACTGACCCACAACCACTCGTCCAACTGAGTCAGCATCATTAAAGGATGGACCCAAGAAAAATTCATTCTTGTCAAGATTGGCTGGAGAAAGAGGAGCTGGGTTCACATATGGTTTTGTAAGGAGTGTCTTGAAGTCGTCGAAGGAAAGGAAATTTTCGGATTGCTTCCCTAAAGATGATATTGTTAGTAGAATGCGTGTAAAGTATGAAGGTTGAGGTGAAATGGTAGATGGTGAACAGTAACCTTTATAGGAGGAAGAATAAGGCAGTGATGGTGAACGTAGATGAAAGTGGGAGAAAGTGCGAACGTGGGTGAAGCGACGTGATGAAGTAGCGCACCCTTTGAAAAACGAGGGTTATGAAGCGTCAAATCTTTTGCAGAATGAGGAGGGGCGCCATTGAGAAATGTAAAGGCGCGGCGCCTAATATAATACCATACATAAACTATTTTTTGTATTAACTATTATTTTTTTATTTTTGGGAAACATCTCATCTTGAAAGTCCAAGCTTAAGATGCGATTTATAGAAGGAAAAAAAAAAAAACCAAACGAATTTACAAACAAGAAGGGACGTAAGCCAAACCTTCCAAAGCAATCAAATTGATACAAATTGGCCGCTAGCTGAATCAGAGTACCTAACTTCGGCCAATTCAGGTTATTTTAGACCATCCCCTACAAACTCAGGAATGAAGAAGTTTAAACAACCAACAACCACAGATTTTGATTTCAGTTATTTAAATTTATAATGAAAAATAAAAAAATGATCAGAATCAGTAAATAAATAAAAACAATGTGAAAATGATCTTAAATTTGTAAAATTAATCCAATTTAATTGGATTTTCCTTAAAAATTCGTATAGTTATTATTTATTTTAATTTGATGAGAAAAAATCAAATTATACAAAAAAAGTCTATCATCCACTTCTTTTTGAGAAGAATATGATGAAGAGCAATAAATGAAAAGAAAAACGTCAAATTTAAAGAGAATATGTAAGTTGAGTTTTGCATATATATTGTATGAGCCTAATTTTGTAATTCAAAAGTTTTTTTAAGAAAGAAAATTTCATTTATTCAACGTTAAGTCTAGAAATGGAGTTAATATGTTCACGGTATCTCTAAAACACTTATAAATTCATTGAATATTTTCTCGTAAAGCGATAAAACAATTCAGCGGTTTACAATTTTATTAAAATATTAAAAAATAATTATATGCAGTAGAAAATTGTGAAACTTCATTTCTTAATTTTATTGACATATATAGACAAAAGACTCATTTTACATATATATATATATATATATATTATTTATATTTTCATTAATAATTTTTTTATTGACATATAATTAAATATGCATTTAATTGAACATAATTAAATGTATCACATTTAAAAATTAAAAATTATTAATCATGCAAATGATCTCTTAAGTTGAATCCCACGTTCGTGCACCACAAATCTTGAGGTTATTTTTCACTTTCGTGCATCGTCAATATTGCTTAATTTATTACATTTATTTATATATAATCTTAGAATCTCGTCTAGGAGAATATAAAACTCATGATTTTCATTTTAAACTTGGTTTCAAGAGCGGGTTATGTGTGGCCATCATGGGTAGCAGTGGAGGGTTAATGTTGATGTGGCAAGAGGAGTGGGAGATTCAGATTCTTTTCTTCTCGAAATTTCAATTCCATTCGGTTGTATCGCACAAAAATGGACCGCAATGGAATCTCATTAATTTTTATGGAGACCTAGTAGCCTTTGAACGTCGTCACTCTTGGACGCTATTACGGAGATTGGTGCAGGGAAGTGCTTACCCAGTTTTATGCATAGGAGATTTTAACGAGATTTTGATGGCAAATGAGAAATTAGGAGGTAGTGACCGTATCAGATATTCTATGGATGGTTTCAAGGAGATGCTAAATGATTACGAGGTCAGAGATCTTGGTTTCTTGGGTCCAGAATATACATGGGCTAAACACTCTCGAGCGAAGAATAATATTTTTGAAAGGCTGGATAGGACATTGGATAATTTAAAATAGAGAGACATGTTCCCTTTGGCTTTGGTTTCCCATCTTGATTTCTATGGCTTAGACCACCATGTTATTGAGCTTGTTTTGCAGCAAAATAGTGGGGTACCTCATACACGGAATAGGCAACGGAAATTCAAGTTTGAGCCACTGTGGCTATGCGAGACGGGAAGCATATATGTTATACAAGAAGGGTGGAGGCTTAGTTGTGACGCTCGTGTGAGGAGTGAAGGGTTGGTAGGGCTGATGGGCTTAGCAGATCCAGAGAGACTCTAGATGAATGTAATAGGGATAAGAAGGTCGTAGTGGGGGACTGCGATGGGAGAGACGTGGGGAACAACTGCATCGACAATTTTGTGGGTAAAACAGATGCATGCAGAAACATGTTGGTGCAGTAGGGTGGCAAAATTAAGGAGTTACCGGGTAAAATTAAGGCAATCCGTGAAAAACTAAAACGTTTTAAGGCGAAACCTTTCTCGGTTAGAAACTTTGAAAAGACTCGAATTGGATTGGTTGCATCATGGTGATTGCAATTCAAAGCTTCTCCATAGAAAAGCGTCGGCCCGTAATGCTAGTAACACAATTTATGGTCTGTTTGACGAGGGAGGCACGTGGAGATCAGTTATTGAGGGAATTGGAGATGTGGTGATGACCTATTTTCACAGCCTATTCCAATCAACTCATCCATCCCTGAGGAGATTGATAATGTTATCCACTCTGTTAATCTGGTTGTCTCAAGGAAAATGAATGAAACTCTGGGGACAACTTTCACAGAAAAGGAGGTACGAGATGCCTTGTTCTTGATGGGCCCACATAAGGCATCTGGTTATGATGGTTTTCATGCAATTTTCTATCAGAAATCTTGGGAAGTGGTGGGTAAGTATGTGGTGGAGGTGTGTCTAGCGGTGTTGAATTGGGGGGAGTCGGTGGAGAAACTAAACCATATGAACGTAGTGTTAATTCCAAAAGTTCAAAATCCAAAAAATATACAGGAGTTCAGGCCAATTAGTCTCTGTAATGTGATCTACAAAATTATCACCAAAACCATTGCTAATCGATTGAAGATCATCTTAGGGGATACGATTTCTCAAAACCAGAGTGCTTTCGTCCCAAGCAGACTCATTATGGATAATGTGATTGTTGGCTTTGAGACCATGCACTCCATCTCTTACAAAACCCAGGGACATAATGGACTGATGGCGATGAAATTGGACATGTCAAAAGCATATGATAAAGTTGAATGGGGTTTTCTTTTAGCTACCATGTTGAGGATGGGTTTTAATATTGATTAGGTGGGTCTGATCATGTGATGTGTTACATCGCCTACTTTCTCTTTTATTATTAATGGAGAAGAAAGGGGATTGAGGCAGGGATGCCCCTTATCTCCTTATATTTTCTTGCTGTGCACTGAAGGATTATCCTACTTGCTTACTAGAGCTACTCGGAGAGGAGATATTAAAGGTGTTTCAAGCTCAAGGTATGGTCCTCGAATTAGCCATTTATTTTTTGCTGATGACTCTCCCTCTCTCGTTTTCTGTAGAGCCACTACTCATGATAGTCAGCATATTTTGAACTTGTTACACAAATATGAAACAGCTTCGGGGCAAAAAATTAACTTGATGAAGTCGGGAATTGCATTCAGTCCAAATGTCCCAGAATAAGAAAGATTTGATATTCTTGAGTTATTTCAGCTTCAAACAACTAGACCACATGATAAGTATTTGGGATTTTCGTCCCTGATACGGTGCAGGAAAGTGGAAATTTTCCAGATCTTAAAAGACAGAGTGTGGCGAAAGCTGCAAGCATGGAAGAACTACTAATTCTCGTCTAGTGGTCGGGAAGTTCTCCTTAAAGCTATGGGTCAAGCCATTTCGACCTATGTAATGGGAATATTTAGAATCCCCGCATCCTATATGGAAGGGATACAGAAAATGGTGTCATCTTTTTGGTGGGGTGGATCAGAAACCAAAAGAAGCGTACATTGGTATAAATGGCCCCAAGTGTGCAAAACCAAGGTAGTTGGGGGCATGAGCTTTAGAGATCTAGGACACTTTAATCAAGCACTTTTGGCAAACAAGTTTGGCGAATCCTACAGAACCCAAATTCATTGGCAAGTCATGTCCTTAAATGCAAATCACTTTCATGATGAACTTCTTTCAGAGCAGGTTCGAAGACATGGGTCATTTCTATGGACAAGCTTTATTTGGGGTCGTGAACTCTTAAGGCAATGTGTCATTTGGCGGGTTGGAAGTGGAGCGAATATTTCAGCCTTCAATGATCCATGGATTCCCAATGTAGTTTCTTTCAAATCTATGATCCGGCCAGTCCCACAGATTAACAACGTCTCTGATCTTATGCTTGATGGGGAGTGGAACCATTCACTAGTAGAGGAGATATTTGACCAAGTAGATAGAGATGCTATTCTAAGTATTCCCCTTGGAAAATTTCGGAAATCAGACCGTATGATATAGAGGCACACTAAGCATGGAGACTACATCATTAAATCTGGATATTGGTTGGCGCAATCAAAAGATAACCCAGTATCAGAGGTGAGAAGTAGCTGTAATACTGACGCAATATGGTGGAGATTGTTAAGGGCTTTGAATGTCCCACTCAAGGTTAGAGTGTTTATGTATAGAGCATTCAATAATATCATCCCGACCTATGCCAACTTGTGAAGCCATCATGTACCTACTACCATGCTATGCGCTCTTTGTTGTTTGGACTATAAAACAACTCTCCATGCCTTAATCAGATGTGAGTGTCCTTACACTATGTGGATTCACACTGACATGGGGAAAATGATTTACGAATTCAAAGGGAACGAATTCTCGAATTTTATACTATTTGCACACAGCAGACCGAAGGTGAGCGATTTTGAAAAAGTGTGTATGACAGCGTGGAAAATTTGGAGTAATTGAAATGGGATGATTCATGAGAAGAGTATACCACCATTAGAATGCCAATGGGAGAGGCTATTGAAATATCTGGACGAGTATCAAGATGCATAAATTACTCTTAAGGTACCTAATTCGACCACTTCGAATCTACCTAAGGCATCTCGTAGAAGACATTGGCAGGCCCCACTGAAAAATATGATCATTCTTAACGTTGATGCCGCAATGAGGGTTGAAAACAGGCAGATTGGCATTGGGATCATCATCTGTAACCACCTTGCGGAAGTAATAGGCTCACTCAGTAAATGTTTACATGGGAATTTCTCACCACTCACAGGGGAATTATTAGCCATCCAAGAAGGGCTTGAATTTGCAAACTAGCTTGGGCTTCAAGTTCATATTGTGGAAACTGACTCCTTGCTCTCGGTCCAAACAATCAATCATCATTTCCCTTTCTCGCCAGTGTTGAAAGTAGTAGAGGATTGCAGACAACTTATGGCTCAGATGATGAACTTCTCTATTCGACACAGTTCAAGACTA
Source organism: Ligustrum vulgare (assembly GCA_963555705.1). NCBI lineage: Eukaryota > Viridiplantae > Streptophyta > Magnoliopsida > Lamiales > Oleaceae > Ligustrum > Ligustrum vulgare. The sequence continues at coordinate 45,623,156 of OY743176.1, read as the reverse complement.
GCAAACCAGGTGGTTCATGAATTAGCATTATTGGCTAAGACTTCTAGGATTGATGTTATACGTTGTGAAGAGGTTCCAACCTCTATTGTTAAGTTTGTGGACTATGATTCCTCGCACATGACTAATTAATATAAAGGTGGTTTTTCTAAAAAAAAATGATACATTTGACATAATAATTGTTAAAATTGAAATGATTATAAATGCTCAAATAACTTTTTAACCACAAATTCTATCTCGAAGATACAAAAAAAAAAAAAAAAAAAAAAACTAAAAATAACGAAGGTTGAGTAGCAACCGAACACAAGCTAAAGAACATCATATAGAGTTGTTTGGTGGCTAGGGAGAGATTATACGTTGGTTTTTTCGGCCGTCATTTTTTTTTTAAGGTAAAATGTGTGGTTGAAAATTGGAGAGAGAAAATGTTTGGTTAAAAAGTGATTTTGAGAAATTGTGTTGTTTATAAATTGGTTTATAAATTGTAATGTATTAACTTATTTAAGTTGGCATTTTCTATTTTTCTACATTTTTGTAATTTAAGTAAATTTAATTTAATTATTAAACACGTGTATTTAGTAATTTATTAAGTTTAATTAAATTACGTGATTATTTATTGGACTTGATATTGTATTTATCTCCTATATGTTAGTGATAATGATTTATTTTTTGAAGATAATGTTTGTCACTTATTATTCTTGATAAGTATTGTGATAATATTTTAGCCTTGCTAAAATATTCCTATTGGAAAAAAATAATGGTCTTTATTTCTTGGTATCCAAGTTTGTGTATATCACTTGGTTGGTAAGTGATTCACGTATGGTAAGATTTTTTTATTTCATAATTATCTATAATTATCTTACTTTGTCTCTATTTAACTTGTAATTATCTTTGATTTATTGCAGGTAATAGAGATTTTGAGATTTTGCACAACTAGGATTCTTGATGGTCAAGCAATTCAGTTGTGCCTATATAAAGGAAGACAGGGGCGTGTTCTTCCTCAAGCCAGTGAAGCCAATTTTTTTTGAAATAACAAGAACTATAAACGGCTTGCTTCTCGACAAGTTCTCCATTGCATGAATATAAAAAATTATTTAACGCTTATTCATTTATGAAAAAACAAATCCTCAAATTACAAATCTAAGAGGTTCTTCGGGAGAAGTTTTCAATCACTACAAATAGAAAAGACTTTCAGCCAAAAGATCAAACGGGAGGTTTGGATCGAGATCGAACGAGAGTTTGGATTTGATGAAGATTGTTGCAGTGTCAAGGAAAGCTACTAAAGAGTAGTGGGATGCTAGCTCATATTACAGGCCATAGAAGAATTAGGGAGATTCATTAATTCATGGATGTTTGATAAGTTTATGCGTAAATTTATCTTGTAGCTTTAGTGAACTGTGTAACAACTTTTCTTAATTAGTGATTGATTTTTGTCCACAGAGTACGGGCACGTGGGTTTTCCCTGAAAAGATTTTTCCCACAAGCTCAAATATCATGTTCAATTTTACATTCTACATTGTTTACTTATTCTGTTCACGTTCTATAATCCAAACAAATATGGAATAACATGATTCATTTGGATCTATGCTAAACAAAACTACACGTTTTCTGTTAATACTTAACTATCCAGATAAATCTGTAATAGTCAGTTACGTTTTAAACAACTTTAAATTTTCAATTGGTATCAAAGAGGGTTCACTTCTAGAAAGTGAGATCCGGTTGTCTAAAATGGAAAATTTTGGATCTCTTAGACCACCTTTGTTGACTGGTAATAATTATTCATATTACAAAATTCGTATGAAAATTTTTATTCAGTCTATAGATGAACGTTGATAGACATTTGTCCTTAATGGTTACATAGCACCCACTATCATTGCTGGAGGTATTGTCACAGCTGTATCTAGAAGTGCATATACTGTTGATGAATTAGTTAATGCAAATTGGAATTCAAAAGCACTTAAAGCTATTGTTTCTTTGGTTGATCCAGGTCAATTCAGGCTGATTTCTTCCTTAAGAACAGCCAAAGAAGCATGGGATGCTATGAGAGTAGCAAATGAAGGAACAAATGCTGTCAAAACCTCGAAGCTACAAATGATCGCTCTTGAGTTTGAACAACTATCTATGGATGAGCAAGAAGACTTCAAAAGTTTCTACGCCACATTGAGTGATCTCACAAACTCAGCTGAAGCCCTTGGTAAAACATACTCCAACGAGCAGATTGTGCAAAAGATTCTTAGATCTTTACCAAACATATTCCATGCAAAAGATATAGCCATTGAAGAAAGTAAGGATCTTTCAACCATGTGAGTTGAGAAACTTGTAGGCTCATTAATGATCTATGAGTTAAATCTGGGCCGAAGAAAGAAAGATAAGAAACCAGGGATTGCTTTCAAAGTAATCGATGAAGAGCCAGATGAATCTGGGGAGACAGATGAAGATGAAAGCTTGGCACTTCTCACCAGACAATTTAAGAAATCCCTCAAGGGCAAACAGAAAGAAAGATCTTTAAACCTTCAAGGGAAGAATCAAAATCAACAAAAACAGAGGAAAAACAATTTCTATCCCAGTAACAATGCTAACTCATCTGAAGGAAAGCTTAAGAATCATATTCAATGTAGAGAATGTGAAGGATATGGATACATCGCAACAGAATGTCCCAACACTCTAAAGAAAACCAAAGGAATGAAGGCCACGAATGTTACGTGGAGTGACGAAGACATAGATGAATCTGAATCAGATTCAGATAACAGAAATTCTGAAAAATAGGTAACTACTCTTACTACTTTACAGTTATCTAGTACTAATTCTGAAAATTCATCTTATGTACGTACTAGCTCAGATGAATCTGGATCAAACACTGAAAATTTGAAGAAGAAACTTCAAAAGGAAGGAGAGAAGATACAACTGTGATAAGCTGTGGCTGAACACAACAGGGAAAGTAATCCAGATGTATATTCATTCCCAGAAGACGAAGATGATGAGGTAAGCAGGTTGAATGCAGAGCTCACTAAAGCACAAGACAAGACAAGATCTAGAAATTGGTACTTGGATCTATTTAGCTTGATGAAATTATGAACCATGGGAGACCTGCTAGCATAAAAAGTGGACTTGAATATAAAGATAAGGGTAAAACTTATGAAAACGAGATGGTCTTTGTGAAAGAAATAGGATACAGGAAGGAGCAAAGTAGAAACTACTCAGATGCATCTACTTCAAACTACTCAAATGCATCTACTTCCTACCATTAATTTAGTACTGGTGGAACTCAGTACTCACATCTAGCCAGGAACCATACAGGTAGACAATATCAATTGAATATGTACAAGCAAGATGAATTTGTCCGTCAGACTGGTAGAAAATTTCAACCTTGTCAGAATCGTAAAGATACATCTGTGTTCCAGGAAGTAGAGTCTGATCAGTTGGAGATTCCACCAAAACACTAAGATGAAATTTGAAAAATAGTAGAGAAACCACATCTAGTAGAAAGTCAGAATAATACTGAAAAATGTGACACTGATGAATCTGGATGTCTAGATACATCCGTCTTTCCAGAGACTTCTGACTACCCAGATACACCTGATATTGCAGAACCAGAAGTGTTAAAAAGACCATCTGCTAGAGTTTAAAAAGCTCATCCACTTGACAAAATTCTCATTGATCTGTATAAAGGACTGTAACCAGAAGATAATTTGCTGCCGATATGGGAAACATATGCCATATGTCCCTAATTGAGCCGAAAAATGTCAAAGAAGTCTTGACAGATGAAAACTGGGTACAGGCAATGCAGGATGAACTCAACCAGTTTGAAAGAAATAACGTCTGGGAATTGGTGCCCCATCCAAAAGACGAAAATGTAATTGGGACCAAATGGATCTTCAAACATAAGTCAGATGAACAAGGGAATGTGGTCAGAAACAAAGCCAAACTTGTTACTCAAGGTTACACCCAGATTGAAGGGATAGACTTTGGTGAAACGTTTGCTCCTGTAGCCCGACTAGAATCCATCAGACTGTTTCAGCAGTGTCCTACTACATTAACTTCAGATTATATCAGATGGACGTCAAAAGTGCCTTCCTAAACGGTGTACTTAATGAAGAAGCTTATGTGGAGCAGCCACAAGGATTCAGAGATCCATATCACCTGAACTATGTCTTTAAACTCAAAAAGGCTTTATATAGGTTGAAACAATCCCCCGGAGCTTCGTATGAAAGACTCACATCATTCTTGCTAAGAAAATGATACAAAAGGGGAGGAATTGATAAAACTCTTTTCATTAAGCATATGAATCCTGGACTAACTGTAGCTCAAATATGTGTTGATAACATTGTATTTGGGTCTACCTCAAAGTCCAAAATTGATTAATTTCTAAATACAATGAAAAGAGAATTTGAAATGAGTATGATTGATGAAATAACATTTTTCCTTGGTTTACAGGTACAGCAGGATGAATTTGGCATATTCATATCTCAAGCAAAATATGCTAAAAATTTGGTGAAGAAGTTTGGGCTTGAAGATGAAAAGGCTATGGAACTCCCATGACAACTACACTGAAACTTTCAAAGGATGACTCTGGTAAGGACGTGGATCCATCTCTCTACAGAAGCATGATTGGAAGTCTTTTGTATCTGACTGCTAGTAGACCAGACATATCCTTCGGTGTTGGAGTGTGTGCAAGATATTAGGCTAAACCTAAGGAGTCTCAAGTAGCTGCTGCAAAAAGGATCATTAGATATGTAAGTGGTACATTAAGTTATGGAATTTGGTTTACAAGAGATACCACTGTCTATCTTGTAGGATATTCAGACGCATATTGGGCTGGGAATGTTGATGATCAGAAGAGTACATTCGGTGGTTGTTTTTACATTGGAAACAACTTGGTAGCTTGGCTATGCAAAAAACAAAACTCAATATCCCTCTCCATGGCTGAAGAAGAGTATATTGCAGTTGGTAGTTGTTGTACACAACTCCTTTGATAAAACAAATGTTGAAAGATTATGGGATTTCTACAAAGCCACTATGTATTGTGACAACACCAGACTATCAACATCTCAAAAAACCTTGTCCAGCACTCTAGAACAAAAGACATTGATATCAGACAATTCTTCATCAGAGAATTGGTGGAACAAAAGATTATCAATCTGAAGCACATACAGACTAATCTATAGCTTGCAGATTTGTTCGCTAAAGCCTTCGATACTGTCAAATTTGAAAACCTTAGTAAACAAATTGGAGTATCACCTCCTCTAGAATAGGATCATGCATATTTAAAAAAAATTGCATATTTTTATTTATTTTTTTCTCTTTTGCATGACTTATCCTATTCTTATACTAAGTATAGATCATATTTTTTGGTTGTAGATATATCTGAGTGCTTGAGGCTGATAATGAGACAGATACTTCTGGCTGGTGTTAGTTAACATGTTTCCAAATAAATCTAACTAGTACTCAAATCTGGGTAATTAAAGGAATATGTCACTACTGTCAAAGCTATCTGGTTGGCTACTGATTGAGGTTCTATATTCTATGTGTAGACCTATGATCTGAATCATACTTTTAGCATTGCATGCATTTTCTTATTGTCCAAGGGCAAGGCTAGTGGAAAAGAAGCCGTCAATCCAAGCCAAGTTCATATCCTTTATGTTCAAAAATTTAAGAAAAAGAAATCAAAAGGAAAGGGGGGAAAATCTAGTAAGATAACTTCTGGGGAATGTTTGAAAGTGTCAATCCAAGCAAAGTTCATACCCTTTTTCTAATCTAAAGGGGAAAATCTAGTAAGATAACTTTTGGGGATTGTGTGAAGCTATTTTCACCTCCAAAAGACATTGCCAAAATATTGAAAAAGTCAACAAGCCGGATTTGAGAAAATGCACTTTATATATATATATATATATATATATTGATCGGTCTGATTGTGTACTATGGTGATAAATCAATAAGTTAGAGCAATCATAAGGTTTTGACAGTATGTGGATGACTAAGGGTTGCTCGGATCACATACACACTTTAATCCAGTCAATCATGTACATGGTGGACTATACACTGCCAGATGATGAGGAAATAGAGAAATCTGAAGAAGTAGTAGAAGAAGAGGCTACGAAGCCAGACAGAAAGGGAAAGGAAAAAGTGGCAGATATAAGGCCTGCAAAGAAAAAGAGATCGAGCACAAAGGCGATGCATCTGCAACTCCAGATGGATCTAGGTATGATCTTTCATCATTTGTTAGCACTCCTATGTAGACTGCGAAAGGTATGTTTACACCTTTCAATTTTAAATTCTGGTCGACTAGTGCATATGCTGATTTCCAAAAATACATATCTAGTAAGAGAATGCATTATGAGTCTCGAATATTTGTAGAAGAATTTCATGATTTTGGGATTGATGATATAGCGAGTCATTTTGGTTTGGAGAAATTGTCTCGATGTGAGGGGGAGATCAATAAAACTTTGGCTAAGGAATTTCTGGTTTATCCATGGGTTATTTCACAGTATTTGATTGATCAAGGTATTAAGAAGTGTCACTTACAGACAATTGAATAGGGTAAAATGCAAGACGAATCTTGACACATAGACTTCTCATCGAAAACAGAATCTGGGTGGTACAGATGAAGCTGGAAAGCAGGATATGTCTGGACATGATGGCAGAATTGGACAACTGGAAGAAGAAGTGGTTGCTCTTAGAGCAGAAGTTGTTGAACTCAAAACCACTGTCAAAAAGCTTGAGGACAAGCTGAATATGCTCTCTGTAAGATCTTCCAGAACTGTGACCGCAAGCTGGTACTAAAAAGAGGTAGACTAAGCCCAAGAAACCTACTGGAGCAAAGAAGTTGAAAAAGAACTAATAACCATCTCAGTAACAAAGGCTCAGTCCAGATGCATCTGACCTCACTAATTTTGAAGTTTTCTGAAACTCTACTTTTATTTTCAGTATATATGATTTGTAACTAATTTTAGAAATATGTAACTTCATTTTTGAAATATTGAAAATTAGAAGAACAAAATTAAAAAATTGTAAAACTGTCTCAATCAAGAAATGGAGAAAAATCTGGGATATTATCTATCTATATGGAATGGGAGTTAAACAAAGCGTAATTGAAAATTTAATGCAAATCTTGAAAAATCAATAATCCCTATGCAAGGTATTTCCTCCCATTTCTCGACTTTCACAATAGAGCCCTCAACAATTCCTTTTACTCCACCACCGGAACTAGCACTTTTAATTACTCCCTCTTCTCCAGACATACCTTATACCCATTTCTTTTCATCGACAATCAATCTCAAAAGCAATGATAAGCCCAAATATATTGCCGGCGATGATCCTCAACCAACATATTCTCTCTACCCCGGAAGTCCTGCAAGTACTCTCAGATCACCTGTTTCAAGAATGTCTAGTAACAACTTATCATCTTTTCCCCCTCAATGGTATTCTTCCATGTCTTCACAAGAAACTAAGATCACAAAATTTGATTCCCAAATCAGCATCTAAATCTTGAAAATTCTCTAATTTTGTCCCTTAAAGTTTGAGAATTTTCTAATTAAGCCCCTAATGTTTAAAAAATTTCAAATTTTGGTCCCAAAAGTTTGAAAATTTTCATTTTCAGTCCCTTAAAGTTTGAAAATTTTCTAATTCAGTCCTTAAAGTTTCCAAATTTACTATTTTGGACCTCTAAAGTTTGATTTTCTTTCAAATTGGGACCTAAAGTTTAGAATTTCTCTAAATTGGCCAATAAAGTTTTGGAAAAATTATAATTTAAGTCCTTCAAACTTAAATTTTTAACAATTGGCCACCTAAGGTTTAAGAATATTGTAATTGACTCTCTCAACTTAAGAATTGCTTTATTCTAAAGTTTTGAATTCTATAATTCAAATCCTAAAGTCAAATATAGATGCAAATCAATGAATTTCAGTTTCAAATCTTGGTACATCGGAATCTTTTGAGAGATATAATATTCGAAAGTAAGTTAGTTGAAGCAACATGTTGTCAAAGCAACCTCTCTTGTGGATATTAATTAACTTTGAATATTAAAAGGTATTTCTATGTGTTATTCATTGCGGATATTGATCGGCCCAAAGGAAGGTCAATATTTGGCTCGAATTTCACATGCACCTGTGGTGATAAACACGTGGCAATTATTTGGTTTAACGTGTGACCAATAAATCGGTCCAAAGAAAGGTTTATTGGTTAACATGTCTTATTGTCAGTGTTTGATCACTACACTAAGGGAAAATTAGGTGTTTGTGTGTTATCTCATGCGGATATTGATCGGCCCAAAGGAAGGTCAATATTTGGCCCGAATTTCACATGAACTTGTGGTGATAAATACGTGACGGTTATTTGGTTTTACGTGTGATCAATAAATCGGTCCAAAGAAAGGTTTGTTGGTTGACATGTCTTACTGTCAGTGTTTGATCACTACACCAAGAGTACCACTTATAAGTCAATATTTCTGTCCAAAGACTAAATATTGATGTTGTGCTAGGTATCTTGTGATGGGCCCTACCATTATTTGAAAGTATGATTTGCATAATAAGGTACTTATGTGAGTTATTTTGTTTAAGTGTTCTCTATTCGATTTCAAATTCTGCTAGTAGTATATCTACAAGCTCAAACTTAATCCCTGTATTTATGGAATAAACTTCAAGGATCAAGACAAGAACATTAACTTTTCGTTGGATGCATCGATCTAGACCGTGTACTAAGGATTGAGCAACCTACTCCTCTTACGGATGAAAGTTCATCTAATCAAATGGGGAACTTTGAGAAGTGGGATTGCTTAAATTACGTAAGTCACATGATCATTAAGTGCGGAATTCTGGAAGCCTTTAGTGGCATAGTATCTGAGGAGGTATATGATGCCAATGAATTCCTTGCCGAAATTAAGAAACGTTGTGCGAAAAACGATAAGGCTGAAACAAGCACGCTTATGCAAAGCTTGATTTCAATAAAGTATAAAGGTAATGGTAAAATAAGGGAGTACATCATATAGATGTCTCACACTGCTTCAAAACTTAAGGAACTAAAACTCGACTTGTCTAATGACTTGCTCGTGCATTTGGTATTGATATCGCTTCCTGCACAATATAGTTAATTTAAGGTTAGTTATAACTGTCAAAGTAGAAATGGACTCTCAATGAGCTCATTTCATAGTGTGCAAGCTTCTTGCACAATTCAGTCAATTTAAGGTCAGTTGTAACTATCAAATGAAGAAATGAACTCTAAATGAGCTCATTCTATTTTGTGTGCAAGAGGAAGAAAAGTTGAAGCAGGACAGAACAGAAAGTGTTCACTTGACAAACACCTCTAAAGATAAGGGCAAGAAAACAAATAAAGAAAATAAAGTTGTTAAGGGTTCAAAACAAGAGAAACCACATAAACACATTAAGGGTTGTTTCTTTTGTCAGAAATCTGGACATTTGAAGAAAGATCGTACATATTACCAACTAAAGCTGCTGCTAAAACCTTTTATGAGCTTTTGAAAGGCTTAAAGCTTAGTCCAAAGCATTTCTACATTTGGGGATGTCCAGCTAAGGCTAGGCTTTATAGGCCACATAAAGAAATTGGACTCCAAAACAGTTAGCAGCTGCTTTATTGGTTATTCTGAGCGATCGAGGGGCTAATAATTTTATGATCCCACACTTAAGTCAACTTTTGAAATGGGAAATGCAACATTTTTGAGGATGTTGAGTTTGGGGGGAGAAATAAGATTAGAGATATTGTCTTTAAGGAATAAGTTGAGGAAGGATCGGTTTCGATTCCTACTATTGCTTTTTACAACGTGCAAGTTTTTATGCATGTCATCGATCAAGAAGCATATCCGGAACCTCAATTAGACAATATTGAAGAACCTCCCATCCAAAATAAGGTAAATTTCAGAAGTATAAACTCAACAACCTCAATAACTAAAGCCATTAAGGAGATCCACGAGAGAAAGGGAAAAAAATACTATTCCGGATAATTTAAATAGTATTTTTCCAAGAACATAAGGAAATAATTGAATGGTGGAAGATGGTCCAATCAATTCCATCAGGCCATGCAGGGTTCTAATTCTCAAAAGTGGATTGATGTCGTAAATAAAGAGTATAAGCATATGCAAGACAATAAAGTTTTGGATCTTGTCCTATTACCAGAAGGTGCAAAGCCCATTGGTCTTAAATAGAATTTTAAACCAAGAGGGATTCGATAGGTAATGTGGAAAGATATAAGGTTCGTCTTGTATCTAAGGGCTTTACACAAAATGATGGCATTGATTGTAAAGAGACTTGCTCTTCGGTTTCAATGAAAGACTCTTTCAGGAAAGTCAGGTTGTTGCACATTTTGACCTCGAGTTATATCAAATGGATGTTAAGACGACGTTTCTCAATGGAGACATTGATGAGACGGTTTGCAAATTAAAGAAATCCATTTATGTACTCAAGCCAGCTTCCCGTTAAGGGTAATACAAATTTCATGAAGTAATTATCTCATTTGGTCTTGAGATTAATGTTGTTGATGGTCGTTTGTATTACAAGTTCAGTGGGAGTAAGTGCATTTTCCTGGTTTTATATGTTGATTATTGCTTGCCACTAATGATATAGGTATGTCACATAAAATTATGAGATTTTTGTCAAGGAATTTTGAGATTAAAAATCTTTGTGACGTCTCTTTTGTATTAGGAATTCATATACACCGGGATTGTTCTCGGGGTATTCTTGAATTGTCACAAAAGGGCTATATCGATAAAGTACTTAAGAGGCTTGGCATGCAAGACAGTAAATCAGGGGACAGCCCTATCGCTAAGGGAGACAAATTTAGTCTCGACTAATGCCCGAAAAGTTATCTTGAAGTTAAAGAAATGCAGAGGCTCCCATATAGTTAAGCTATAGGGAATCTGATATATACTCAAATTTGTATGCGTTCGGATATTGCATACGTTATTGGGATACTAAGGAGATATTTAAGTAACCCTGGGATGGATCATTTGGAAAGCAGCCAAACATGGATTAAAAGGTATTTAAAGAGAACAAAAGATTACATGCTCACATACAGAAAATCGGATCAGTTGGAGATCATATGGTATTATGATTCCGATTTTTTCTAGATGCCAAGAAAGTAAAAGATCCACATAAGGCTACATTTATCTGCTGGTTGGAGGAGCTATTTCCGGATGGAGTGCTTAACAGACACTTTAGCTTCTTTCACTTGGCAGCACAGTTGTAGCAATTTTGGGGGCATCTAATTATGGAATATAGTTGCGAAATTTTGTCACAAGGCTGCGTATTCTGTATGTTATAGAAAGACCACTAAAGTTATATTGTGACAATAACTCAGCAGATTTATATTTCAGTAACAACAGGAGCTCAACTAAGTCAAAATTCATTGACATAAGTTCCTGGTTGTGAAGGATACAGTTCAGAGTGGACACGTGTCAATAAGAGCACATTGGGACAAACTCCATAATTGTGGATCCGCTTACTAAAGTATTACAACCCAAGGTCATTCATGAGCACAATACTCATATGGGTGTTGTATTTCTTAAGGATATTCGGTTTCAGTGGGAGTTTGTATTTTGGGTGCATTAGACACATTTACTGTCCTTTTGGATACAGTTTAAAGTTAAAGTTATTTACAGCTGTAAGGTTTCAGGTTTATTATCTCTGAACTTGTTTAAGGATGATCTCACTTAAGTCGGACCAGTTGGAAATAGGCATGTTGAAGATCACATTACATGTAATTTCCATGCTACACATCCATACTTGATCTATGTCATTCAGTTATGTCGATATACGTGACCATTGAAGGTTTAGTTACGATTAATGTAGCGAAAGCCGCTTTGATCCTATGTTGATATAATTGATGGACCGAATTGTTTGGGGATGCATTCAGTAATGATAGCAAAATTCTGAGTACTCATAAGGTTATGATTGATGCACAATTGTAAGGTTACACATATAGCCCAAGTGGGAGATTGTAAGGATTTTTAATCAATCGTGTGAGCTTATATGTGAATTATTGTGTATTGAATAAAAGGTTATCAATTTGGTTAAGTCCATTTAAAGTGATCTAATAAGGATTTAATATATATCGGGCTTTAATGCATCTAATTAAATGTATGAGCTTTTATGTGTAGATACCAGGCCATTACCTAATTCATGATGGGCCGGATTAGGTTAATTGGCAATTCAGTTTATAAAGTCGGTTATGGTCCCTGAATCCTACGTACTGTTCATCTTGTCTGACATCCCATCATCAGAGAGAAAATAAGGACTACGTATCGATTTAGATGATCCAAACACCGCCGAATCGTTTATCGTGAATCACGTTTGATTAAGGTACGCTTCCGCTTCAGTTATTTAATTCTTGATAATTTCAACATGATGATTATTTAGATTATAGATAAATTATTATCTGTAATAAAATTTTCTAACAAACGTCAAGATTCCAAATTTTTCTGCCCCAGACATTCGCTAAGTTCTTCTCGAACCAATCTTCATTTTCTCATGTCGATGGTGGGCTCAATATTTCGAAAGAATCTGATGCTTACTCTAATAAACCAGTGGAAGAGGAACATTATTCAACTGCACCAGCAGTAGATGGAGAAGAAATGGAGAGAATTTTCAAATCCACAATATGGCAAAGCACGGCTAAATAATGCTGAAGGTGGTAGCTAGGTTTATGAGATGGTCTTAAAGGTGAACTATCTATCACTACCTAAGATATTTGCACTTTACATTTTTTAGATTAAAACGTGACAATAAAACATCTAATTCTAAAGTCGTAACTTAGTAATAATTCATATAGAAATCACTCCATTTTCAACCATTCCAATGCTAAAATGGCTCCAGCCACTTGTCAAATCTCATGCTGCACAAGAAAAGTGACTAAACCAGTTATTATATTTATACATAATCATACCTCGCGTAAACAAAACATAGATTAAATCACATTCGACTCTAAAGCCAGAGGGATGATTTTACAATATATTCATGATGCTAACCAATAATACGGCATCTTGAAAATCTACCGTTAAAAGGAAGAATTTGCTGCCTTGATATATCTTTACGATAAAGATCGGAGTCAATTACTTTTAGAGCCAACATGGGATCACCTTCATTGGGAAGTTGCTTTAAAAGACCAATGTAAGAAAACATCTATTTGAGAAACCAATGTAAGAAAACATCTATTCAAGCTGCATATCTTTTCATTAACATAAAACTTGTAATTTAGCTCTTTCAATTTTCTTTTAGAGCTTCTGTGGCAATTGAAGTTGCAAAATGTATTCAAATGGTATCAAAAGAAGATGTTTGACCAATTTACAAACGATGGCATGCCGTCTTCTCAATTTTGAATACATACCGTATTTATAGGATCTTCATAATTTACAGTATTGGATGTTATTGCATGAGAAAAGAAGCTAAAATCTTGTTCATTATAACTATCGAGTTCTGTCCATTTTCGCCTCCATTACCATACATGTAAACTCAATATTTATGTTCAATGTATAGATTTTGGTGTTTGATTGATAATATCTTCAAAGAGATTTTACAAAGCACTAGAACTGGAATTGATCTATAGCAGCTATAACCTGGAATTCCAACATAAATTGCAGAATAGAATATGAGAAGATGAAGGCAGACTCAGATTCTTGGTTAAAAGCAAAAGCCTCCTCATCCCAGGCATATCAACATAAATGGTATCACCACATAATCTTCTCCACAAGTAATTTTCACACTAAATAAACAGGTACTGTAGAGAAAATTGTTATTAGCTGCTTTAATAAGGTTAAATCAGTACACATTTGATTAGAGGCTCTCATGTCAATGTCAATTATCCAAGATCCTATTTCTAGCAAATTGGAAGCATAAATAGAATCAAGTTTTAGAATTGAACCAGTAAAATCACTCAAATGTGCAAAATTCATCAGAAATCTTGGATTTGCTCGTTTTCCATGCATCATCTTCATTAGTTCTTGCTGAATCTTCTTAGCCAAGTTCACCCCTTACAGATCCCCTTTCTTGCTACTTTCAGACTTCTCGTTACCAAATTCCAGTGGTGTATCAACCAAGTTAGCAGTGTATTTTGGCTTCCATCGGTCCTTAGGTTGTTTTTTCCAATCAGGATACCTTATGATTTTGAAACAAAATTCCTTACTTTGACCACTGGTATTGCAATGTGTGCAGAATTGCTGTTGCTTTTCCTTCTTATTCAGTTCAAACTTCTGTCCTCCTTTATAATTGTGAGTTCTAAGATACATGACATTCATCTCAGCATTATCACATAAATCACCTGAACATCTCTTTGTTTCTCCACTCTTTGTATCATAGAATATGCTTTTTTAACTGATGGAAGGGGTTCCATGATAAGAATTCGGCTTCTAATATGCTCATATTTCTCGTTTAATCCAATAAAAAACTTGTCAATTGAAAGAAGTTATGTCTGATACTGCCTTTGCTAAACCATACACGCATTCAGGTAGAGGCATTAAGAATGTTAATTCATCCCACAACCTCTTCCATTTGGTATAATATTGAGAAACAGTCGAATTTCTCTGAGTAATAGACTAGATTTCTCTCTGAATCTGGTATCGTTGTGGTCCATTACAACCCCTAGACTTTCCTCTATTTCATTCCTAAGTTCTCTAGCAGTCGAAGTATATAGAAATGCATCTACAATTTCTTTATATATAGAATTCAAGATCCAGGACGTTACCATGTAGTTAATTCGATTCCACTTTCCATACAGGGGTGAATTTTTGATTGGTGCTTCAATTGATCCATCGATGAGCCCTAATTTCGTCTTTGCTCCTAGGGAAATTCGAATTGATCTGCTTCATGCCGAATAGTTTCTTCCTGTTATAGGCAAAGCAACAAGAGACATTCCTGGATGATTGATCCATCGATGAGCCCTAATTTCGTCTTTGCTCATAGGGAAATTCGAATTGATATGCTTCATGCCGAATAGTTTCTTCCTGTTATAGGCAAAGCAACAAGAGACATTCCTGGATGATCAGAGTTGTGCAACAATAACGAATCTCCTTCATTAAGCTCATGATCCCTTTTCCCAATATCAACTGTGTTGTTTTGCTTATTGGTGGTCATCAGCTCTTCTTCCTCAGAGATTTTCGCCATTAAATTATGTTACAAGATAAGATGTATTTCTTCTCTATAAATTAATCAAATATTTCTTCCCTAGATTAATTTGCTCTGGTACCGTGAACAAATTATAGAGTGAGAAATAATGTGTTGGATTTTCTATTCATAGACGGAAAATCAGTTGAATAAACATTATATAGCAGCTTATATAATCTGCTAAACTAACTGTCTAATTACTAACTAATAGATACAATTTTGTTCTCCTAAGCGTGGAGCGCAAGGCTATCCTGCGCTTCACGCTTTTTTTATATTATTTTATTTAAATTATTGGAAGGTCAACATTTTTTATATTAAATAAATATTTGATGGAACACATCACTTTACATATAAATTGAATAATAGTGTATCATTTTATTTAAGCCTCCTTTCGATAATACTGTAACAATATAAATTGGTTTATTTATATTTTATAGATAAAATGTGTGATTAAAAAATAAGTGTGATTAAAATGTTGTTTGAAAAATTCTGTTGTAAAAAAATGTGTGATTAAAAAATTGTTTAAAAAAATTTGTGTTGTTTATAAATTAATTTTTAAATCGCTTTTTAATTACATACATTTTTTTACAACACAATTTTTCAAACAACTTTTTAATCACACACTTACTTTTTAATCACACATTTTATCGCTTTTTAATTACATACATTTTTTTACAGCACAATTTTTCAAACACTCTTTAATCATACACTTACTTTTTAATCACACATTTTATCTACAAAATATAAAAAAATGTATGTAATTAAAAAGCGATTTAAAAATTAATTTATAAACAACAGAAATTTTCTCAAACAATTTTTTAATCACACATTTTTTTACAACATAATTTTTCAAACAACATTTTAATCACACAATTATTTTTTAATCACACATTTTATCTATAAAATATAAATAAACCAATTTATATTGTTACAGTATTATCGAAAGGAGGTTTAAATAAAATGATACAGTATTATCAAATTTATATGTAAAGTGATTTGTTCCATCAAATGTTTATTTAATATAAAAAATGGTGACCTTCCATTAATTTAAATAAAATAATATAAAAAAAACATGGAGCGCAGGATAGTCCTGAGCTCCACGCTCAGGAGAACAAAATTGCTAATAGATAATAACAATTATACATTTAACAACAAAGATATACAGCTAAGCAAGATTACAATATAAACTCTACAACATCATGTGGGGCAATTTGGCATCATTCATTGTCGAGCTGTCACGTACTTGGCGGGCAACAAAAGATTTTCTCATCTTGAACAACAAATAAATCTCTCTTAGTGTTGGGAACGGGGCGGATCGGACCCGCCCCGATTTTTTTTACCCGATCCGGATTCGCCCCGCGATCCGTCAAATTTCGGGTCGAGCGGATCGGGTTCGGGTCGGGGCGGATCGGTCCACCGATCCGCCAGAATTATTTTTTAAATTTTTTTAATTTTTTAAAATTTTTTTAAATATATTTTAAATTAAATCTTTCATAAAAAATTTAGAAATTTTATTTTTTTTAATTAAATTTTATTTATTTTATTGAAACGAGACGTATAGAGGTCGATTCGCCGATTCAACGGATCGAGTTTTTTTGCCATCAATTATTAGAATTCTTTCTTCAAATGAAGAACATGAAAAATGTATTTTCTTTAAAATGCAAAGATTGTAACTTATTCTCAGAAATTAAAGTTTGCTACAAAATTTACATATTAAATTTTTATACATGATAAAAAAAAATTATATTAAAAAAAATATCGGATCGCGGATCGGGGCAGATCGGATCAGCCCCGATCCAAATCCGCTCCGTGAATTTTCGGATTGGGGCGGATCACATAAATTTCGATCCGTCGATCCACGGATCGGGATTTTTTCGGATCGAATCGGATCGAGTCGACGGATCGACGAGGCGGATCTGGTTTTTTCGCCATCTCTAATCTCTCTTATATAAAGCCCTTGTTTGATGGATATTAAGAGCATGTTTGGTGCAAGAAAAATTGAATAAATTCTTTGAATGTGTGGTGAAAAAAAAGTATGTAAAGTAGTGGGTTCCATTGAAATATGTAATTGAAAATGAATTTGAGTAAAAAAAATTGTTGAATTTCTCTTGGACCAAACTGGGCCTAAGTTCAGATTTTTAGAGAATTTTAATAAAAGTTTATGAGATATGTGGTTAAAAAATTACGTGACCATATATATGCTACAAAATTACATATAGTGTAATTTCTTTATTTATTTTTTTTCTCCGAGCATAGGTGTGGTTGGTTTTCTTGGGGGGGGGGGGGGGGGGGCGGAGGTTAAATTTTGGGGAATTTGCATTCATACCCAACTGTGTAACTCAGAATTGAATATTGCAACCTATAATTTTACATAATGAAAAATGGATATCTCTATTGAATAAAATGTAAAAATGAAACTTATTCAAAATGGAGAAAAATATGGGATATCATATCTCAAATGATAAATTTCAGTTGCGCAACAAAAAAAGGTAACTGACATTATTTACATAATCTTCTCTTCTCATCCTCTATGTCTCATTTTTGCATCACTAAAATCACCAAAAGGCACTAATTTTTTCAGACCTCAATAATCTGCACACATCACATTGTTAGCAGCAAACCAACTCACGTTTCACTGTCCCAGTTGACTCTTTTGACCAAAGCGAATATATAGTAATATGGAAGTCAAAAATATCATGTTTGTTGAGGAAAAATCGACCTTAGAAGGCCATTGGGTTTTTCAAAACAATGCTTGTGAACCATCAAAGACTAGATTTTTTGAGAGTGTAAAGTGTGATCAAAGTGATATGTGAAATGGGTTGGAGAGATATGACTTGTAGGATTCATGGATTTGCAATAAAGATGAGGATTGTGGAACTAGAAGTATAGGTTGTCACGGCGCTTCTTCATGTTTACTCGGCTTGGGATATGAAATTTGCATTGAAACTGTTTGAAGAAATGCCTAATAGAATAAAGATGTTATCTTGTGGAGCACAATGATTTCAGCTTGTGTGAAGAATGGGGACTATGTTGACGCGGTTGCACTATTCAAGAAAAGGCAGCTTCGTTAGCATACTGTCGGTCTGTGTTGATCGTGGTGTTATGAAATTTGGAAAAGAAATATATGGATTTTCCATTAAGAGAGTGATATATTCTCATCCGAATGTGCAGAATTCGCTTGTGGACACGTATGTCAAGTGTGGGAATTGAAAGGCATCATTTCTGATTTTTAATAGGATGCTTAAGAAAGATATCATCTCATGGAGGAGTATGATTCATGTGTGCCTCGAAAATGAGTATCCACAAAAAGAATTGTTCGTGTTCTCCAAGATGCGATCTTATGCTTCTTAAATTGATGAATGTATTATGCTAGAAGGCTAGAAGTGATTGGACCCTCTACACAATTGGATGAGCATCTTATTGGGCAGGGACTTCATGGCCTTGTATTGAAAATGGGTTATATTTTATCCATTTCAATGGTGACTGCACTTCTTCAAGTTTATGCTATCTTCTGGAGTTTTTAATTATCTAGGTCGTTTTCTGATCAACTATACCGGAAAGATGTTGCCTTTAGTGAGACGATTGAGGCATATGCTCAAAGTAGACACCCTGGTGATGCTTTCATACATTGAGACTGATGCAATTGGATGACCAAAAGCCTAATGAGGCTCTTTATGTTAGTTCTTACGAGCTTGTTCTTTGATGGCTGCTCAAGACATTGGAGAAAGTATACAAGCTGGGTACTTGTCTAGTACATTTTTAACTTCAGCATTGATCTATTTGTGTAAATAAAAAGTGACACGAGCATTTATAAATATTAGCCACATGATTATATCAATGATGCCATTAAATCCCCCCATGAAGAATAAAATCTCATGGAGCACTGATTAGGATTTCTACTAGGATATAGTCCTGCGAAGTTATTCTACATTTACGGGATTATACACATTTTCATTTTGACATGGTAAAGAAATGAAACTTTGGCCAAATACATACAGCAAAGTGAAAACTGATAGATGAAACTTCAATCTTGAAACCATGATGATTTTGAAACCAATGGGAATTTTGGCCACTTAAAGTAAAGTCGTTGGCCAATTTCCCAGGATCATCAATGTAAGGAATAGAAACAACTTTAGTCCAAGATTCTTTAACCCCATACTCCTTTAAAACCCACACATAGGCATGAGCTTTCTGATAATTGCAAAGCCAAAGCACATAAATATATTCTCGTAATTGCAAAGCTAGGTACAATTCAAAACTTCGAAATTTCTACCAAATCTGGAAAAGAAAAAATATCATTCAAAAAAAGACTGTTACAAGATAAACAATCAAACTGTTCCACTCAAGTTGGATCATAATCAAACTTTCAAACTAATATAACATTTTAAGGTAATCTCCAACCCGAAACACTAAAATGCAGTCAGCTTTACACTAAAATGCAGTTTCTCTTACTCTATCTTTATAACTCATCTCCAACCCAAAACTTCAAATTTCACACCAAATAAACATAATATAACTCATATCCAACCCAAAACTTCAAATTTCACACCAAATAAGTTTCCACACCCCAAGTTCAAGATTTTTAAACCTATGTGTGTTAACTTTCCTTTACTTAAATGCGGGAAAAATCGTGTAAAATCTCTTAGAATTTTTTTTTATACATAAAATTTTACAGAATTTTGGTAGAGTCTCCTCTATAAATTGGACACAACCAACCTGTAGAGGGAAATCATAACCATATTACCTATACAATTCTCATCTCATTCAAATCCAACATCCAACATCCAACCACAATTCAAAATCAAATTTCAACATCAATTCCCAAACTCCTCAACAATAACATCTTAAAGTAAATAGTTTTTAAACTTATGAAGTATGATATAAACTAATCACAAGGAAATACCATAACTTATTTTAACTAATTACAACCAACTAATTAAAAGAATTTAGCAATAAAAGAATAACCAATAAAAAAACTTGTAAAAGTTCTTGATTCGGCCTTAAAAGAAATTAAATTACGAGTACTGTCTGAGTCTGCCGCCAAGTGGTCTCCTCAAATCACCTAGCTTTCATCACTTGAAATGTTGGGGAGGGATTGGGGTGAGCTAAAGCTCAGTAGTGCAAGTGATGCATTCTTATGACATGAAATGCTTTAAAAATCCGAACTATGTATCCCCATTTACTTTACTTTCCAGAAATTTCAAACTTTTCAAGCTTTCTCTTAACGTTTCAAAACTTTTACTTCATTTCAATCGTGAGCTCACTTGGTGTATCTTCTAGTCAATCAGAGAGCAGTGGGAAATTCTTATTTGGAACCAGGTTAAAATCCACATTTCCACTGCAAAGCGGTTTAACATTCACTTTTCCACCGCACAGCGGTTTAACAGTTCACCGCAAAGTGGTTGAACATTCCGTCGCAAAGGGACTTAATTCCGGTACGCCGGTCCCCCGCGCCCCATTTCCCACTCACTTCTTTCATGACCTAAAAGTACACCCATTCTTTCTAAAAAAAATTTGGGATACATAACTTTTGAACAAACTTGCACCTTGACACATTTCTTTCATTTAAAAACGTTTGACTTCCAATTTCAATGTCAATGCATGCTTGATGATGCAATGACGTGATAACGTCCATGCTTGAACATTCTTCTTAATAACATATACTTTCATAAAGTAAACGAAATTCATCAAAGCAAGTAAGTTGCAAGACAGTCATTTACACATTTCACATTTACATTCAACTTCTACAAAAATAGGGGGAAGTTTACTTACATGACGTCCTTAATATTTACCGTTATCTAGATTTGCAAGTGGAGAAGCATCAGCTGCCCGTGACGTCAATGTGCCCAAATATCCTAATTTTATATCCATTCATTTAATAAAACATACTTTTAGTTCAAAAATCACATTTAACACTTCTAAATGGGGTTGAGGCTTCCATGTGACTTACAATTCAAACCAAATGAGATTTTAAGCTTTGTCAAATACAGACCATAATACATTCGGAATAAGAGATTAACTTCTATAGAAAAAATTGAAAATCTAATTTATCAAATTACACAAATGTCAGAGCTATGGAATATTCATCACAACTTAACTTTCACAAGGACAATGCCAATTAGCATTCTAACTATTCATAAATTTGAAAATCACCATTGATTCAAACTTTACCTGAACAGTTAACTAAACTATAACTTTCATAAATTTCGAAAGTCTAAAAATAGCAACTATAAGCCAAGAATATACATTAAAATTCAATTAAAATCACCTCATTACTTGAAATCCTAAATATGAAGATTTTCAATTTAAAACAACATTAAACTAACGAACAATCCATTAAACAACTTCATCTTTTAAAAATTTGAAATTTCTCAAAATAATCGTCAACTAAGTCAATTTAATCTATAATTTCATAATCTGCTAATTAACTAGAAACATGAGCTTGTGATATAGCTACACCTAATTCCAGAGGATGGCCTCATAAAATGGTTTGCCCAAGGTGCAACCCTGAGACCACTGTTGGGCCTGAGCAAAAGCTTAAAATTAATACAACCATTTATATAATTCTCCCCAAATTTGTAAAATTATAATTTCCAACTTAAAACTAAAGTATACAATTAAATTAAACTACTAATTAAGGAATTTGAAATCTGAAAATTTGTATAAAATTTGAAATTTCATAAATAGATGCATGTATTCCATATACATACAAAATCACACTATCGAATCTCCAATATTTAACAGAAAAATTCAAAATTTAACAAAATTGGAAATCTGGAATTTTAGTCAAGATTTTGCACGCACATATACATACAAACATGATTATATACACAATGTGTGTGTGTGTGTGTGTGCGTGCGTGCGCGCGATGTGTGCATAGCGTGTAAACCTGTGTGCGGGTGTGCCATCGCGAAGGGAGGGGAAAAAAGAGTGCTACCATGGGTTGGCAGTGGTGGCCGGTGATGCGCCGGCGAGCTGGCCGGTGGTGAGGGGAGAGAAATCAAGGGAGAGGGAGAAGTCGAGAGAGGCATCGAGAGAGTATTCTGAGAGAGAGAACAAGAGTGAGGGCTGGGAGGGTTTAGGGTAGGATTTTAATTTTAATCTTTCAAAAATTGCACATTAGTCCCTCAATTCTCCTCTTTAGTGTAATTAAGTGAACAACTTTAAATTTATATCAAGGTGGCACTAAACTTTACACCAATTTCAAACTAAATGTATTTTGGCCATTTACAAATTTTAAATAACTTGAAATAAGCATACTTAGCAATTTAAAATAAACAATTAGGCATATAATTGTACGAAAAATTTATAAATTTTCTAAGTAGCACATTGATCGTTATGGTTTCCAGGTCCTTCCACTGCAAAATAACTAAATTTATCAATTATAATAATATCAAATAATGAATTATAAGGATGTCAATAGAACAATTACGTGAAATTCAAGAAAGCAGGTATATGGAAAGGCGGTATTACAATTCCTTACCCCCTAAAAAGAAATTTCGTCCTCGAAATTAGATTAAAACTTACCAAAAAGGTGTGGATACTTAGCATGTATTTCGCTCTCGCGTTCCCAAGTGGCCTCTTCTGCTGCATGATTCCTCCAAAGAAATTTAACTAGCATTATCTTATTCCTCCTAAGTTCTTTGTCTACTTTTAGTAGGATTCTCACAGGTGATTTCTCATAAGTTAGATCCTCATGAAGATCCAATGACTCATAGCTGAGAATATGAGAGGGATCCAAAATGTACTTCCTCAACACTGAGACATGAAACACGTTATGAACACTAGATAGTGCTGGTGGTAATGCAACCCGATAAGCTAGGTCACCCACCCTTTCAAGTATTTCGAAGGGGCCAACAAAACGCGGACTTAACTTTCCTTTCTTCCCGAATCTCATAACTCCTTTCATAGGAGCTACCTTCAAAAAGATCATATCTCTTGCAGCGAATTCCAAAGGTTTATTCTTCTGTCCACATAGCTTTTTTGTCTACTCTGTGTCGTTTTCATCCACTGACGGATTTTTTCAACAACTTCAGTTGTCTGCTGAACTATTTCTGGACCCAATAATCTTCTTTCTCTTACTTCATCCCAATGAACTGGAAACCTACATTTCCTCCCGTATAGTGCCTCATATGGAGTCATGCGAATAGAAGCTTGATAGCTATTATTATAGGAAAATTCAACCAATGGGAGGAATTCATCCCAAGTACTTGGAAAATCAATAGTACAATCTCTCGACATGTCTTCTAAGGTTTGAATCATTCTCTCTGACTGTCTATCTGTTTGTGGGTGAAAGGCCGTGCTGAATCTCAATTGAGTACCCATAGCCTTATGTAGACTCTTCCAAAATGATGAAATAAATTTTGGGTCGCGACCAAACACAATGGATATGGGTATCCCATGAAGCCTTACAATTTCTGCCACACATAACTCTGCATACTTCTCCATATTATAAGTAGTCTTTACCGGTAGAAAGTGTGCTAACTTAGTAAGACGATCAACAATAACCCAAATAGAATTGTAACCCTTTTTCGTCTTAGGTAAGCCAACAACAAAATCCATACATATTCGTTCCCACTTCCACTCTGAAATCAAAATGTGTTGTAATAGGCCAGAAGGTCGCTGATGTTTGGCTTTAACTTGCTGACAAGTGAGACAATACTGAACATAATCTGCCACATCCCGACTCATACCAATCCACAAAAAATGTTTTCTAAAATTACGAGTCATCTTAGTACTTCCAAGGTGAATTGACTAAGGAGCGTTATGAGATTCTTTCAAGATTTCTTGTTTCAATTCCTTATTATTAAGGACTACCAATCTACTACCGTGCCGAAGAGCACCATCTGTAGTGATAATAAAATCAGTACACTTTCCGTCAATTACCTCAATGCAAACTTTTGAAGTTTTGGGGTCCTTTAACTGTAAAACCTCGATTTTTCTCAAGTAATATCGATTCCAAAGTCATGTAGGTGAGATACCTGACTTGCCTTTTGGATCTATTTCCAACACAAACCTTTGAATATCAATAAGCAATTGTTTTTGAACAACTTATAAGGCAACCATTGTTCCATGACTCCTTCTACTAAGGGCATCAGCTACCACATTAGCCTTACCAGGATGATACTTAACACAATTGTAATCCTTGAAAAGTTCCAACCATTTGTGTTGTCTCATGTTCAGTTCCTTCTGAGTGAAGAAGTATTTGAGGCTTTATGATCAGTGTAGATTTCACATCCAATCCCGTAAAGATAGTACCTCCATTTCTTTAATACAAATGTGACAGCTGCCAACTCGAGGTCATGAGTTGGATAATTCTTTCCATACTCCTGTAGTTGCCTTGAAGCTAGGCAATCATCTAGCCATGTTACATAATAACACAACCAAGCCCTTTCAATTAAGAATCACTGTAAATGATGAACCCTTCATTACCCTGTGGAATTGTTAGGATTATCGCAGTTGTCCAACGTGTCTATCACTCTTCAAAGTTCCGCTCAATCCGAGTTCCATTGAAATTTTGTATCATTTCTGGTTAACTTAGCCAAATGTGAGGCAATCTTGGAAAATCCTTCCACAAATCTTCGATAGTAACCAGGTAATCCAAGGAAACTACTAACTTCCTTAGTATTAGAGGGCGTAGGCTAGTTTTGAACTCAATTTTTCTCGGGTTAACCTCAATACCTTACCTTGATACAATATGCACCAAGAATGGCACTCTATCCAATCAGAACTTACACTTCTTAAGTTAGCAAAAAATTTCTCCTCTATATTTTTGAAGCATGATTCTCAAACACTTTTCATGTTCTTCTTCGAACCTCAAATAGATCACTATGACAATAATGAAGACTATGACAAATTGATCCAGATATTCCTTAAAGACTCGATGCATTAAGTTCATAAATTCCGCAAGAGCATTCGTTAACCCAACCAGCATTACTAAGAACTCATAATGCCCATATCTAGTATGGAAAGTTGTCTTTCGAATGTCTTCTTCTTTGATCCTCAACGGATTGTAACCTAATTGCAGATCGATCTTAGAAAAATACCCAGCACCTTGAAGCTGATCAAACAGATCCTTAATTCTTGGCAATGGATATTTATTCTTTATTGTTACCTTGTTCAGTCCTCTGCAGTTTATACAAAGTCTCATAAAACCTTCCTTCTTCTTCATGTATAGCACAGGAGCACCCCATGGAAAAAAGCTAGGTCGAACAAAACCTTTATTCATGAGATCCTATAGTTGCTCTTTGAGCTCTTTAAGTTCTACAGGAGCCATCCGATACTGTGCATTGGATATTAGAGCTGCCCCAGGCACTTAATCGATGATGAGTTCAAACTCTCTTTCAGGTGGTAGATCATAAAGATCGTTTGGTAACATACTTAGACATTCTCGAACAATTGAAGTTTTTTCGAGAGAATTGTCTATCTTAGTCACTTCAATTATTGTATCCATGTAGGCTTAACAACTCTTATTCACCAACTGACGAGCCATCCTCGTCAGTACTATCGAAATGGAAAGTTTCACCTCAGTCTCAACAAAGCGAAAAGGGTTCCATTTGGAGGTTCAAACGGCACCTTATCGTAACCGTTGATTGAAACCCTAATAACTATTCATCTCGTAGTATGACACCAAAATTGTAGATATCCGGTGTTGAGAGATCTGTTGTCCACTCCTTCGCATTCACCACGATCGGGAAATCTTTCAATGTACAACTTGAGTTCAACAGTTCTCCGAATGGTGTTGACAATCAATACTCGATCTCCAGATGTGGAGATCGACGATTCAGTCTTTTAGTAAATGCGGGACTGACACCCCGGTTGATGCATCTTTGGCTTCCTTGGACATTGTATAGACTCGTGCTTGAGTAGTCTTCATTTTATATCTGCAATCCTTAGTTATGTGTCCCCGACTTTCTGCAGTTGTAGCAAACGCCCTTACATTCATTTGCAAGATGTCCAGGTTTCACACACCTAAAGCATACCCCCTTTCCTTGAAGGCACTCGCCAAGATGTCTCTTGCCACACTTCAGACAGGCTATTACTTGATGCTTGTTTGGTTGGTGATGCTGCTTATTTCCCTGATCACTTTTCCTTTTTTGACCGTTATTCCATTATTTTGGATTTCCACCCTTGAATTTCTGGCTAGAAGATTGGGTTCTATTCTCTTCTCCATTCATGACTAGTGCCCTTTCCACCAAAAGATCTTTGTTGATTACGTCTCAACAAGTGGTGGATTCAAAAGGAACTACCGCCTGTTTTGATTTGAGGTTTAAGTCCTCTCTCAAAACTTCTAGTCCTTCTCAGCTTCATATTTGGACATTGCATGCTCTCATGCCGGTATATTATTCATAAACACTTCTTATTGC
Source organism: Ligustrum vulgare (assembly GCA_963555705.1). Taxonomy (NCBI): domain Eukaryota; kingdom Viridiplantae; phylum Streptophyta; class Magnoliopsida; order Lamiales; family Oleaceae; genus Ligustrum; species Ligustrum vulgare. Next base: position 45,596,695 of record OY743176.1, on the reverse strand, counting down.
ACATAAAGAACTAATAATCATCACTTAAATTTATAATAAACACTTCCTTCTCACTTCCTCATTTACATAACCAAGATATACTCGTCATATTCACAAACAAAATTCTTGACATTTCACTTTACAACATTACATATTAACATGCAAGAATTTACAATACTTGAAACATCAAATAACATTTGATAATTTAAGCAAAAATTAACTTACTAGATGATCGAGGAAGATACACTTGTAGCGTGACTCATTACACATATACCCTTCCAAATAATATTTTAAAGTCTACAGAATCGCTTTTAAAACTCTTAGCTCTGATACCAGAAAATGTAACACCCCAAGTTCAAGATTTTTAAACCTAGGTGTGTTAACTTTCCTTTACTTAAATGCGGAAACAAATCGTGTAAAATCTCAAAGAAATTTTTTCTTTTTTTAATAAGATTTTACAGAAATTTCGGTAGAATCTCCTCTATAAATTGGACACAACCAACCTGTAGAGGGACATCATAACCATATTACCTATACAATTCTCATCTCATTCAAATCCAACATTCAACATCCAACCACAATTCAAAATCAAACTTCAACATCAATTCCCAAACTCCCCAACAATAACATCTTAAAGTAAATAGTTTTTAAACCTATGAAGTATGATATAAACTAATCACAGGGAAATACCATAACTTATTTTAACTAAATCCAACCAACTAATTAAAATAATTTAGCAATAAAATACTAACCAATAAAAAAACTTGTAAAAGTTCTTGATTCGGCCTTAAAAGAAATTAAATTACGAGTACTGTCTGAGTCTGCCGCCAAGTGGTCTCCTCAAATCACCTAGCTTTCATCACTTGAAATGTTGGGGAGGGATTGTGGTGACCTAAAACTCAGTAAGCAAACTTCGTGCAAGTGATGCATGCTTATGACATGAAATGTTTTAAAAATCCGAAATATGTATCCCCATTTACATTACTTTCCAGAAATTTCAAACTTTTCAAGCTTTCTCTTAACATTTCAAAACTTTTACTTCATTTCCATCGTGAGCTCACTTGGTGTATCTTCTAGTCAATCGGAGAGCAGCGGGCAATTCTGATTTGGAACCAGGTTAAAATCCACATTTCCACCGCAAAGCGGTTTAACATTCACTTTCCCACCGCACAGCGGTTTAACAGTTCACCGCGAAGCGGTTGAACATTCCGTCGCAAAGCGACTTAATTCAGGTACGCCGGTCCCCCCGCGCCCCATTTCCCACTCACTTTTTTCATGACCTAGAATTACATCCATTCTTTCTTAAAAACTTGGGATACATAACTTTTGAACAAACTTGCACCTTGACACATTTATTTCATTTAAAAACATTTGACTTCCAATTTCAATGCCATTGCATGCTTGATGATGCAATGACATGATAACGTGCATGCTTGGACATTCTTCTTAATAACATATACTTTCATAAAGTAAACGAATTCATCAAAGCAAGTAAGTTGCAAGACAGTCATTTACAAATTTCACATTTACATTCAGCTTTTACAAAAATAGGGGGAAGTTTACTCACATGACGTCCTTAATATTTACCGTTATCTAGATTTGCAAGTGGAGAAGCCTCGGCTGCCAGTGACGTCAATGTGCCCAAAAATCCTAATGTATATCCATTCATTTAATAAAACATACTTTTAGTTCAAAAATCACATTTAACACTTCTAAATGGGGTTGAGGCTTCCATGTGACTTACAATTCAAACCAAATGGGATTTTAAGCTTTGTCAAATACAGACCATAATACATTCGGAATAAGAGATTAACTTCTATGGAAAAAATTGAAAATCTAATTTATCAAATTACACAAATGTCAGAGCTATGGAATATTCATCACAAATTAACTTTCACAAGGACAATACCAATTAGCATTCTAACTATTCATAAATTTGAAAATCACCATTGATTCAAACTTTACCAGAACAGTTAACTAAACTATAAATTTCATAAATTTCGAAAGTCTGAAAATAGCAACTATAAGTCAAGAATATACATTAAAATTCAATTAAAACCACCTCATTACTTGAAATCCTAAATATGAAGACTTTCAATTTAAAACAACATTAAACTAACGAACAATCCATTAAACAACTTCATCTTTTAAAAATTTGAAATTTCTCAAAATAATCGTCAACTAAGTCAATTTAATCTATAATTTCATAATCTGCTAATTAACTACAAAATCTTAAAATTAATACAACCATTTATATAATTCTCCCCAAATTTGTAAAATTATAATTTCCAACTTAAAGCTAAAGTATACAATTAAATTAAACTACTAATTAAGGAATTTGAAATCTGAAAATTTGTATAAAATTTGAAATTTCATAAATAGATACATGTATTCCATATACATACAAAATCACACTATCGAATCTCCAATTTTTAACAGAAAAATCCGAAATTTAACAAAATTGGAAATCTGGAATTTTAGTCAAGATTGCACACACACACATATACATACAAACATGATTATATACACAATGTGTGTGTGCGTGCATGCGCGGGATGTGTGCACAACGTGTAAACCCGTGTGCGAGTGTGCCATCGCTAAGGGAGGGGAAAAAAGAGTGCTACCATGGGTTGGCGGTGGTGGCAGGTGGTGCGCCGGCGAGTTGGCCGGTGGTGAGGGGAGAGAAATCAAGGGAGAGGGAGAAGTCGAGAGAGGCATCGAGTGAGTATTCTGAGAGAGAGAACAAGAGTGAGGGCTGGGAGGGTTTAGGATAGGATTTTAATTTTAATCTTTCAAAAATTGCGCATTAGTCCCTCAATTCTCCTCTTTAGTGTAATTAAGTTAACAACTTTAAATTATATTAAGGTGCCACTAAAATTTACACCAATTTCAAACTAAATGTATTTTGGCCATTTACAAATTTGAAATAACTTGAAATAAGCATATTTAGCAATTTAAAATAAACAATTAGGCATATAATTGCACGAAAAATTTATAAATTTTTCTAATTGGCACATTGATCGTTATGGCGTCCAGGTCCTTCCACTGCAAAATAACTGAATTTATCAATTATAATAATATCAATTAATGAATTATAAGGACGTCAATAGAACAATTACGTGAAATTCAAGAAAGCACGTATATGGAAAGACGGTATTACATAAATATAATCTTTTTCTTTTTCTTTTTGAACATACTTTTTATTATTATTTTATTTGAAATATTTGTTTATAAAACGAGAAATATACCAAATATATTTATTTCAATAATTTAATTTTCGAAATTTGAATGTTGTTCCAAAAATGTTAAATTAAAGTATTTCAGAGTGCAATGTGAGCCTCTTTATCCTTAATTTGACGGTGACAAGCGAGAAACTCATGGAAACGGAAATTTTCATATACAACCATCTCAACTTGTGGGCTCGGCGCTTCTACCCAATCTCGAATAGGTGCTTCAACATCACGTTCATCTTCTATGATCATGTTGTGAATAATGATGCATGCATGCAGTTAGATAAGGTTAATTTGTGTTAACCAATCTCAATCGTAGATCAAATTATGGGAGATATAAGTTGTTAGATGAGACGGTTTTCATCTTATTTATTCAAGATAGCTTCGATTTGTGTACTTCAATCCCAGTCATTAACCAGATCATAAGAGATCTGAGCTGTTAGACTGGATTCCTTATCTATATAATGTCAGGATAACATCGATTTGTGTAATTCGCTCCCTGCCATTGATCAATCACAAGAGATCTGAGCCATTAGATTAAATTAAATGTCTCTGTTATGGCAGGATAACTTTGATTTATGTACATCAATCCTAGCCATTGACCAGAATGCATGAGATCTAAGCCGTTAGACTGGATTCCTTATCTATATTATGTCAGGATAACACCGATTTGTGTAATTCGTTCCTAGCCATTGATCAATCACAAGAGATCTGAGCTGTTAGATTAAATTAAATATCTCTGTTATGGCAGGAGAATTTTGATTTACGTACTTCAATCCTAGCCATCGAGCAGAAAGTACGAGATCTAGGCCGTTAGATTAGGTTAAATAATTTACCATGTCAGGATAACATTGAAGATTGCAATTCAATTCCAGTCGTGAATTAGATTGCAAGAGATCTAAGTCGTTAGATGAGATCGTGTTACCAAATCTATCCAAGACATCAATCGCATTATAAAAACACAAGTCTCCAATTCACATTTCCATAACAATATCACCCTTTAGCAATTACCAAAAAAAAGAGTACCAGCAAGCGGAGTGCCTCATACAATGTTGAAGAAGACATTCATTTGTGTCATGTATATTTAGATATTTCTCAAAACCCGATTGTTGGTATTAATCAATCAAAAGATCGTTTCTAGAGTTGCATCGAGTTAGAGTATAATAGTTCATTACCACCCCATATTACTCAATCCCGACCTTTGAGAACATTGCAATCCCGTTTCACATTGACAAATGCAGCCATTATGAAACTACGTGGGTGCATACGCCAAGTTGAAAATTTAAATCCAAGTGGAGCATCCAAACAAGACATAGTATGTAAGACCGCTTTTCATTTTTCGTGTATCCTTAAATTTCACGTAATAATTATGTTAATATTATAAATTTTAAATTTAATGATATTTTTAATGTCAATAATTTGAATTATTTTGCAGTGGAAGGACTTGGATGCCGTCTCGATCAATGTACCAATTAAAAGTTTCTAAATTGTTTATTTTAATAGTCTACGTGTAATTTATGTGATTAATTGTTTTACTTCCTAAACATGCTATTTTCTGTTTTATTGCAATAAATTGAAGTTGAGAAAAGTTTGGTGACACTTTGTAAATTTATTTGAGGGTCGTGGACTTAAATTACCAATTTATGGGAGCTAAGGGACTGAATTGCATGGGAGGAGAATTGAGGGACCGAAGTGTAAATTTCAAAAGATTAGACCTAACCCTAACCTACTCCTCACTAACGCTCGCTCTCGGTCTCCCTCTTCTCCATCACACTCTCGTTTCCGCCTCCCTCTCCCTCGACTCAACTCTCACTCTCGGTCACCCTCTCTCTCTAACCCGATCGCGACGCCGGCCACCACCACGGTAGTTTCCCTTCCCCTCTTCCCCCTTTTCCCTTTTCTCCTCACGCACACACACACCCGCGAACCGTACACACACACACACACGGTTCCACGAGATTTCACACACACACACGCCCATAATTCGATACACACATGTATATATGTATAAATTCTATGTAAATAATGTATGTATACACTTTATATGAAAAAATTCAGATATTTCAGTTAATTTCAGATTCAAATTTTTGTGTAATTTCGAGTGTAACCATGAATTTGGGAATTAATGATGTTATGTGAATGAGTATTGATGTATATGAATGTATATATTATAATGTATGTATAGATGCGTGCATATATATGTATAAAGTTTGGATTTTTGTGGGCATAGGTATATATTCACGAAATCTTGATTAATTTGTGTGCTATAATATTAAATTTGAGGTGTGAATGTATGTATATATGATCACGAATATATATATGACTATTTAAACAAACTTGTGTAATTTTTGGAATTTTGGGATAATGGTATAAGAGAGTAAACTCTAACCTTTTGAAACAAGTTAGTTTAAATGTAAGTTATGTTCAAAGTTATAAATTTTAGTTCAAGATCAATTGTTTGAATAAGGATGCTTGACTTGAATTGTGAAATTGATAAGTAAGATTTCCAAAAATTTTCCTTGAACTTAATTACTTCGAGTATGATATTATATGTAGTGTTAAATGTGTTTATTATATTATGAGTCACATGAAAGTCTCGACCTTATTTAAGAGTGTTAAACGTGGTTTTTCACTAAAAGTCATATTTTGTTAATGAATGGAAATTACTTAGGAAAAACGGTACATTGACGTCGCGGGCAACCAAGACTTCCACCTGCATATTAAACAGACTACTGAGGACTACAGGTAAGTAAACTTCCCCCTATTTTCATAGAAGTTGAATGTAAATGTGAAAGTTATGTGTAAATGACTGTCGTGCAACTTACTTGCTTTGATGAATTGCATTCACATTATGAAAGCATATGTTATTGAGAAGAATGTTCAAACATGCACATTATCATGTCATTGCATCATTAAGCATGCATTGGTATCGAAATGAGAAAGTCAAATGTGTTAATGAAAGGAATGTGTCAAAGTGCAATTTTGTCAAAAATTATGTATCCCAAGTTTTTGAAAGAATGGGTGTACTTCTATGTCATGAAAGGTCCGAGTGGGAAATGGGGCGCGGGGGACCGGCGTACCCGAATGTAATGAGCCGCTTTGCGGTGGAATGAATGTAATGAGCCGCTTTGCGGTGGAAAGGAATGAATGAACCGCTTTGCGGTGGGAAAGTGAATGTTAAACCGCTTTGCGGTGGAAATGCGCATTTAATCTGGTTCCAAATAAGAATGGCCCACTGTTATCTGATTGACTAGAAGTTACACCAAGTGAGCTCACGATGGAATGAAGTGAAAGTTTTGAAATGTCAAGTGAAAGCTTGAAAAGTTTGAAAGTTTTGAAAGGTTAAAGTGAATGGGGATACATATTTCAAAGTTTAAAGCATTTCATGTCATAAGCATGCATTCATGCATAAAGTTTACTTACTGAGCTTTAGCTCACCCCAATCCCTCCCCAATATTTCAGGTGATGAAAGTTAGGTGATCCGAGGAGAGCACTTGGTGACAGACTCAGGCTACACCGCTTCAAGTTTTTAAAGAAAATAAAGTTAAATTTTGAAGTTAATTAAGTTTATAATTAATTATTTCTTAATTCATTCATTTTATGTTGATAATTGTTTGGTTGAGATTAGTTTTAAATTTGTTATGGAATTTCTAATATTGGTTATATTATCACTTATTGCATTTAATTGAAGCTTATTGATACAAAATGTTGTGTTGAGGAGTTTGGGGATTGAGTTTGAAATAATGTGGTGATGTTGGAGTTTGAAGTAGAATTGGGGTGTATGTTGAATATTGGATTCTCTTTGAGTTGAGTTTATGTTGTAAAATGGTTTTGATGTCCCTCTACAGGTTGGTTAAGTCCAATTTATAGAGGAGACTCTGTCGAAATTTCTATAAGATTTTAAAATAGAAAATGAAAAGGTTGAAGTCTTTAAATGATTTGTTTTCCGCATTTTAATGTTTAAACGTTTTAAATTCCGCATTTAATGTGAATGGAAATTAACACGCCTAGGTTTAAGGTTTTGAAACTTGGGGTGTTACATAGTAAGTGCATTTATTACAAAAAAAAGTTTTGATATGTTATAATTCACTTTAATGTAACAAATTTATTCATATCAATTTGCAAATAGACCGAGCTAAACTATTGTTATGCCATGATGAAATATTCAAGAAAGGGTTTAAATTTGATCATGTGTGGCTTATCCTTAAGGATAGTGAGAATTTTGGAAAAGATGTTCAGGTGGAGTTACCTGACTTTCATAGCTAGAAAACATACTCTGGATTGGCAAACGTGGATTCCCAAATTTCTGATTCTCCAACATCAGCATATCAAGGATTGTCTTCATTTTCTTTAGATATTAATGAAGACAATGCCAGTGATAGTCCAAGCCAAAGACCCATTGGGATAAAAAAAGCTAAGGGGAAAAGGAAAAAAGAAGAAAGATTTCTCAAAAATCATTGCAAGTATCATGGAAGAGCAACGGAAACTCGCGGAAGTCATCCGAAAGGGGAATGAAGACAAGCTGAAAAACTACGAAATTCAAAGGGCTCGAATGCAATTAGCCGAATATTGTTCTGACAATACAATTCTGGCCAAAGACTTGAACTCCGTTGCAGATCCGGAGTTACGAGAATTTTTTCGTAATGAACAAAAAAGAATCATGCTGAAAAGAAGTGAAGAAAGTTCAACAGCTCCATATGGTCTTTTTTTGACGATCTTGGAGGATCTGGATCTGATCTACCTGATTATTAGATCATTATCTTTTAAGTACCTTCCATCATATTTTAATTTTCAATGTCTATGTCATCGTCTAATTATGTTTCAAAATTTCTAATATTGTTGAATAATCTATTTTGTTGTCATTTAATTTTAATGTTTTCATTTATAATAATTTAATTATGTGGTAAAAATAATGGTCAAATAAGAAATACAAATTCAATAAATTTCAATATAGATAAAATAACTACTTTTTTACTACAACAAAATAAATTAAATTGTAATTTCTAAATAATTTTCTCAGGACCCAAATTGAATTATATCCATCAAAGAATTGTATTCATCAAATAACTATATATTCAAAATAGGGAGAGAAAAAAGAAAGGACAAAACGGGAATTAAAATCAATATTTGGGACGAAATTTGTAATACCACTTTTCGTTTTGCGTGCTTTCTTGAATGCCAACTAATTTTTTTTTTTATGATGAATAAATTATTTGACAATTATTATTGATAATAAGTTGAATTATTTTGCAGTGGAAGGACTTGGACGCCGTCTCGATCAATGTACCAATTAAAATGTTTATAAATTGTTTACGTACAATTCTATGTCTAATTTGTTATTTTAATTGTTGCTTGCCATTTCTATTGTAATTGAGTAGTAAGTTGCCTAAATTGCATTAAATTGAAGTTGGGAAAAGTTCGGTAACACTTTGGAATTTTATTTGAAAGTTGTGAACATAGATTACCAATTTATGAGAGTTGAGGGACTGAATTGCAATTTACCAAAAGTTAAACACCTAAACCTAACCTAAAAACCTCACTCTCATATCCCTCACTCTGCTCTCTATCTCGGTCTCTCTCCCTCAACCTCGTTCTCGTCCGCCTCGCTCTCTCTCGTCTCTCACCCCTCGCTCTCGGACTCGCTCTTTCTCAACCGCCGCTCTCTCCCCCTTCCTTCGACCGTCGCTCCCACCGGCAGTGAGTCCCTCCCCCTCTTCCCCTTCAACTTCGCGTTATACACACACACCCACACACGAACCGCGCACCACACACACGGTTCCACCCTTTTTCACGCACACACACGGGTTTATATGGATTGATGTATATATGTTGTATGTATATGTATATTTATATGAACATTTCAGATTTTCAGATTTAGTTGTAGTCAAATTTCGATTTTTTAATTGTTAACTTCAAATTTGGGGGATATATATATATATATATATATATATATATATATATATATATATATATATATATATATATATATATATATATATATGTGTGTGTGTGTGTGTGTGTGTGTGTATATATATGTGTATGTGTGTATGTACCTTTCAGATTTGGTAATGAAAAATTTATATAGGTAAATTGCAGATTTGTATATATATAGATATATCGATTCAAAGCTTTAGTTAAAATTCAGATTAGGGGTTGAATTTTCAGATTTCAATTCTTATTGATTTTCGAATTTAAGCATAAATTAAGGAGTTGGGATTGTTAGGTGTGTGAATATTGATGTATATGAATGTGTATATGATCATGTATATGTAGGTGAATATTTAAACGACATATGAAATTTGAAATTTTGAGATAATAACGACATGTGTAATTTTGTGATTTTAAGATAATAGTATAAACAGAATCAACCTTAACATTTAAAGAACAAGTTAGTTTAAGTTGAGATTATATTCAAAGTTATAAAATTTTAGTTCAAGATCATATTTTTGATAAGTAATGCTTGGTTTTGATTTGTGGAATTGATGAGTAAGATTTCAAAATTTCCTTGAGCTTAATGTATTACTTCGAATATGATATTATATGTGGTGTTAAAAATGTTTGTTATATTATGAGTCACATGAAAATATATGTTTTGGGGAATTGAAAGTATGAAAGGAAATTCTTTAGTTTATGTGCTCTAGTCTCGATATAAGATCACATGTGAGTTAAATTGAAGTTTTAATTTCAGTTAATGTTTGATTGAGTATTAAAATGAATAACGAGTTTAATTGTCAACTAAAAGTCATATTTATTGACGAATGTGAATAATTAGGGATTTTGGTACATTGACGTTACGGGTATCCGAGACTCTTCCACTTGCAAGTTCAGATCGGTAAATACTAAGGATTTCAGGTAAGTAAACTTCCCCTTACTTTCATCAAAGTTGAATGTTAATGTGGAATTAATGTGCTTAATTGACATTCGTGTTAATTACGGAATTTTAATGCTTTTGGTCTACCATATGCAATTATGTGTAGTTAAGGAAATGTTCAAGCATGCACGTTACATGTCATTGCATCATCAAGCATGCATTGGCATCGAAATGGGAAAGTCAAATGTTTTAATGAAAGGAATGTGTCAAAGTGCAATTTTTGTCAAAAATTATGTATCCCAAGTTTTTGAAAGAATGGGTGTACTTCTATGTCATGAAAGATGCGAGTGGGAAATGGGGCGCGGGGGACCGGCGTACCCGAATGTAATGAGCCGCTTTGCGGTGGAATGAATGTAATGAGCCGCTTTGCGGTGGAATGAATGAATGAGCCGCTTTGCGGTGGGAAAGTGAATGTTAAACCGCTTTGCGGTGGAAATGCGCATGTTAATCTGGTTCCAAATAAGAATGGCCCACTGTTATCTGATTGACTAGAAGTTACACCAAGTGAGCTCACGATGGAAATGAAGTGAAAGTTTTGAAATGTTAAGTGAAAGCTTTGAAATGTTAAGTGAAAGTTTGATAAGTTTGAAAGTTCTGGAAAGTAAAGTAAATGGGGATACATACATGGAAAATTTTTAAAGCATTCATGTCATAAGCATGCATTCATGCATACAGTTTACTTACTGAGCTTTAGCTCACCCCAATCCCTCCCCAACATTTCAGGTGATGAAAGTTAGGTGATCCGAGGAGAACATTTGGCGGTTGACTCGGACAGTACCCGCTGTCGACATTATTTAATAAAGTTAAATTTATTAAAGTTATCATTTGAATTTATTCCTTAATTCATTATTTTGATAATTGTTTGGTTGAGATTAGTTTAAATTAGTTATGGAATTTCTAATATTGGTTATATTATCACTTATTGTATTTAATTGAAGCTTATTGATGAAAAATGTTGTGTTGAGGAGTTTGGGGATTGAATTTGAAATAGTGTGGTGATGTGGGAGTTTGAAGTAGAATTGAGTTTGTATGTTGAGTATTGGATTTTTATTTGAGTTGAGTTTTATGTTGTAAAATGGTTTGATGTCCCTCTACAGGTTGGTTAAGTCCAATTTATAGAGGAGACTCTGCCGAAATTTTGTAAGAATTTTATAATAGATAAATGAATATTTTGATGTGTAAATGATTTAATTCCGTATATAATGTGAATGGAAGTTAACATGCCTAGGTTTTAGACTTTTGAACTTGGGGTGTTACAAAATTGAACAAAATTAAAGTTTTGGGAAAAATTGGGGCAACCAAATAGTTGCCCCAAGTTTAGCAAAACTTCATTTTACAGTCATGGATGCCGCTCGGTTGGAGCCCATTTCAACTGCGAACGCCATTTTTTTCCAGTTTTAGAGTATGATGGGAGATGCCCTAATAGCCTATCTATCTCACAAGTTTTTGCTGTTGTGTTCGTGTAAATATGTGCAATTTTTATAAATTAGATTTTGATTTTAATAGGTCCAATCTTCATGAAATGTATTCAAGAAATATGACAACGTTTATGAAGATGAAAATGAACGACTCTGGTAAGAACTATCTCGAGCACTCAGTCCAAAAATACAAGTTTCTTTGCAAACACCGACTCAATATTCCAATATTCAGTATAGAAGTACTACATTCATTGTCTGGACTTGTGCAGACTCTTTATCCTTTCCCAGCTTCAATGGCTAGAGAAGACATCTTCCAAAAAAATAATTTTTCACATAATCTATTTTCAAAAAATCTCTACCAAATAGATGTTTAATTAAAATACGGTATGTGACCCTTTTAACGGAGAAATGACACAATGTGATACTAAAAAGCGTAAGCTTCCTCAGCCCAAGCGCCGCATATCAACAATAGAATCCTCTTCAGAAGTGATTTTCACACTACATCCTTCTTCACTGCCACGGCTAATTTCAATAGCAGCATCAACTAGTTCCACACTCTCATCAACTGCAACTTCCACCTTTTCGATATCTTCATCCGTCGCTTGAACAACAGCCAACCCTGGACTGGGGGTACCCACATCAATATTATCAACAACAGAATCCCATCCGGATGTGAATTTCACCCACCTGCTTCGGCCAACTCTGATTATACCGGTTCAACATAATCCCTTTTTGCAACCGGTTAAGTCGTCGTGGCTTCGATTGTCAACGACTCGATCCTCTAATTATCCTCAGCATTGTCTTTATCCATCTCAGCCTCCTCCTCCAGCCTCTCTGCATTCAATTCTGTATTTCCAACCTCCTTGTTCTCAGAACTATTTGGAAAGTCACACTACTTTCTTTTGCTCCCTCGTCCAAATTAGAACCCAAAATTTCACCCTTCACCCCTAAACCCCAATCCCAGCCACCTTCAATTCATCAGTATCACTACTAGCAATAGCTCAGAATCCTTTCCCAACAAAACCCAATCTTTTTCATCATTATTACTCCATTTTTCAAAACCATTATACAAATTCGAACAAAAGAATACACAAGTTTGATACGAACCTAGTAGAATCTTGTTTAACAACGGAGGCTTGGAGTGAGTTTGAATTTCTATAATCCAGTTATAGCCGACTGGTGACGAAATGAAATGAAATATGACTTGAAATTTGAACATCGTTATCCCTTAATTGTCGGAGTATAATTAGGGTGCTGGATGGGATTTCTTGATATTAGTTAATGTCGATTTTTAATTTAAATATTTTATTTTTTAAAATAGATGGTAAAATGCTGATTTCTTTTCAAGGAAAAAGAATTAATCAATAAATAAGATTTAGGTTGATATAATTAAATTCAGAATCAAAGGTGATTGGAAGGTGTAGGAACTAATCTATATCTATACTATATTTTAAAGTGAGAAAGCGTTGACCAGCCGTTGACCCGTTTTTCCCGCCCACATTCTAATGCTTTGTTTGGGATTTCATAATTTTACGATTATTATTTTTCGTCGATTATTACTTACTTTTGAGAGACCAGTTTAATATGCAATTCAAGGGAGTTTTCCGTTTTTATAATTAGTATGATTTTTATTTTTATTTTTCGTCGATTATTACTTACATTTGATGTCTCCAACATCAATCTCAATAACGAGTATGATTTTTTATTTATTTTTCGTCGATTATTATTTTTCAGTTGTCTCCGATTATTAATTTGTCTATTATTACTTACCTTTGAGAGACCAGTTTTATATATAGTATACATATATATATGCATATCACCAAGAAACAAAACGTTGATATGAAAAAATCCGAGATATATGCAATAATTTCGGATCTCTTAGTTTCCAAACAATGCGTTCTTAAACAGAAGCACAATAATGAGTCGCACTTCTCAGAAACACGCATCCAACACAAATTAGTGCAACCGTAAACAAGTTTTTAAAAGGAAATCTCACAAAATCACAATTTTAACACGACTGAGTCCCATGTATGCTAACAAAATATACTATGAAATTCGAACTTGAACCCAATTTACATTAAAATTAGTTATTGTTTATTGTTTATTTATTTTATGAACCAATTTATTCTTTTTCATTTTTTATAAATTTACAAAGACAAATTGTGCATATTCTCATATTTAGGATTTGCATAAATAAATATCATTTTGTTTTTGTGATATGGATCTCTGTGTACTGTGTTGTGTATTAGCATCTAAGAGATGTACATTCCTTTGGATGAAATATCTGCAGCCAAGATTGACTGAAATGTTAAAGTTCGTGTTATTCGTGCCTACCAGACCATTGTGCGTGAAGATCCTGTTGAGATATTTAGCCTCGAGTATGTGTTCCATGATTCTCAGGTAAGTGTGTTCATTGTTAGATTTTTTAAGTAGTAGTTTATTTGTGATGAATCAATCGTGTAGATCTCTTCATTTTGTTCAGTTTGATACCTCTAATTCCATTATTTCGATTTCAGCAGTTTTAAAAAAAAAAAAAAAAAAAACCAGCAAAATTAAGGTAGTACATAATTTTCTTTGCCTACCATAATGGATGAAAGTATATTTTGACTCCAAACCTACATTTAACTTGATTTTGCCACCATTTAATGAAAATGGTCAATTTCATACCTCTCTGTGTAAAAATAAAGTCAGGTAATTGATGAAAATAAAATTTCTAAAGCATGTATTTGGCATTAAAGTTGACAAAACTGGGTAAATGAATAAATTTTATGTCATTATACTTTGAAGCATAAAGAATCACAGCATTCTCGCCATTAAGAATTCCATCAATCCATATGGCACTTTTAGGAAAGGACACATAGAAAGAAAGTCCAATATCATAATCATACATAGTCGATATTTTTAAGTTGTAAGCACCAGAACTTTTTACCAGACAGTAGACTAGGTTAGAATACAGTAATTGGAAGAATTTCTTGAACAAGAATATTTCTTCAAATGTTCAAGAAATTCTTCCAATTGAGAGAGAATGTATTTGGAAACTTTTTAACAGACAGTAGACTAGGTTAGAGCAGAGTAAATGATTTTCTGATCATTTATTGAAACTGTTCATTTAGTTGCTTCAACAAATCTAATAAAGTCTTTTTCTATTTTTATTACCACACACTCAATTATTCTTACACCAAACACATTTTCATTTTATTTTTATTTTTACAAAAAAAATTAAAAATTAAAAAATTCGGGAAATCGATTGCATGCTACTGTTAATCGAGCCAATGTCAAGCAATTCAATGGTTCCATAGTAGAAGGACGTCCATATTCTATTTGAAATTTCATTGTTGCAAAGAACAACATGTCGTTCAGAACTACTGATAGCAAGAACATAATTTTCTTTTGCCACAAGGCAATTGTGGTTGAATCGTTGAAGGATGACTTTCTTAAGTTCATCCACAAGTTCAAGACTTTCAGTGAAATCTTCGAACCTAATAAGGGAGGGGCAATTGAGTTGTTTAGTACATATCACTACATATTACTTTCTATTGGTCAAGTTTGAATGAATGATCTTTTTGTTGATTATTTTCTCTTTCTATCTGTATTCGCTAAAAAAGATATTATCAGAGAGGTCGTAGGCTATGATATTCTTAAAGTTAAAGTACTAAAGGGAATGGAGACAAGTATGCTTGACATTTTGTTGCAGGATAGTGAGTGAGCTTCATTTTTCTCCTCTTTGTTTGTGCACTATCTTTTCTTTTCTTTCTTTCTTTCTTTTTTTTCTTTGCTTAAAATCAACTTTTTTGTTAGGAAAAATATTGTGCTGTGTACATTATGGGGGGGTATGCTGAGCAAATGAATGCTATATTTCAGTATGAGTATTCAAATCCACTTGTGATGATACTCCATTTTTGTCATGCTACCAATTTCAATGGTATAAGAGTTGTATGTCGTTATGAAGCTTATTCTCAATGAGCATATAGATGAGATCACAGAATTTAAAGCTAGGTATACTTTAATCTAACATTGCAATGCAATTGCAACTAATATGCATGCTAGATGTTGTTTTTACCATAACTCCGCAATTAAAATTTTGTTGACTTGGTGATGGGACCGATGAAGAATCGAGAAGGATTAGTTTAATCTCTACGTCTACGTAGAGTGTTATTGGTGACATTGCAAGTGGAAAGGTTGAGTTTTGAAATCTCTCTCAATTGTGTGAGAACAATGAGGTGGTATTTCTACTCTATATTCCTAGCTTCATTAACTTAACTACACAGATATAATTGATTTTTTTGTTTGTTATTTTGTATTTTGTTTATTTGGTTAGGTTGGAAGTTTCTATGTATGTGCTGAAATTGTCACAGTTGAGAGTATATCTGAATGATTTTATCTAGCATGTCCAAAGTGTTTGAATAAGGTGAATAATGTTGGAGAGCGTTATTATTGTGATAAGTGTGACCATTTTGACAAATCTGCCCAAGCAAGGTTGGTCTAAATATCCCTCGCAGAATATAGCTCAATAGGTTTTTTTTTTCCTATTTGCGTGGGCATTGTATGTTAAAAATAAGTGTGATGTTTACAGGTACAAACTTCAGGTAAGGGTTGTAGATGGGGCCTATATTACAAGTTTCCTATTATGGGATCACGAGTGTGTGCAACTTATTGGGAAAACTGCCTCTGTGTTAAAGGAGAATATTGAGCAGGTTCATACATGTTTATTTCTATTTAGTCAACATGTTACATGTCTAAGGTTCAGGTAAAAAATCCACTCATTCAATACTCCGCTTTCTTTTTCCATGTAGCAGTGTGCTGTAGGAGATCTCCCTGTTGGATTTGAGTCTTTGGTAGATAGAGAGATGCTATTTAAGGTTCAGGTCAAGATTGAAAATGTCAAGAAAAATAGTGAACCTTATACTGTGTTGCAATTGGTAGATGATGTTGCTTTGGTGTCCAAATATAAAAAATGTCCCGAGGCTCCTCAGGTTATAACCTTTAAGCAATCCCTCCACTGTATCATTTATGAGGTGCTTTTTGATTTATTAATTAATTAGTTGTCAAATACTAAACGTATATGATATCTTATATTGTAGGATTCAGACATTTATTCTAAGATGTCAAAGACTAATGTGGATAGTGGAAAAGATTCGACGATTAGTAATGAAGTTTCTACTCCTATAAAGCCTGGGGATCGCACATCTCCGAAAAATGAAGGACAATCCACTTGCACTGTAAAAAGGGAGCTTTTGAGTGATCTTTCATTCACTTCACCTAACAAGAAATTGTGCATCTTTATTAAGGATGAGAAGGATGATGCATAAGTATCTTATCATTTATTGGTGTGCGTTGTGATGTTACTTAGATTAATTGATTAACTTTTGCAGTGCTATTAATAATTTGTTGATCAAACAAGTGATATAACATATGATGATTGCTATATGTTTTGTCTTGGTTGTTTTTTGAAACTGTTGAACTTATTCATCTAAGCAGCCTTTCTCTTTTATATTAAATGATATTTTGGTATTAGTATTTTATTTATTTATTAAGGTTGGTTTTCTCATTCGTAGACATAATTTATGAAACAGGTTGAATAATGTTGAATTTGTATTCTATATTGTTGCTGCTATCTTAAAATTCAAATACTTTCGCAATTTGTTATGCTAATTCGCGAATAGTGCCATAGACATTTAAGTTTAGACAACAAGTGCCAAAAACAACAAACATGAGAATCGTTCTCATCATCATTATTCTCATCATTTGAATAATTTAACTAATCATATTTGCTTTGAAAATAATAATTCTTGCTCCAAAATTAATGTATGTTTTTTTAGCCATTGATAGTTTTAATATTTTTTTGTCGTCGTAAAAATCACCCCTCCATCATGAACTATTATTGAATAATTTTTCAAAAAAGGAAAATAGTGAAAAAAAATGATTCAGCTTTATTGAGAAAATGAGAATATAATCAATTTATAACAAAATCCAATCGTATAATTGGGAACAAGAATTAAAAGTTCATACGAGAAGAAATATTTTTATTCGGTAGTACTCATTGAGAGTGAACATACTAAATAAGCAATTGGTCGTTTTTTAATTAAAAGAATATATTGACAACATTGATAATTTGTATTTTTTTTTTTTTTTTTTGAAGAGTACAATAAAAAGTGACATAGTGATACTAAATGTATTAATTAGTGTTTATGGACTTTTAATTTGTTAAGTTACCATATTCAATTATGGAAATTTCAAATTTGGAAATTGTGATATTCAATTAGAAAAATGACACCACGTCAATTTCTCTCCTACCAATAAGATGTGGTGACATGTCATTTTATAATTTAAAGGAAAAATGACATGTCATTTCAAAAATGAAACAAAACATGAATAATTTCAAAAATCAGGTTGTAATTAATATTAATTAATTAAATTAAATAATTAAAATATTTTATTAATTATATATATTAAGGTCACAATAATGTATTTCAAGTCACAAAAACAAATATTTTAGGTCACAAATAATTTTAGGGTCACAATTAGACTGATTTTTAGGTCACAATAACACATTTTTTAGGTATCAAATGGTCACAAATATCAAATCAACAGAACTTTAGAGATATTTTGAAATCACAACTGCCAAATTATTAGGTCACAAATCTTCTCTTTTTTTTTGAAAGCAGGCTACAAATCTTTTAAGTGATAATGAACCACCCCCCTTTTTTTTTATCAGAACCTATAAACTACAATTGATAAGGTCACAACCGTCATTCACCACCTTCATCCCCGCCACCACCGCCAATCACCCTAGTCTCCAACCAAAACCATTGTCGTCGCCACTGCCCTCACGTCCTATCTCCACCGCTTCATCATAGCCGCCAAAACCACCACTTATAGCCCTCCACCACGATCACCACTAACAAAAATCACAAAAAAGACCAAGAAATCAAAAATAAGGAGGTGGCAGCAACGAGCGCCGTGAACACAACCTTTTTTTTTTGTCACCACCGCTACCATTTTTGCCCCCATCACCGTCGCCACAACCATCACGGGCCTGCTAGGGGTGGACATTAACCCACCCAAACCAACCCAACTCGATCGGTTTCGGTTGGTTTTTGATGAAAATTGGGTTGTGTTTGACAAAAAAAATTTATTCGGATTGGTGAAAAACCCGACCCAACCCAACCCAACCCAACCTAATAAGAATTTTAAAGTTATACGACTATTTAAATTTCAAGAATCTCAAGCCCATTTTTAATTTGGATGAAACTCAAATATGGTTTGAACATATTTTAGTTTTATTAGCAAGTATTTAATTTATTATATTTGAGCTTATTGTATTGTACATAATTTATTTAAGTTAATAGTTGATTTATGAGCATAATTTTTTAATTTTCTATCATTTTTTGCTAATTGGACCAAAGCTCAAACCACCCAAATCAACTCAATCGAAACTTGATCGGGTTGGGTTGAGTTTGAACTTATGTTTGGGTTGGGTTGGGTTGATTTTTTATCAACCCGACCATAGTGGGTTGGGTTTGGGTTGGGCAAAAAAAGACCCAACCCACGCCTACCTCTAGCGCCTGCTTCAACCCCACTACCCTCACAACCGCTTGGGTCACATCACTATCCGAGAGAAGCTGGAGCACTCCTCTTCATCGCAGCCGCAACTTCTTGTAGGAGTAGCAGCGCAGCAGGAAAGGCACGGCACGGCAAGCGCGGCGCTGCGCTGTGCGACGCTTCACAGACCGCCACTACATAGAGGCGGTTCCCGTCGTAGAGACGAGATGCATCGCTTGGTAAATTTGACACCGCCAAGCCAACGATGGAGAGAAGAGATTGAGATTTACAGTCGAGCTTGAGTGATTTGGGGGAGGGGGCTACTGTGCAGTTTCTGAACGCGGTGCGTCGACTGCCAATGGATATTAGTTCCGGTGGGAAGAGAGGGTGAAGAGAGATCTGTCTCAGGGTGTGGGGGTGAAATAGGTTTTGTAGTAGATAGGCTGATGATGATGGGCGGATTGGGTGGAAGATGGTGAAATGGGCGGTGACGGATGGTGAAATAGAGAGAAAATAATTAGGGTTTCAAATAGTGTTGTGTGACTTTGAGTTGAATAATTAATTTAATTTTAAATTATTCAGATTTATTAATTAATTAATTAAATCTTAATAAATCCTGAAATTTGAATTTATATAGGTTTCACCTCATTTTTGAATTTAGGCCCTTGTTTGAGCCCCATTAATTCAATTTAAAATTTGGATTTTGAAAATCTAATGGTTAAAAAGTGGGTTGAAAAGTAAAAAATTGTGGGCTTGACTTTTTTGGATAGTTGAGATTGATTTCTGTAGAAAAAAATTTGTAAAAAAAAGGAGTAATAATGGGGCTCAAACAAGGGCTAGATATTTAAAAGTAGGGGTGGTGTAATTTCCACAACAAATTATTGTAAATTTCAACCCAGTGAAATATTTATGGACTAAATATATAGTCATGCATTGTGGATCAATTCAAACTCAGTAACAATCTTTACACGAAAGCAAAAAAAAGCCCAATGCCTATATATACTATCATTCTCCATTCACGACAATATATGTCACTAAATGCTTGCAAAATGACATATTACATAAAAATAGTATTAAACGAAGTGTCATGTAAACAAAATTGATGTATATATATATTGTATACGATAATTTTCTTGCATCGCACGAATGAAACGCTAGTATTCCCTTAAATTTTGAACTTTTCCGTATTAGACATGGAATCCCGTTTGGGCCGTTTGTCCGTTTCGCCCATCAGCCAATACTGCTAAGATAGCCGGCTTGGCGTCTCTATATCGTGTCAGTGTTCAAAAACGCGCAAAAAACGCGCGCTTACGCGCGATGCGCGCTGCCCACGCGAAGTTTTGGCCGGAAGCGCGAAAAACGCGTTTTTGAAAAATTTTGTTCTAAAAAGCGCGCGCGAAGCGCGCACAGTGCGTGCTGAAGCGAGCTTAAGCGCGCATTGTGCGCGCTTAAGCGTGCCCGATGCGCGCAGCTGCCATTTTTTTTTATTTATTTATTTTTTTTTTTCAAGTATGGGTAAAATTTAAATTAAATATTTAGGAATTGAAAAACGCTTTTTAACGCTTACTCCCGCTTAAGCTTCAAAAGCTTGACTCTTGGGCTCCACGCTTCGTCACGCTTCACGCTTTTTAGAACACTGTATCGTGTCCCGACTCCCGCCTAAATTTTGGCTGCAAAAGATTTGCAGAATTCAGCAATTTCCGTCGTTGAAACTGTGCCTATTTGTACCGCACACCCATTTTCAACTACACAATCTTCCGGCTCCCAGCTCCCATTCCTTTACCCAATTTTCAATAACTTTTAAACCCCACATTCAACAATTTCTCCAATAAATATTTGGAAAATTCAATTGCAAATGCATATTTTCTTTCTCCATGATACAAACTGATAAAATCTGCATCACCGTTTTATGATTAATTAATTGCCGTTCCTCATGATTAACGGTAAATTCTCTGTAAATATTTTGAATTCGTGATTCTTTTGGATCGATTGATTCGTGTTCATAATATCGTAGCTTCAATTGAGTTGTTTTCTCGTAATCAGATTGATTACTGTATCTCTGTGCCGTAATTATTGTGGTTTGATTTCATAGACACAGCAAAAATGGTTTTCATTTTATAATGGGTTAGCTGATCAGGATTGTACATCCAAATATTTATCTGAATCTGCTATGTTATTTTTATGTATGTTGAATCAGTGATTGTTAGTTACTGGAAACCCTAATCTGAAATCCATTTGGTGCTTCAACTCTTGGAAATTTCACCAGCTTGTCTCCCCCTATTTCTTCCCAATTGTATCTTGTCACAAAGTAATGAAGGAATATAGAAATCTCTGCCAATCCAAGCTCCTTTCCAGGACACTGCCTAGTGCCCCCTCCAAATATGAAGAAATAGTTTTGGTTCTCTAGGCTTTTGTCCTGCATTTGTCAATTTAGAATATTAATTTACGATCAAAAAAAAAAAAAAAAAATATTAATCACTTTGGTAAAAGTTAACTTTCATTCCATGTTTGTACGAAGTAGTGGACAAGAAAGAGTATAGTTCTTTTTTTTTTTTTTCTTTTTTTTTTTTTAATTTAATTTTAGTTTTAGGATTTAGGATTACGAACCAGCCATCTCCATGGATTGAAGGTTAATGGATCAGGATAAAATTGTGGATCATAATTAATTTCTCTTGTGTAAACATATATCCTCCATCCTTCGGGAATAACAAATCCTGAAAGTCGGAAAAAAGAGAGAAGATGAGTTATTATAGTTTAACTAGTTCATCAAATTTGAGTAAAGAACGTACTGATAACAAGTGAAAATAGTAGTTATCTGACTCTATTTTTGTGCTGATTAAACTTAGATTAGCTGAAGGATAATCTAGAATTATATTTCTAGCTGTTTGCAGCACATGGATATGAAAAGGCAGTCCATAGATTCTAATGAAAGGAAGGACAGTGGAAAGAATTGAGTTTGATCCTCCCTTGTACTAAATTATAGACAAAATAATTCTTTTGGACAAAAGGCGGATCATTAATGGAATGCCTTGGTTGGAATGTAGGTTTTCCATGTGGATCATGAGAGGGTGGGGTCCATCATAAAAAGTTTATTTCTTAGAGTTTGTTTGGTAAAGAAATTTTTTTCACCTCAACTTTTCAAACATAATGTCAACATCGATTCTCAGTCAAACCCACACTTTTTGACTTTTCAAACATTTTTTGAACCACATATTCATCAAAAAATTAAAAAAAAAATCATAAACTTTTAAAAACCACATTACTAAATAGACTCTTATATTATCATTATATACATATGCAAGTGCTAACTTCTATTTGGTAAAAGTTTGTTTATAAATTTTATTTATAAACACGATCACGTGTCAACGTTTCATTGAACCAATTTTTTTATAAGTCAACAAATTTTGTCGATCAAAAATTTCGACCTACTATTTTTTATTTTCCAAAAAAATTGACCAACAAAATGTTAATATGTTCTTATTTATTTATAAACAATATATTCTAAATAATTGTTTATAACCGGTTTGTCAAACAGAGCTACTTAATATACTTTATACATACGTAGAAAGTCTCAAAGGGGGAAGAATTTGAGGACTGCTCCTAGAGACGGTAAATTCCCCCTATCACGATGTGTTTGTATGGACAATATTTAATGCAGACTCGTCAAATGGTAGAAAAGGATTCAGATAGGTGACCCTATTTCAACGAGAACAATGCTTAGTTGTTAAATAGGTTCCAATGTACCAAATATATTCTTGGAGCATAGAAAAACGGAAAAAAGACGTGAAAACTTGTGCTGTGGCTATACCCAATACCCACCATTTATTTCCATGTCTTTAGTTGTTTTCCTCAAAACTCCATTCACTATCGTAGCCGTTCTTGAGGTTTCATAGATAATCTGCAGAAAAGAACATCAAATAAATAAGCTAAAATTTATCCTCCAGTAAATAGTACACTCGAGAGTTTCTAATACTTACCGCACGAGTAAAGTGCATCGATTTGTAATCATTATAGTCAATAGGATCCTCTGCCTTTTTCTTTTCTCTAATTGCCACATGCTCTTTCTACAAAGTATGAAGATGAAATCAAGTTAAGACTAACAAGCATTAATAAAGTCAAATATAAACATAATGAGAATTGTATCCTTTTAACTCACTCTTAATTCTTCAAGTACTTTTGGATGATCATGAAGATATTTAAGGGCCATCATTGAAGTAGTTGATACAGTCTCATATCCAGAATACAAAATTGTAATGATCAAATCAATCATCTCATCATCACTTAGATTATATTTCTTCTCTCCTCCATTAATTAGGAAACCAAGCATGTCAGTTTGAATTTCTCCTGAAGCTCTTCTTTTTTCCACAAGCTTTCTCAACAAGCTTGTAATATTTTTCCTTGCCTGTGATGAATTGTTTTAGTCGACTAAGCATTTGTTTTTAGTTTTTACTGAACCATATACAGAAGGATAATTTACCTGGAATCCACGATAATAATTTGTACTGGGAAGGTTTATAGGCAACGAAAGAGTTCCTAGTACTAGCTTGAAGAATTCAGGCATGAATGTTTGTGATATTGAGCTGGCTTCATTGCTTGCTATTTGCCTCAGCGATGACAGAAAAGCCATCTGAACGAAATCATGAGGTATATTAGAACAGAGAGAGGAAAAATATAACGATCTTAATATATTCTTTAGTTAGAAATAGGTTATCCAATAAAAACCTCTTTTGTTTTCTCTTGAATGTCAATGATTTTGTTATCCCAATTGCTCAAATGGGATCTCATAAAATCATCTATTTTCGGCAGAAGTTGTTGTTTGATCATGGTTTGGCTGATGAGTGCAAGCAATGCCCCTCTCATGTGCTTGTGAGCACAACCATGGACAGCTGCAATGTTACGTTTCCCTAAGATCTCTAGCATCGACTGAGGATACCCAGGGATAAGACCTTTTGCTTCATTCACTAGAATATACCTATTTACCTCTGGATCCATTGAAACAATGGTAGGACAACCCAATAAGTGGGATTTGAAAAAACTCCCATACCTGTGGAGATAGAAACATTAGTTAAAATCACATGGAAACATAATGATTAATCACAAACTGAATGATAACCATGTTTTCTATTGGTTATCTATGTATCGAAGTTTCTCATGTATCTTTCTTTGATCAACGGGGAATAAGGATCATATGGTGATGTAATTTTCCACAGAGAGGTCTTGCTAACATAATAGATTAAGAGTCTGAATATTGCAAGAAGAAGAACTATTTTAGAACAATAAAAGAGACCTTAATCTTTGGTTCTTCATGAAGCTAGGACCTTGTTTTAGAAACTCAGTCGTCTCTCCAAAAACTGGCCACCCCATAGTTCCAGGGGGCAATCCTTTCTTCCTGTACCTGACCTCGTTCCATCTGAGTAAAGCAGTACTGATAATACAAATCCCAAAAAATACCCCAAGAATTACAATTAGGACATCCATTGATTCTTCCTACAAGCTCCACTTACTTCAAAGAGATAGAGAGGGAGAGGAAGATAGGCTGTAAATGATGTGGGTTTGCTTTAGTTTATGCTGGTCATGTGTGCGTGTGTATGAGTTTATATAGACCAGAGAAATCCATTATGAATATGTATGGAGAGTCCTGATAAGCCAAAACTCTGCACGAGGGGGTAGGCACCTAATCTTTAACCTCAAGTAATAAAAATGAAAAAGCATGGACAAAATTGAATACGAATACTTAATAACTCATTATTATGGGTGGCAACAACTTGATCACATAGCCATTCATTGCCTCAAGAACCTACCTTTTAGTTGGATATTTTGAAATTTTGATTCAGTTACCAATTCATCGAGATATTAGCCATAAATATTTGTTTTTGGGTGAATAGTTGACTTTTGGATGTGAAATATGTGATTCTCCAATGATCTGGTTATTATTAATTAATCTTTTCATGAAACTGTAGGAGAAAACAGCCTTTGACTGATGTTAGAAGTATAGGCAGCACATCCAAAAACCCATTGGAGCTAGAGGTAAAGCACTGGAGACCTCTGTTTTACAACTTTTATTTGTTTGTATATAAACAATAAAAATTGTTGTTTTTAGATAAATTATATGATTGAAAAATAGTTTGAGAAAATGTATATAATTAAAAAGTAGTTTGATCGTAAACAACTTTACCATACGGAGGTTAAGTGGTTCACATGTCTGTCAAATAGATCTGTCCATGAAATTACAAAAATTCTCTTGAAACATATTCTTGGTTTGTGTATGTGTGTGAGAGAAGGAAAGATTTATAAAAGTCACAATAAGATGTGTTATTGGTTCGGGTTACAAACATTCTTGGAAACACTCAAAATTCATGGAGACACATGAATGTCTTAAGAACAAAGTGAAGTTCGTCGACCAAATTGTAATAAAACTATAAAATCAGTGACTGATAGTGAGGGGACCGGGGGAGGGGGAGGCCCGGGTTCCATCCTAACTATAAGTTAATGTCATAGTCTGAATCAGTAGAACTTTGAACCTGTAGATTATATAATTCCTGGTACTCGTGAAATTTGACTTTTGGGCTATTTTCCCTGACAACTTTCCCAACATCTTTCTTTCCATACTGCTCGTTACAATCTCCATGACATCTCATGATCTCAAAATTCAAGAACTTTTGGATCCTTGGGCCGATAAAGAAATTATTAAAATTGAAAAAATTAGTCATTTTTCTACTAATTAATGTCATTCAACTAACATTGATGTTTAAAAAAAAATGCTGAACGCAAACGTGAGGCGACTCCACTGTTCTTTCTCTGAGGATTGGTGAATGATATAAATCGTAAATTATTCCTCAAGCTGACTAGAGTTTTGGTACCACCCATTAGACTGACAAAGTGCCAAAACAAATTAGAATCTGAGAGGATTCAAACTTCCAACCTCTTTGCTGTCAGCATTTGTGGATCCCAACTTTTATATATGTGCTCTGAGGGCACACTAAGTTAAAAACTTCTCATTTCTGCTAATCACATCAATTGACTTTGGAAAGGTTAGAGATTGGGGGATTGACATGATGCTTAGCATAAGATGAGTCCATGTGCTCATTAGATCATATATATAAATATATATATATAGCTTTCGTTCGTAAGGTTTTTTTATTGGGTACAAGAATATAATGTTTTCAGGAAAAAAAAATCTGGTTGAAAAGTGATTTGGGGAGATGTGCGATTAAAAAGTAGTTTGACAAAATGTCTTGTTTATAAACTTATTTAATAAATAACCAAAGAGACAAAAACTATAAAATCATATAATTTCCAGTTCTACCCATGTGGATAGTGTACCCAGATCTTGGTCAAGAATTCTCGTACTCCCGATTTTGCGGACTGATTATTATGCCTAATATACATGAGTAGAGTGCTTTGACCGTGCTTTGTACTAATTAATCTCTTTCTATATCGAATTCTTATTGCCGTGGATTAATGTGTGTCACAGTGCTCCATATAACACTTTAGTAGGGCACCAAGACGTTACTTTTAGGTTTGTTCAAAATATATCTGCAATGCTCAGTTGTACTCTATTCCTATTCCCTACACAATGGAATGTATTTTTCAGATATGTATTGATTATATGAGTGCTTGTTTAATGAGGTGACTTGTTCATTACTCGATTATATTAAGGCTCCGTTTGACGGTTGAAATAAATGGAATTTGATTTATAATGTGTATTATTTAGGTTTTTTAGGTAAGATGTGTGATTAAAAATTGTAGAAAGAAAATGTATGTGATTAAAAAGTATTTTGAGAAATTGTGCTCATTATAATTATAATTTGAATTATAATAAGTAATCATTAGATTACAGAACAGACACTAAATAGAGTTTTGTCTATTGTATAGTCATTTCTATTTAATTTTTTGTATCAAACCTATCCTTCATGGATTAGATTGCCTTAATATCCAACAAATATAACGAATTTTAAAAGAGTAATTTTTATGTGAGATGCAAATCCAGAAGTGTGGTCACCACCCACCAATCACCATTGTAACTTCTTCTTTGTCGTGAAATCTTCTAGCTTGTAGACACTAGTCTCGAATTTAGAGTGAACTATACGTTTTTATGTAGTTTCGCTTATAAATGGTTCTTGTAATTCAAATTAGGGATAGTATTTCCTTGGAGCATGTTTTATGTAATTGTAAAACCTTCAAAGTTATCTAGGTTTTATACCTATGCTTAAAGGCTGTCAAATATCCATTGATTTGTGAATGCTTAGAATTAGTACTAATTCGTAAACAAATTGGATGATAGTCTGAAATAACATCTTAGAATACGTTATTTGTCTAACACTTAACGCTAAGATTTGTCTTTTTGGGCTAATACTTTCAATGCTGAGTCCATCATTCAATGACATTCAGTTTCATAATCTTTAAAGATTTTTATTCCTTTTCAATCAAGGTATATTAAAGAATTGAGATTTCGCCTTAAAATGTCAACCTTATTAAGAGTAACTCAAATCCTTATAACTTGAACTATATTTTCTTCTTTATTCGAAGTGAGATTTTATCTTAACATGGCCGGCAGGTGGTGGCTCATTTGAATAGACTAATTTTGAAATTTGTGTGCTCAAAGTTTTCAAGTCTTATTTAGATCAAATTGTCGTTAGAGATTAAAGGGCTGTGATACCATATTAAAGTTTCATTTTAAAATATCAATCTTATTAAGGAAATTAATTCAATGGGCCCCCACTTTCACCCCAACCCCAAGAGCGTTGCGTATATAACTTCCCTATCCTTTGCGGATAGGGGCAGATAGGGGAGCAGAACTCTGTGTGTGTGTGTGTGTGTGTGTGTGTTCATAGTTCTATATTTGAATAATATGGACCTTTCATATGCATAATATGTTTTGTGGTGATACCGTACACAGAGAGTACACAATTGACTTATAACCTAACCATCTGGTTAGAATCCGTTAGATATGTGTTTTGTTATATACAATTAGTATTTTCACCCGTGCGATGCACGGGAATATAATAGTGATAGTGATTTAATCAAAATTTATGAAAATATATTAATTATACAATCATGTCAAATAAAAATATAGTACAATAATATTTTAATGCAAAATATTATCAAGTTCAAAATTTAAAAAAAAAAAAAAAAAAAAAAAGAGTAATCAAAATAGGAAATGCAACATTAACAAAACTAATAAAAAAATAAGAAGTTATGATCATTATAAAAAAAATAAAAAAACTTTTCTTTTTAAAATTGTTTGTCTTTTTTTTAAAAAAAATATTTTTATTTACTTGTTTGTTAAGCTTTCTTTTTTTAAATAAGATATTTTTATCATTTTATTATATATTAAATTATTTTGAAATAAAATTTAATTTATAAAATTAACAACTATAAATCTATATTTGCTTTCAATTGGTAAATAATATTGTGGTTATATTTTTTGTTTATTTAATTTTACTCCAAATGAGTAAATGTCGTTTTATTTGTAAACTAATTTTTTTTAGAAAATTTTCTTATCTTTGAAATAATTATTTATTTTTTTAATTAAAATCGATTCGACCCCGGTTCAATCTGATTCAATTTTTGACCTTTGACCTGTTGCCTCTTTCTGGTCGAACCATTTAATATTTTCTGAACACGGAGTATTATATAACTCAAATGATATAATTTAAAATGAAGTAAAAAAATATAAAGTAAAATTTTGACATTTGAGTATTTGGACGATTTTACGGATAATTTTTTTATAGTTTGCTCTCACTTGTTGTATTGTATTAAACTTCTTATTGAGATTTTCGATTTAACGCCTATATTACATATTTTTCGACTTCAAAATAATACAATAATATGTATGGTTAAAAAAGTAGGTTGAGAAATTGTGTGATTTATAAAATAGTTTATAAACCATTTTTGCAAGTTTATCGAACACATGCTTAAAGATAATTTTAATATTGATAATTACCAATAGAATTTTTCAAATACATTCCAACATGCGAGATTGATTACTTCTAACTCTTGTCAATTGTCATTACATATGAAGAAAAATTATATTCAATCAAATATTAAATTATTCAATTTGAGAGAAAATTTTTGGATTAATCATTTAATTTATTTTTTTATATAATCTAATTGGAAAACTTATATATATATATATATATATAAGGAATGTTCTTAAGTTTTTTAAACTAAAACGTATTTCGTTCTTTAAACAAAATCATTTTCGGGTTATTTAAATGTTTTTCAACAAATTTTATGATATAATTTTATATCTTTATAAATAATTTAATGTTACTTTACCAAATTAGTTACACTATAATTAAGCAGAATATTTTTGAATAATTTTTTTTAATTAATTTAACATAATTTCGAATTTACGAATCTTGAATACTTTTTTATAACAATAGAGAATTATTTATTTATTTTTTAAATTAGACTTATGAATGCTTTAGATGTAATTTTTTTCACATTTTTCACAAAAAAAAAAAAAAAAAAAGTTATATTAAAATCAATCATCATATTAAGTAAAAACGAATTTGTTAAAAAAAATTAAATTGTTCTTTTTTGGAATTGGAATGAAGCATCTTTATTTGACAAAATATTTTTAAACAACACACTTTTAAACTATTTTTTAATTACACATATTTTTTCTCTCTACTTTTCAATTACTAATTTTTACATTGAAAACATCACATTCTTTGTTTTTAAATAAAAATTTTTAACTACCATTATTTTTTATATAATTTAAAAGTGCTCAAAACGATTTTTATTTTTATTTTTTTGAAAAAATACATGTAGTGCTCAAAAGTGTAATTTCATTTGCAATCATTACACTTTCTAAAATGCAATCATTTTTTATTTATTTTTTAATTCTTGTGTTTTTTACAAAATCTTTCCAAATTTAGTAAGGCCCTGTTTGATTACACAAAATTTTCCATGGAAAATGGAATATGTTTTCCAATTCCCACTTTTGGTTTGTTTGTTTGACAAAATTTTCCATGTAAAACTTTTTCCGCGAACCCCACTTTTTCTTCCATTTTCCTTGATTTGGTGGAAAAGATTTTCTTTGGGTTTTGGTGGAAAAATGTTTTCCATGATAAATGGAAAATGATTTTGGACACGTTTAATCAATTTTGTTGTTATTAATTGACTTATTTTCTTTCCAAAAAATAACATTATCATTATCAAGTACAAATATATTTAAAAAGTAAAAAAAAAAAAAAAATTGATTAAAATAGCAAAAAATTACTTTATTTTCCATGAAAAATAATGTCAATCAAACAACAAAAGTTGGAAAATTCCCTACTTTTTCCACCTAGAAAATTAAACCAATCAAACACATTAAACTTCTAATTCTCAGTAATTCAATTATATAGAATTCAATTTCCTAGAATTCATTTTCTTTCCACCCAAATTTCACCATCGCTATCAAACGGACCCTAAGTTCATTTTGGCGGGAAAGTGTGTGTGTGTTTATTTTTGGTAAAGACTTTGTTTTTTTTATATATATAGATATAGATATAGATATGTACAAAACACGCTTTTAAATTACTTTTTAATTACATATATTTTTTCTCTCCACTTCTCAATTACTAATTTTTACATTGAAAACATCACATTCTTTGTTTTTAAATAAAAAATTTTAACTACCATTATTTTTTATATAATTTAAAAGTGCTCAAAACGATTTTTTTATTTTTTATTTTTTGAAAAAATACATGTAGTGCTCAAAAGTGTAATTTCATTTGCAATCATTACACTTTCTAAAATGCAATCATTTTTTATTTATTTTTTAATTCTTGTGTTTTTTACAAAATCTTTCCAAATTTAGTAAGTTCATTTTGGCGGGAAAGTGTGTGTGTGTTTATTTTTTGTAAAGACTTTGTTTTTATATATATATATATATATAGATATAGATATAGATATAGATAATGCTACTTAGCAATCCTTAAAAGACACCTTGGTAGTGATGACAACGGTTCACTTCGAGATCAATTCTTTCAAAATCATAATCGAAATACCAACATTTTACCCATACAATAACCATCCCATAACTGCATAAGTCAGATCGGTGCGGTTTCGGTGTGGTTTATAACCACTTAAATGTGAATTAATTTTTGCGAGTCTAACTGAAAAAAAAAATTTATTAAAAAGCAAAAAAAAAAATGAACATAACAATACTAAGCAAATTTTTCAAACAATATTTAAATTCTCAAATTCAAAATCTGAAATAAATTATTTTTCTCAATCTTAACACTTGAAAACAACAAATATTTTTTTTGACCTTTATACTTCATTCTTCCTCGTCACAAATATTGTTGCAACATATGTCATTGTTGATTCCTATTTGATAAAAGAAAAACTTAATTGTTGTCGGTGTGTGTCCCGCCTAAAGAGAATTGTCATATGCTGAAATGGAGAGTGACTAAGGGAGTGGCGATGATATTCAGGTTACTATAGACTTAGGGTTAATGGATTTGGATTAGACTTTGGTCATGTGATCTGTGTTAATTGATTTTTAATAGAGACTCTAATTTTGGACTTTTTAAATTTTAAATATAGTCCAAAATTAATTTTTTTAATAGGGTATTCGATTCGATTTGAGGCACCAGCACAATTATCATACCCGTCACGTCACAAATCGGGTACTTAAATTTGCATATCATATCCGTCCCACTATTCTATCGGTTTGATTTTTTCACATCATTTGGTTCGGTTCACCGCAGTTTTCGGCTCGACGGTTCAAATTATCATTCCTACACCTTGGATGTCCAAAAATTTGTGGGCTGTTGATTTTGAAGTTAATATGATGGATAAATAAGTAAATTTTTACTATATATGTGGGTGCAAAATTTTATGTCAAACTTTATATCGCTATAGCATCATTGTTGTTACATAAGATGGGGTCAGTATTGTAATTTTGCTCTATCTCATTTTTGTTTTGACTTGAGCTGACGCTAATAATTTGTCTTAACGTGGCACAAAAGGTATGCTGGATAGCGACTTGAAGACAAGTGGATCTTTAGGGAGATACAGAGAAAGGGATTTGAGACAACCGACTCTATGGCTCCTTTTGCGTTTCAGAGGTATTAATAATTATAAAGAGCTTGTTTCATTTTCATCAAAAAAATTTCATTATTCAACAGTACTCAATTTTAATCATTCATTATAAATTAAGTTCATAATATTTAACTTTTCAATCAAATCTTAATCATCAATTCTCCTAAAAATCACTATTCATTTCAAAAAAACTCATTTTAATTAGAATCAAACAATCCGATAGTATTATTACCTTATTTTTATGCTACTAGTTTCCTTAGAACTTTTGTACTGGAATTTGGGAAGGTGGGAGTTTAGCCTGTATTTGTCATTAAAAAAAAAAAACATATTTTTAAATAACATAATTCTTGAAATCACTTTCTAATCAAATATTTTCTTTCTCCAACTTTTAACAATATATTTTATTTAGAAAACATAAAAAATTCGTTTTCCAACACAAACCTTTTAACAAATCAGATAATGGTTGCCCATTGTTGCCCATTTTATTTTAATACACACCCCCATACTCTAGTTTAATGTGATATCTTGAAAAAGAAAAGAAAGATCCCATCACATATGCTATATTTGACTTGGGTATTATAATAACAATTTTTGCCTTTCCATAATAGCTATTTAGGTTTCAGCAACCATAATTAGATTATTTGATGAGGACCCCTGATATATTGTTCAAAAATTTATACAACTATTTGAAATCTATCCAAGAAAGTTAAAATGGTAAATAAAGGGATAAAATACATTAACCTAAGTTTAAATGTAATACAAATTCATTGATTAAAGAACCAAGCCCAATGAGCATCAACTAAGCCTCCGTTCGGATCAATTCTAACATATTTTTTTGGGTTTTTCACGGATTTCGAGGCAAGATTAATGGTTAAAATTTGGAGAGAGAAAAGATGTGGGATTAAAAATTGGTTTGGGAAATTGTATAAATTATAAATTGGTTTAAAAACCAATTTTTTAAAGTTACCGACCAGTTACTAAACAAATTTCAAGGTGGCGAAAATCTACAACAAATACAAGAATAATAATACTCAAGAATTAGTTGATGACATTTCGAAGCTAGAAGAGTCGTTTTACCTCATCCCAAAAGGAGTCTCCCCAAGACCATTGTCATGAACATCACCAAGTTAGTTCCTAGGGTTTGTCAAGAAAGTGTTATTTGTATTACAAATTGGGAAAATAAAGAAATTTCGGAAATTACACAAAAAATCCTTTTTTTTTTGAATTCAGGGTGTTTCGGTCGATCAACACGGTCGATCGAACCATTTTCGATCGATCAAATGGTCGACCGAACCATTTTTCGGTCAATCAAATGGTCGACCTAAATGACAATTTTGGTCGACCAATCCTCAGCCGAACCTGACTGAGGCTAGCTTCAAAAACCCTGTAGAATTTCGATCGACCGCAAAAAAGTTCGATCGACCGAACTTGGCCGAAGTTCCAATCTTCATATTTTAGCTTCTAATTTGATTCTTGGCTTGTTTCTTGACTTTAATCACTTGTTTAAGCCTCGAATCTTGAACCTTTCCGGCATCGAATCTAACCTAAAATTCATTGATTAAAGAACCAAGCCCAATGAGTATCAACTAAACAAATTTCAAGGTGACGAAAATCAACAACAAACACAAGAATAATAATACTCAAGAATTAGTTGATGACATTCCAAAGAGATACAAGAGTAACAAGGGTTTTACCTCAACTCAAAATAAGTCTCTTCAATACCATTGTCATGAACATCACCAAGTTAGTTCCTAGGGTTTGTCAAGAAAGTATTATTTGTATTACAAATTGGGAAAATAAAGAAATTACACAAATTACACAAAAAAATCTTTTTTTTTTTTGAATTCAAGATGTTTCGGTCGATTGACACGATCGATTGAACCATTTTCGGTCGACTAATCCTTAACCGAACCTAACTGAGGATATCTCCAAAAATCCTGCAGAATTTCGGTCGACCGCAAGGAAGTTCGGTCGACCAAACTTGGCTGAAGTTCCAATCTTCATATTTTGGCTTCTAATTTGATTATTGGCTTGTTTTTCGACTTTAGTCACTTGTTTAAGCCTGAATCTTGAACCTTTCCAGCATCGGATCTCACCATGAGTCTCACCGACACGTGCATCGATGTTTGACTTTCTCAGATCTCATCATTATCAGATGTGTAGACATTGTAAAGCACATATCAATAGATATTTCTAAAGTCCAAATTAATTAGACTATATTAAATTAGATATCCAATATAATTGTAATTTAACTATGTAACTCACATAATCAATTTATAACACACACACACACACACACACACACACACACACACACACACAAGTAAGTGGATATTCGTCTCACCAAAAAAATTCAAATATGAAATTATAAATGTGAAATGTTCAAAAATGTTATTTATTATACATTTTACCTAATTTCCTATTAGATAAATATTTCAAATCATAAATATAAATTCTAATTTATTTCTCTTCTTTTCAATTATCGACACGCATTTACACAGCTTTACTTTCACTCTTACAACATAGCAATCGTTGTACTCCTTAGTCATCATCGATGTCGATGTCGATGACGTTGATGTTTATTTTTTTAAAAAATTGTATATATAAACTCCAGTCCAATTCATCAATTCCCAGAAGTTTACTCAAATTGCAAATTTCATCTCTAACTCACGCGACATCACGGCGGAGTGGGCAGAGTTAGACTTTCATCTAACCTGTAACTATAAGTCTAAATGACGTTTATGTTCGATTCACTAAGTTTCAACTAGTAGGCGAGCTTCCTTCAGGCCGGGTTCATTTTCTTCTTTGATTTGGAATAAAATATTACTTTTTCTAAAGTTCTGTTTTGTTAGCTAAAAATTTAATTTATATTTAGTAATGATCATGTAGATGGATTCTAATGAAGAAACTGATATACACAAGTTTTAATTTGTATTTATTATTTAAAAATTCAAGTAATGGTCTCAAAACCAAATCAAACCAGACTAAACTAGTACCGAACGATTTGGTTCCATATCTTTATAAAAACAATTGGTTCTATTGGTAAAAAAAATTATCGATTCATGATTTTGTTTAATTCTTCTGAAATCATAATCAAATTGAATCACGTCCACTCCTAATTAATTCCAACTAGTCTTATCACTCGTACGATTCACGGACATATTAAATTTTTAAAAAAAATAATGTAATAATGCATAACTCTTGGAAAAAATTCAGAAAAAAACATAATGCAATAATGTAATGTAAAAACAGTTGTGAATTTGCTGATTTTTTTTTCCAATAGTGAACTATACATCAGAATAATTTTTTTTCTTGGTTGCCTACTTCCTTATTTTATGTGTGTTTTCCCCCAAAGAATGTATAACCTAATTTCCGAAACAAATATGCTTTTCAATAATATCTGTTTCTGGAATAGGTATTTGACCTCTTTGAAAATTTTCCTTACCAAAAAAATCGATACGGAGAGCAGTTCTACATATGCTTGCCAAGGCATGCATGTGGTCTGATTCTACCTGCAAATTTCTCACCATAAGAAGCAACCTTTTAAACAAAGAAACCAACAATATTGAACAATGATGCATCAAAATGTGCTCAAAACCTCAACTCTATCTGAGAAATTAGCCGCAGTGTATATAATTAGATAAGCAATAAATTCAAGATTGTCACTTTTATCCACAATAATAATCTGTGTAGTTTCAACTATCTTATATTGACACTTACAATCTTTCCTTATAACTATATGGAAGTAAGTAATAAATCAACCATCGGTTATAGTTAGCATTTTGAATCACAGAGATGAAGTGAGAGAAATTTGGTAATCATGTCAAGTGACAGTATAAGCAGGAAACAAAGTTAACAAACCTGTATACTAAGTTGAAGAAGATGTAGATTGGTGACAACAGCTTTAACAATGCTCTCGCGTACAAAGAATGCACATGCCTATCCCAAAGTGTAAGAATTGCAATAATTGAGGTCGAAGCCCACTCAGGCTTTCCACCAGGAACATCAGCTAAGTACGACATATTAATCCCCACCTCAATGCCTTCTTGATCTCCTCTATTGAACCAAAAGTCATAGCTTTCACTGCATACACTAATGGATAAACAAAGGCTCTAAAGCTCTCGACTGGAAGAATTAATGATCGAGCCATCAAAGCATTTCTCCTTTTCTACACAATAAAGAGAATTGATTTACCTGTGAGTTTCCACACAAGAATGAATATGACAAGGCATGCTCTAAACCAACATAAATCTATGCAAGTATCATTGACCAATTGATTGAGCAGTGGCGAAGAGTAAGTTCATGAGCAAAAGAAAGACAAATATACATATAAAGTTATAAACACAGATTTAGATTTATATCAATTATTTAAAGAGTGTAACAATTCAAGCTACGTACCCAAGCGTTAACTCATTAGTATTTTGTAAACATCTTACCGTTCACAAGTCTCTATCGAGTCCCCAAAACATAAAAATTGCAAGTAATTTTTATCGTGACATCAATTCAAAACCAACAGTAATAAAAACAGAATTGCCAATTGCCTACACAAGTAGACATATAGAATAATTAAAACCTCCAACAATAATACTATGAACACTATTGGCAAGACTATTAAGTAAAGTAGAGACAAAACGAGATCATACCTTCACACAACTATTAGCAAGTCACAATCTCATGATCTCACCAAGCAAGCATTGAGTCAGTCGTGCCAAGCAAGCATTGAGTCAGTCGTGCCAATCCAGTCGAAGACTTGACCGACAACCTGTAGTTGAGTTTCGCCAACATTTATCGAGCTTCAATTATTTCATGTAATAAGAACAGGTAAACAGGAAGCCAAGAAAGATAAGATTTCAGGGTAGAAAATCTCATCTACCTCCTGCCGCTCAACTATAAAATATTTAACTGCAATTACAGCTGTTGCTCGGGTGAATGCAGCTGCACTGGTTGTTCTCTCCTTCACTTATATGCAAGAAACTAATTAAGTCTAGCAGAGTATAAAGCATTGCACACATGGATAGAAGAACATGTATTTTGTTATGGGACCTTCAATTTTTCCTAGACATTCAGCAACCACATTGCGAACTCCCTCTTCCTCACTTTCACAGTGGTTAAAGAGCAAATTATGATCTTCTCAACACTGGAATTATCAAATTCAACTTTATCCATAGAGTGTGTAACTATGACCTGTAAGTGAGAGATATTTCAGCAAGAATGTAAAGCGTCGAAAAATGCTGGTTAAAAAGGAATTTCCTCTTAAAAAAATTATTTAGGGGCACACCTCTTTCAGGGAATGGGGCAATAGATATTCCTTCTTCTGTTGATTATCAATTTTGTTCAATATAAAGGGTAAATATTTTGATAGATTTCCAACACCAATATTTCCTAAAGCATAAGCAGCAGTAGATTAGAAACTAAATATCAAGGCAAAAAATATAAAATAATTAAAAAAAAAAACAAAAATTATTTCATTATCGATAAAGATTAGAGACTCACAAATTAACTTCACAATCACAAACCAAAACTCTAAAATTAAATTTCACAAACCACAAATATTAAACAACAAAATGTCAAGCAAAACTAATCAAATCAATTAAATCAAAAAGTGATACCGTTTTGTAGCAGAAACAGCACTCTATGAGATCAAAGTGGCACAAAATAAAACACTGATATCCTGATCCATTTGTATATTTGCATTATCAAGTGTCTTTTCCATGTCATTCATCAAAACATACTTCTGACGGCTAAAGTAATCCCATATATATACCTAATGCAAGGGAAAAAGACTTAATCATAAAACAGCAAAATATTTTCTAAGAAGAAAAATGAAAAGATAAGAATAAACAATTGAGTTCTTTACTTGCTTAATTTTAAGTCAAATATCTCACACGCTCTTCTGTGAAGTTCACCAATGGTTTCCTGCCAAAAGAAATTCAATTCCTTTAATATGCATAATTACAAATAGATGGGAGACATCAATAGTTATTTTACATGAAGGAGAAGAGAACACATGGAACAAACCTTTTTCCTTATCTCAACAACGGCTGGATTCATTACAGATAAGAAAAAATGATTTATAATCTTGGATTATACAAAGTAGAATCCAATAATTGCTTTAAATTATTAAAACCAAGTTGAGCTTCTGTAGGATATCTTTAAGTATTGTTCCGAAGCCTCTGTGATAGTAAGATCGGACCGATAGAGGAGTCTACCTAATATATCTGTAGGATAGCTTTAATTTTAAATGTTTCAAAGTAGATATATAATGAGTGTACAAAAACATCAACATGGAGACAGCAAGCTAAAATTCTCATGTTTTAACTGTAAAGATGGCAATCCTCAAGGATAACAATCACGGAACATTAGCGAGGAAGACCGAGCTATTTACAAATATGTAAGGCATAATAATAAGGGGCAGGAACCTATATGGTTTAAAGTACTGTAATTCTCCATCAGAATCATCTCGCCATGAAAATCTACAATCTTTCTTCCTATTTTCATCAGCTCTATCTCAGAATCGCTAGCTTCTTCAACCTCTTCTTTTAGCATCTGTATTCAACCGAAACTTGAATAGTAAGACAGGTTTTCACTTTTCATCATTAAGGCCACACTCCAAGCCATCTAGAAAATACAGATTCTAATAAAATACCATGCAACTTAATATAGATCATCTCTGCTTTCTTGCATTTCTACCCACATTTTCTTTCCTTTCATTTCTCTGTTAGCCCAAGAGTAAATTAACCAAGAGGGGGGTGAATTGGTTTATAAAAATTTTTCGATAAATAATCTCAAACTTAAAAACCAATGAGTACAAGTATGAGCACTTAGTGTTACAAGTAACTAAACTATCAATGTAGTGTGCTATATATGTGTAAACTTAATTGATAAGGCAAGTATAGCACTTAGATATAGTGTTGCACAATATAAATTGATAGAATAGAGTAAGTGCAATGTAAGTAAGTAAAAGGGATAAGAGAGTGCAAACGCGATTTATGGAGGTTCAATCAACCAACGTGATCTACGTCCCCCGTTACCGAGCTCTCCGTCACGAGCAAGGCCAAATCCACTATATTGGTAACTTACAACAAGGAGTACCAAATCCTTAGGCGACTTACAACAAGGAGCGCCTATCCTTTACAATCGAGTTTTCACAAGGCTCTCGAAACCAACAATCGAGTTTTCACAAGGCTCTCGAAACCAACAATCGAGTTTTCACAAGGCTCCCGAAACCACAAGATATAATGAATTGAATTTACAATTGAAATAACTCTCTTGACAAATGATATACTCAAATTAAGTACCGAGAGAGTTAGGCTAACACTTCAATAGATAGCAATGAATTAAGCTCGAGTGTTAGAGAAAAACTTTGATGCAAATGATAATGAAAAGTTCAATGCAATCAAACAAAGTTTTTCAAATAATCTCTTGTTAAAATGTTGAATCAAATTAAGTACCAAGAGATGCCACACTTGAATAATTAACAATGAGTTAAGCTCAAAGTGTTTAGGCAATGGAACTTTGATGAATCAAATGATAATGAAAAATTTAGCACAAATAATCAAAGTTCCTTAATTGGAATTTCTCTCTTTTAAAAGATTAAAACAAGTTTAGAACAAAGAGAGACTTACACTTCAATTCCAATATAATGTGAAGATGTTGAAGAAGTTTAAACAATATAAAACCAATAATCTTCACAAAACTTTCTTCCAAAATCTTTGATGATTTGATAAAACAAAGTTTAGATCAATCAAAGTTTTGTAATAAAAATAGATGAATATAAACCAAGTAAGAACAATGAATTTTTACAAGAAAGTTTTTATAAAATCTTTTCTATTTTCTTGAGTTTGAATGCAAATGTGATGGCTATTTATAGATGAAGAAATTTCAAGTTCAGCCAGTT
Source organism: Ligustrum vulgare (assembly GCA_963555705.1). Lineage (NCBI taxonomy): Eukaryota > Viridiplantae > Streptophyta > Magnoliopsida > Lamiales > Oleaceae > Ligustrum > Ligustrum vulgare. The sequence goes on along the minus strand of OY743176.1, from coordinate 45,556,717 downwards.
TCGATCGACCGGTTCTGGATATTCGGTCGACTGAATCATTAATATAGCCGTTACACATTTTAGCCGTTGAACTTTCGGTTGATCAAATATTTCGATCGACCAGACTTTCGGTCGATCAAATATACTTTCGGTCGACCGAAAGTATAATTTTTGGAATTTTTATTTTTATGTCAAAAAGTTTATTTTTCCAAAAACTATTTCATGTTATGATTTGACAAATCATTTTTATGCAATTGATGAATTTTCAAATAAGTTTCTTGATGCATAAAAATCATTTTTGAGCTCGTTGAATTTCATCGCTAAAGATTGAGAGTGTTATACCTTTACATATGTTAAATCAACTCTAATCTTGTATGCTTGAATTCTTGATCTTCATGTCATGCTTTTCAACCTCAATTTTGATCTTTGAATATCTTCAATTCTTTCATGATCTTCTTTGCGTCTCATGTGCTCGATCACATAATTTTGATTTATATCTTTGAGAGACGATTTGAACATTGAGTGCTTTGAATATTTATCATTACATGAAACACTTGAAGCACACTTGTTAGCAACACAATAAATTCTTGTTTGTTATGATCAAAACAATAAGGTCAAATTGACCATAAGTCAACATTCTCCTCTTTTTCTTGCAAGTTATTGATTCCTAAAATGAAAATATACCCAAAAAATAAAAATGTAAAAATTGATTACCCATAAAAATATAAAACAATAATATAATACCAAAAAAATATTATTAAAGAAAGGTAATACCTTTAAATATCATGATCTCCTTTTTCAAAAGCTCCAGAAAATTATTTACTTCCTTTTATCACTTTCTCCCCCTCATCTAGCTTGGCCCTCTCTTCTGCAGCTATTATCCCATAGATGAGCTTCGTATCTTCCTGTCCACCTGTGTTTATTCAATAAGATGGAAAAAGTGTAAAAATAAAAATAAAAATGATGCCTTGTCACGCCTCTGTAAATAGAGTTTCTCTGACCAAAAGTATAAGCAACTCTCTTGCAACTCTTCGAGTCAACACACATGAATAGGCAAATCAGAAATTAAGAACACACAAGCAGCCACTCGACGTAATCAACCCATCACGAGAACACCCCTTAATGTCTCAAATCGTGATGCCAGACTCATTAAAGGCGGAAATCACATCCGAAACATAATAATAATACCTCTATGAATCAATACCAAGTCCTTGCATTCCCGTCTACAGATACCAAAACGTTGGACGCGAAAACCGCTGCATCTTCTCTCGTCGATGTCGTGCACTCTTCCCTTTTTGGACAGAAACATTGTATGGAGATCTTCGTCGATGTCATGCTTACCTTCTACAGATCCTTCATTTGTTTGGAGAATGAGAAAATCGCCGCTGGAGAGAGAAAAAACCAGAACCCTAGGGCACACCATATATTTTAACTGTAAAGAAAAAATGGCCCCGTCTTCTTTATTTTCATTTTTCATTTTTTATTCATTTGGGCTATGGGGCAGGATTTTAAGCGGGATTTTTGAGCGGGAAAATAGGGCAGACAATTCTCCTTTTATATATTGATAGATATGCCGTGCCGGTTTCCTAGACTTACAAAGTTGCGGGGCGGTACTCGGTAGGGATGACCTCCGCTTTGATATTTTTTTAATTAACTAATATTCGTCCATGTGCGATGCACGAGACATATAAATGATTACAAGTCATCACTTATTTATTAGTTACAAATTACAAATGTATAAGTCACAATTTATTTCACTGTTACAAATTTTAAGTTAAGTAGTCACAATTTAACAAACTATGAGTTGCGATTACAAATTTAGCCGCAAACTAAAATTTTTAAGTCATACAACTTATTTATTTTATTAGTAACAATCACTCATAATTAATCATAAACATTATTCAAGTCACGACACCACCATCGTCATTGGCACCATCACCATCACCACCAAAAATACTCTTGTCAACTCATATACCAACTTATCATCCCAACCACAACTACAACTAAAACTTTTACAATCACAACCACCACAACCTCCTCCTCCATAGTCACCTCACAATTGCTGCCACCATCAGCACCAACAACCATTAGCACCAGCTTCGACGTACCGTCAACACTTTCATAGACATAGATTAGTACACATGCACCTGCTACCACTTTCTATACCAACAACCACCACCACCACCACCACCACCACCACACCACACCACACCACACCACAACCATCAACAGATTGCAATTGTCCTGACGTCATTGCGCACGCGCACACACAATAATCGATATACACCCACACAGCCATAGTAAACACATACATCTATCGCAGACCACCGATAATAGTAAACTAGCTATCACTCACATATGCACATCCACCGCGAACACCAATGCTCACCACCATCAACGCTAGCCACTGTGCACATTGCCACCATGAACACCATCTTCTGCTTTTGGAAGGAGATCCGTGAAAAATAGGGGAAATGGGAATTAGGGTGTGGGTTGTGGAGAGGGGTGGTTTATATGATTTTATTTTAATTTCATAATTTTATTATTAATATTTAAAAACTGAATTATACCGGATTTTTGAATAAGAAGTCTTAAATCTGATGTTTGAATTCACAAATTAAAATCCATGTCCCCATTGGGGATTTTCAAGAGGTGCGGCCGTAATAAGATATCCCCATTTATCGTCAAATTTAGTTTCTGTTTGGTAAACTATTTTTGGACACCTTTTTAAGCAATACATTTTCCCAAACCACTTTTTAATCACATAAATTTTTGGTTTTCAACAACATATTTTACTTGAAAAACATTGCATTCTTTATTTTAAAACAAATTTTTTTAACAAATAGTGCTTTAAATATTCTTTATCTACACAATAAAGGTTCAGAACAAGTTAGAGGACCATGTCCCACATGCACGTCCTGTTTACCATTCAGGGCAGAGATTTCTTGCCCCGTTGAGAATAGGACAATACGAAGCTGGTCGGAAATGAAAAAAATTACCGTCTCTAAACTATGATTACACAAAGGAGCATATAAGAAAATTCCAAGATTTATTATTTTCATTCTAGATTGTAGGTAGGCCTGGGCTCGAAGATAGGGATGTATGAATGGTAGCCTGAGGTTGGATCAAAAGTGAACGGAAACCACAAAAATGATACACACAAATCACAATTACTAGGGCTGCAAAAGGTTAGTCAGGGAGAGAAAGTTGAGGAATGTCTACCTACACGCACGCACGCATGCATGCATGCATAACTCATAAGCTCAGCCAAGACGTTTTTGCTTCATTAATGTGTAATTTATGTACAACCAAAATTCTAGAGGTGCGCGATGGCCTCCATTTTGTCTTTTTTATGCTTTTCATGTTTTATTTTTGCTAAAGTTCGGTACTTAGATACTTTTTTTTTTTCCATCTATATAGTTCTTGTTGAGCATTCTAGCAATCGAAGTTTTTTTTTTTTTTAATGACTCCGTGTCCAAACTTCGTCCTAATAACCTTGGGGGAGGGCGATCTTCCTCCCGATTCGCCATCCAGGTAAATCTAAATCGAATACAGCTTATACACATTTGGAATAGACATTCGAAGAACAGTTTTTCTTCCAATGAATTCTCTTTATGTTGTGCGAACGTGATCCCTGAAGAGGTGACAGAGATCACCATGACTCTACCTCTATGTATGTATTTGCCTTTCTACACTTAAATAATGTCTTCCAAGAGCCAATATTTGAATATCCAATCCTTCAATATTAATTCCTCCTATTTTACAGTTGTACCATGCTTGTGGGGGCACAAAGGGCTAAGCACAATGGTCCTCTACTTTCTTTCTTATTCCTTCTTGGTGAATTGGACTTAGGATGGGAGCTTGGCTTGGCCCTTGGAGCCTTCCATTTTTATTTTAAAAAGTATGTTATTTTAAAAAAGTGACTGTTTTATCACAAATAGAAAGCGACCACACTATCGAACTACCCAAGCTCATGCTTGTCCATGCGGCAAGTTAAGCCAAGAATTTCGTCGCTCGGGCTTGTCGAGACTGAATTGATCGATCAAGCCGACGAGCCACTAGGATGAATCATCATCCTTAATTGGATTTGATTTGCAGCGAACGACACTTTTGAATAGAAATAATTTTGTGCCATTTAGTGTACCGAATAACCATATTTGATGTAATTTTATATAATAGATTTGAACATTCTATTTTCGTTTTTGATATGTGACTTTTAATTCATTAATAAACTCGGTGGTTTTGATTTGTTCATAAATAATTTTTTGTATTTTTAAGGTAAAATGTATGTTCTAAATGTGGTTTGAAAAAAATGTGCGTAGTTAAGTGATTTGAGAAAATGTAAAGAAAAGTATGTTTATAAAAAAGTCCAACAAAAAGGAGCTAAGAAATAATTTTAGGCTAATTGGCGCAATTCAACCCTACCTTTCACAATCTCTGCATAATTCATCCTTACCTTTGTTTATTTGGAAAATTCACCCTTACCTTCTCATATCCCTGCCAAAATCATCTTTACCGTCACTTCCCATTAACTGGTACTGTTATCTAATTCAATTGGTTTAATTTTGAGGCTCAAATTGTAATTTTGTCCCAAAAAAAATTTATGGGAAGCTCCTTGTCCTTCCTTCTCATTTTCAGCCGCCACACCCACCACCACCACCTCTCCAAGCCACCACTCATATACGATCCATGATCCTTCGCACCTCCACTAACCATCACCCCCTGATGCACACAATCATATACAATACCCTCTTTACTGCCTCATGACTCCAAATTCCCTTCTCTATCCCCTTTTACTTCCATGCAACCCCCATCCCATTATTTTCATAATTCGCAGCCCTGATATAGGAAAGTTTAGTTATGAGGGTATCATTTGTTTGTTTAACCATTTTGAATTCCACCTCATAGCTCAATTGCTTTTATCACCCATTTCTAAGCTCCCAATGCTGTCAAATGCATTTTTTCTCTCATACTGAGGGCATCTCCAACCCAATGCTAACAATATTTTGGAACTTGGAACCATAATTGGTACGATGACATAGACATTGAAAATTAGAATACGATGGAAGCTACTTAAAAAATAACAATCTAATAATTAGGTAAATTGGATCCAGATCCTCCAAGATCGTAAAAAAAATGACAATATGGAGCTGCTGAACTTTCTTCACCTCTTTTCAGCATGATTCTTTTTTGTTCATTTTGAAAAAATTCCCATAGCTCCGGATCTGCAATGGAGTTCAAGTCTTTGGCTAGAATGGTATTGTCGGAATAATATTCGACCGATTGCATTCAAGCCCTTTGAATTTCGTAGTTTTTCAGTCGGTCCTCATTCCCCTTGCGGGAGTTCCCGTTGCTCTTTTCATGATACTTGCAATGATTTTTGAGAAATCTTCTTCTCATTTCCTTTTCCCTTTAACTTTTTTATCCTAATGGGTCGTTGGCTTGGACTGTCACTGGCATTATCTTCATTAATATCTAGAGAAAATGAAGACAATCCTTGATATACTGATGTTGGAGAATCAGAAATTAGGGAATCCACATGCGCCGATCCAGAATATGTTTTCTGGCTATGAAAGTTAGGTAACTCCACTTGAACATTTTTTCCAAATTTTTCACTATTCTTAAGGATATGCCACACGTGATCGAATTTAAATCCTTCCTTGAATTTTTCATCTTGATATAACAATATTTTAGCTCGGTCTATCTACAAATTGATATGATAAATTTATTACATTAAAGTTAATTGTAACATATAAATCGAACTTTTTGTAATAAATGCACTTACAATGTCTTGTTTAGATGCTCTGCTTAGGTTTAAATTTTCCACTTGACATATGCACCTACGTAGTTTACTAATGGATGCATTGATCAATGTGAAACGGGATTGCAATGATCTTAAAGGTCGAGACTGAGTAATATGTGGTGGTAATGAACTATCAATGTGAAACGGGATTGCATTGATCAAGGTCAGGACTGATTAATACCAACAATCGTGTTTTGAGAAATATCTAAATATACACGACACAGATAATTGCCTTCTTCAACATTGTATGAGGCACTCCGCTTGCTGATACTCGTTTTTTCCCTATAATTGCTAAGGGAGATGTTGTTGTGAAAATACGAATTGGAGACATGTGCTTTTATAATATGATCAATGGCTGGGTTCGAGCTACGCAGATCAATGTTATCCTGACAAGGTAAGATATGGAATCTAATCTAATGGCTTAGATCTCATGGAATATTGTAACACCCCAGGCCAGGAAAGCTTAAAAGAAATGATAGGTACTACTCATACCAACAAGGTGCACCTTCTTTTCTGGAAGTCCATCGTTAGAAACTCCACAGTTAAGCGTGCTTGGCTTGGAGAAATTCTGAGATGGGCGATCTCCTGGGAAGTTTTCTCGGGGAGCGTGCGAGTGAGGACAAAGCATGCTGAAAAGACTCGTGTTGGTACACTGAGGACAGTACGCCGACATCTAACGGCCAGGACAGCCCGTTAAGTGGGACCCGGGTCGTTACAAATGGTATCAGAGCCGGCCGCCAGCCGGAAAATCGGAACTAAGTGCTACGCCATAGGGCGGGAGCCACCTCTAGAATCCCAACGCCTGGCAACAGATCCTCAGATGGATTAAGCGCGACGAGGACGTCGCGAGTTTAACGGTGGGTGATTGTAACACCCCAGGCCAGGAAAGCTTAAAAGAAATGATAGGTACTACTCATACCAACAAGGTGCACCTTCTTTTCCGGAAGTCTATCGTTAGAAACTCCACAGTTAGGCGTACTTGGCTTGGAGAAATTCTGGGATGGGTGACCTCCTGGGAAGTTTTCTCGGGGAGCGTGCGAGTGAGGACAAAGCATGCTGAAAAGACTCGTGTTGGTACACTGAGGATAGTACGCCGTCATCTAACGGCCGGGACAGCCCGTTAAGTGGGACCCGGGTCGTTACAAATATGATCGATGGTTAGGTTCGAGCTACGCAGATCAATGTTATCCTGACAAGGTAAGATACAGAATCTAATCCGGCTCAGATCTCATGGAATATGATCAATGGCTGGGTTCGAGCTACCCATATCAATGTTATCCTGACAAGGTAGGATATGGAATCTAATCCGGCTCAGATCTCATGGAATATGATCAATGGTAGGGTTCGAGCTACGCGTATCAATGTTATCCTGACAAGGTAAGATATGGAATTTAATCTAACGGCTCAGATCTCGTGGAATATGGTCAATGGCTAGGTTCGAGCTACACAGATCAATGTTATCTTGACAAGGTAAGATATGGAATCTAATCTAACGACTCAAATCTTATGGAATATGGTCAATGGCTGGGTTCCAGCTACACAAATCAAAGTTATCTTGACATGTCAAAGATATTTAATTTAATCTAACGATTCAAATCTCGTGGAATATGATCAATGGCTGGGATTAAATTACGTAAATCAAAGTTATCATGACATGTCAGAGATATTTAATTTAATCTAACGGCTCAAATCTCGTGCAATATGATTAATGGCTGGGATTGACGTACACAAATCGAAGTTATCTTGAGTTGATAATATGAAAATCTTCTCATCTAACGGCTTATATCTAATGTAATCCGATCTACGATTGAGATGGGTTAACGCAAATTAACCTTATCTACGAAAATGCAATTATAAAAGACGAGTGTGTAGTACACAATTGATCATTCATATCTAACACTTCAAAATTCATACATCAATTTTACATCTCAAAAATATGAATTTCAATGTTGGTGGATCTTCCAATGCAAATGACAGTGTTAATGACGAAGACGAGCAAATCATGAATAACCTTGAGGTCCGTCATGATGCTATAGTTAGCATGTATTTGAATAACCGAAGACGAGCAAATCATGAATAACCTTGAGGCACTTGAGGCCCGTCATGATGCTATAGTTAGCATGTATTTAAATAACAACATCCTTCTAACTAAAATGGTCGAACATCAACAAACTCCACCACACATGGTGGCTCGATCCCTAGGCACATTGTCATAAATCGCGATAGAGAGTCTGCCCATGAATGATTGTTCAACGACTACTTCGTATCGAACCCACAGTACGACGAAAGGTTGTTTCGATGACGTTATCGCATATCAAGAAATTTATTTTTACGCATAGTGCAGTATGTGGAGTTGCATGATAGGTACTTCGTACAGAATAGGGATGGACTGGGTAGGCTAGGGTTTTCCTCTCTTCAAAAGATTACTACCGTCTTTCAGATGCTGGCATATAGCATTGCGGGGGATGCAACTGATGAGTACTGCAAGATTGGTGAGTCAACAATTATTGAAAGTCTGAAAAGGTTTTGTTGTGCAGCCGTGGAGGTATTTGGAAGCCGTTATTTGCACTCACCCAACGCTAATGACATTGCACGACTTCTTCACGTTGGTCAACAATGTGGTTTTCCCGGAATGCTGGGTAGTCTTCACTGTATGAATTGGAGGTGAAAAATTTGTCCAACCGCATGGGTAGGCATCATTATGCACAACATGATCATAGAGGATAAACGTGATGTTGAAGCACCTATTCGAGATTGGGTAGAAGTGTCGAGCCAACAAGTTGAGATGGTTGTAGATGAAAATTTCCGTTTCCAGGAGTTTCTTGCTCGTCACCGTCAAATTAAGGATAAAGAGGCTAACATTGCACTCTGAAATGCTTTATTTGAACATTTGTGGGAACAACATTCAAATTTCGAGAATTAAATTATTCAAATAAATATATTTTGGTGTATTTCTCATTTTATTCACGCTTGTGTTCTATTCATGATGAGACATATATAAATACAACAGTAAAGAATCTTAGGGTATGTTTGATTAGGTAAAATTTACTATGAAAAAAGAAAATATTTTCCTGATTCCTCACTTTTTGGTGTTTGATTGCAAAGACTTGGCATGGAAAAATTTTTCCTACTTCCTTCTTCACGCGCCCATTTTCTTGTATTTTGTGGAAAATATTTTTTTTTTTTGTTTGGTAAAGAAAAGATTTTCGATGTAACATGAAAAATTATTTTCGCTACGTTTGATCAATTTTGTTGTTGTTAATTGACTTATTTTTTTTTCAAAAAATAATATTATCATTGTCAAGCAGTGTTCTAAAATGTGCGCACTGTGCGCGCCTACGCGCGACGCGCGCCTCTCGCACGTCGCTTTGGCGAAAAGCGAGAAAAACGCGTTTTTGAAAATTTTAATCTAAAAAGCGCGCGCGATGCGCGCAACTGCCATTTTTTTTTCTTTTTTTTTTACTTGTTCAAGTATGGGTAAAATTTAAATCAAATATTTAGGAATTGAAAAACGCTTTTTAACGCTTACTCCCGCTTAAGCTTCAAAAGCTTGACTCTTGGGCTCCACGCTTCGTCACGCTTCACGCTTTTTAGAACACTGTTATCAAGTACAAATGTGTTGAAAAAGTAAAAAAAAAAAATTAAAAAAATAGCTAAAATTTACTTTATTTTCCATGGAAAATAATGTCAATTAAACATCAATACTTGAAAAATTCCTCACTTTTTCCATCTACAAAATCAAATCAATCAAACACTCCAATTCATATTTTCCACGAAAATAATTTTCATACAAATATTTTCTTTGGAAATTTTTTTCTTTCTACCCATTTTCCATCTTCGCAATCAAACACACCCTTAAAGAGAAAGGAAATTACAACAAACAAGGAAAAGATAAATTTAAGATCTCCTAGTACATTCCAATAACCAAAATATGTAGAGCTAATTAAGGCATGTGACTGTTGCACAAGTTGGACTAGGGCATGCTCCTTTGACATACTTGGGCTCAACGTATTGACGATATGAAAAGTAATAATTTTATTCATACTTGTGTTCTATACATGATGAGATATATATAAGCTTGTGTTTGACGACTGTTATAACAGGTAATGATTGGTGTAATTTGTGTTTTCTAGGTAAGATGTGTGGTTAAAAATTGGAGAGAGAAAAGATGTGTGGTTAAAAAGTGGTATTGAAAATTGTATTGATTATAACAAAAGTTTACTGAACACACCATAAATAAATACAATAGTAAAGAATCTTGAAGATAAAAGGAAATTACAATGAACAAGGAAAAGATAAATCTATGATCTCCTAGTACATTCCAATAACCAAAATATGTGGAGCTAGAAGATCGGCAGCGGAGGAGAGTGTGACGCCATCAATGTCACGAAGGTAGGTTTCGTGATCAACTAGTTTGTCAAATAATTCTTCAAATGGCACTGTTTCATCTTTGGTGCGAAGAGTAGCGATGAGTTCTTTGTAAGCAGGACCAAAACCACGGGTACAATATATAAGGAGGTCATCGTCAGAGGGAGGTGCACCAAGTGTATTGAGTTCATCTGCCAATGTCTTGATTTGGAGAAGAAAGTCCTGAATGGTTTGTGTGCCACGTTAAATCTGGGAAAGTTTGTCATTCGAGTGAATAATATGAGATTTTGATCTTTTGGCGAAGTATTGATTGAGTTTGGTCTAAGCCAATGCACTAGTTGGAGAGGACGATGCCAAGGGGATGATATGCTCAGAAAGGGATGCCAAGATGGAATGTAGGACGAGTTGGTCCTGTCTTTTCCAAAGAATGGCCGCCGGGTTGGGAGAGGTAATTCCGGCCGTGGTGATAGTTGCAGATGGGGAGGAGAAAGTGCCATTTATGTACCCAAACAAATCAAGATCGTGGAGAAGAGAGGAGAATTGAGCTTTCCAAGAGAAGAAATTGGAGGACGTGAGTCTTAAGGTGATTTGGGTGGAGGTATTGATTTGAATAATATTTTTGGGAGTAGGAGGTGGTGGTGGATCTTCAACAGTGTAACGGGGTGGGTTAACTCCTTCGGTAGGGCCTTGAGTTAGAGTGTTATTAGCCATGACCGATTAGTGTAGTGGGAGACAGAAAAGAGAGGACATACGATTGGAGGAAGAGAGAAGAAAAATAGGGTTGGCGCTTGGGATCAAGAGAGACTCATTAGAGTATTTGCAGCTCTGATACCATATTGACAATATGAAAAGTAATAAATTTATTCATGATTGTGTTATATACATGTTGAGATATATATAAATACAATAGTAAAGAATCTTGAAGATAAAAGGAAATTACAATTAACAAGGAAAAAACAAATCTAAGATCTCCTAGTACATTCCAATAACCAAAATATGTGGAGCTAATTAAGGCATGCAGTTGTTGCATGAGCTGGACTGGGGCATGCTCCTTCGACAGACTTGGGCTCAGTGTCGTCATGGTTTTGTTCATCATGTGACCTAATACGGGGCTGGTGGTCAGAGAGACATTGGTGGTGATAGGTGTGGCGGTGGTGGTGGTGGTGTTGATTGAAAAGAGGAGGGTAGACAAGAGCGTCTCTGTCATTTTTTGGGGCCAAAATTGCTATTTGAGTACTTAAAATTAACCCAGTTGAATTAGATAACGACACTGGTTAGCGGAAAGCGACGTTAGATAAGATTTTCAAATCGTTTAGTGCTTAATGACCATTTTGATGTAATTTTGACATAATAGATTTGAATATTCAATTTTTGTTAGGCTCAATATATATATATATTTTGATACAAAGTTGGGAACTTGGGGGTGGGGAAGGAGACTCGAACTTAGGACCAAGTCCTGATAAGGGTGGTTCCTTAATCACTTGACCCAACCCTTGGTCTCACCAAATTGTTGTTTTAAGGTAAAATATATTGTTGAAAAAAAATATTCATTAATAAAAGTGATTTAGAGAAATGTGAAAAAAAAAATTGTTTATAATGTTTACCAAAGGGGAATGTTTTAGCCTCTATTGGGTAAAAGTTTTTTATTTATAAACAAATATTATGATATTTTTTAGGCAAAATATGTGGTTAAAAAGTTATTTTAAAAATGTGTGTTTGAAAAGTTGTGCAGAGAATGTGTTGTTTATACTATTTGATAATACTGTAGCAATTATAAATTAGTTTATTATTTTTTGATGTAAAATGTGTAACTAAAATTGGAAAGATAAAATATGTGATTAAAAGTAGTTTAAAAATTTATTCCCTCTTTTCTATGAAGATAGATTTGTTTTTATTATCACATAGATTAAGAAAAGATAATTAATATATGTTGGAATTACTATATATTTACGTACATTTTACCTAATATATCTCTACATTGAATAATGAGTAGTTCATATTTTTTGATAATAATGCATATTAAATAAGGATATATTGAAAAATTAAGACATTAATATATTCTCAACAAGAAAAGTGACATATAATTTAAGACAAACAAAAACAGAAAACGAGTCTTTTTTTGTTGGACAAATGGAATAGACATTTATAAAATAATTAATAAATTATAATAATTGCATTAAATAACTAGCCGCCTGTTCGGTAATAGTTTTAGACCATTTTATAAACAATTTTTTAATACACTTTCTCAAACCATTTTTTTATCACACATATTTTTTCTCTATAATTTTAATCACTCATCTTACCTAAGAAATATAAAAAAAAACAACATAAAAACCGCGAACGCACTGAACATATGCCAAAACAATTTTAAAAGGAGGCTAATTATTAGGGATGACAATGGGGCGGGGAATACCCGAACCCGAAGGGGACTTGCCCCGAACGGGGCGGGGAATCCCCAAAAAAGATGGGGATAAGGCTGGGATGGGGATGAAAAAACATCCACAAACCGGGGATGGGGCGGGGACGGGGATGACCGTCTTATCCCCATCCCCCCCCCCCTCTGGTCCCCGATTCTCATTCTCAATTAACAAATTCCATTAAAATCTTAAAAGTTAAAAAAAAAAGTCTTATATTATTTCTACAAAAGTCATATGATATCAAAATTTCTTGCATCAAAAATGTATTACTTATCAAGTCATAAACTTTAAATACTTATTTTGAAAAAGTTATTGATTATTAGTTATTAAACTTATCGAGTTGTATTTTCTCATCTAATCAAATATAAAATAAAAATACAAACAAAGACGAATATATATTCGATTAATATCCAAATAATGTGTAAAGATTATTATATTTAAAAAATGTTAGGATTGTCTCTACATATTTTCTTATATTATCTGTATAAAATTATTTTAAAACTTTTTAAAAAAAAGAACACAAATGGGGATGTAAATTAGGATTTTTCCATCCCTCTCCCGTCCCTTACCTATTCCCATTCCCGATTAAATGGGGACGGTACGGGAATGAGATGGAATGGGAATGGTAAATCGTTAATGGGATGGGAACGGAGAAAGGCATTCCCGTCCCATATCCGTCATATTGTCATTTTTTCTAATTATGACAAATTGTACGTGCGTGTGCAGTGAAATAGGCATGAGTAGGAACGTGGGCGTGCCTTGGGAGGATTGACTGCACGTGCGGAGGCCTATCCACGTGCACTCGTTTTCATTCACTGAAATTGATTGATTTTTGTCTTTTTGTAATTATTAATTTTTGTAGCCACACCTTAGGGACCCTCATATGTTATGCTTTGAACTTTGACGAAAGAAATAAATAGCAGGACAAACCTTAAAAAATGCAGAGTGTAAGTTTTATCCTTTAACTTCGCTTACCAAGGAATTTATCTATTTTTAGAATTCGAACTTTCATCACGATAACTGTAAACTAGGTTAGGAGACTTTTCACCTCCCCATTTCACCACCTGAAGATGTGCTCTGAAGGCAAAACAACTATTGGATTTCATATCCTAGAATTGTTTGCCCATTTGATCTCATGTATTTTTTCATGTATTATTGTTCTTATTTTATATTCATTTTTAACCATATATTCTATGAAATTCACTATTTTTCAATCATTTTTTCATCATACATTTTCTGAAAAAGCTTAAAATCCCCCAATTTTTTTTTTTTAAAAAAGACGTAGGACCAGACCAAACAAGTTTTCATAAGTATGTTTGGCCATGTTTACCATTTAAAATTGTTGTTCTCATAAGTATGTTTGGCCATGTTTACTATTTAAAATTGTTATTTTTAACGAGTATTCTTAATTCTATTTCTGTTTGATGAATATTTTTTGTTTATAAATAAAAAATTTGAATTTTTTGAGGTATATGTGGGGTTGAAATGTCATTTCAAAACATGTGTCTGATGAAAAAGTTGTTTGATGAAATATGATTTTATAAGTTTTTCATAAAATTTATTATTTTTTTCTACAGTAATCAATTTCAACCATCAAAAAAAGTCAAGCTCACAATATTTTACTTTTCAAACCACTTTTTAATCACGAGATTTTCAAAACTTTTTCTTTTCTAAAAAGTTATAAAATCAAATACACATAATATTTATAAACAAGTTTACGAAACACAAGTCAAAATAACAAGTGTCGTGACACAACAAATTATGACGAAGATTGAGATTGTACCACAATTTTCTGTTTGAAATTGAAAAGCTAGGCTAGATTGATGACTAACAATCTTGTTTAGTGGGCACGATGAGTTTAGTCAATCTACGGGTAAAACCAATTAGAAGAACCATCCAAAACATTTAGCATGATCCAAAAATATAGCTTAGGACTCACATTTGACAAGTCTCACTTGAAGATGTCTAATTGCCCGCAGAACACATTTCTCAGTGACAAAAGGGAGTGATGAAAAAATGCTCAGCGCAATCGAGTGCAGGATTCGAATTCTAAAATAATGGATTTATACCCTATGGTAAGCAAAAATTATGACTTCCACCCTGACTCTGAAAGGCATAACCTGCGATTTACCTCCTTAACCAATGGTTCAGGACATGATCGGCTAGGATCAGCAAAATGTGAGCTACACCTCCGAAGATGTCGGACGCTATTATTTATATCTACGAATATTTTTGTAACTTGTCCGAAGAACGTTAGATACGTAATATATCATGCCTAACAAAATCTTGCCCTAGTATGTAGACTGCCAAGTGGACAAACAAAATTTTAGAAAATTTGTAAATAATTGATTTTCCTGGCATAGTCCTCTACGAATATGAATGGCCATTCACTAATTATAAGACAAACAAATCTATCCTTGCTCATGTGTTAAATTTCTTTCTGTCACGGCCTCTAATTTGGGCCGAACTCTGTTTGGTACAAATTAAAACTCATATTTGAATTTAAGTAACAATCAATGTTATTGTTAATCATACATTTCATTGGAATCATAACTTTATAACTCCACATTTAAAAATCTTTTATCATAATCAATTCAGTCTAGTTTACAGGTAGATCCGCCCTGCACATGACATCAATTGAATTACTTTGCCAATTTTGAAGTCAACAATGGTGTAACATCTTAAATTTATAAGCTTCTTATGTTTTTTGGTAACACTGTATAATTTATAAATTAGTTTATTTATAATTTTGATATAAAAAATGATTATTAAAAATTTAATAGAGAAAATGTGTGCGGTTAGAAAGTTGTTTGAAAAATTATGTAATTTATAAACTGATTTATAAATCAATTTATTTTATATATATACTATTTAAAACTTATTTCCCACCATAAATTCTTTCAAATCAATTTTCCACAAAAAATCATTTTACACAAAATTCATCAAAAAGAAAAAAGAAAAAAAAAAATGGAGGATATCTCTTTGGAAATTGGAACATGCATCTCAGCACCTTTTTTCACAAAATCTAGATAGAACTTTTTACACAAAAATCAGAATCTCGATGGGTTATCTTTTCTGATCTCGTCCTTAAACTGAATCAAATGAAAAGGCAAGTGCCAAACTCCCAATCCAAGAAAGATAGCTTATTTTGCCTAACTGTCATTATCACACCTTGTTCACGGATGGTCCATGGTACTGAGCCACAGTTAATTACTGCAGACAATTTACTGCTGAACAACTGTACTCTTCCAACTGCCATTTCCCGGCTTCTGAAAAGTGATGACAAACTCCTTGGATAGGGTTTGCCCGGGCACTGTCCCGAACCTTGCTTTATCTGACCTAATACTTCAATTAGGATTAATTTATTTGTACAATTATTTTGACAATATAGGTGATAATTTGATGATGTAAAAGTGTTGTTGTTATTGATTTAAAAGATGATGTGATGTGTAAAAAAAAAACGATTGTACAACGTAAACTAATTATCATTCTCATTGTAATACTCATTGTGAGTGTAGCAAAATTGCTTCAATTAATAGTTGATTTAGCTAAGTATATAAATAACATATCATTCTTTTACGCAATAATTACAATTTATAAACAATATAATTTTCTAAAATACTTTTTAACTACACATATTTTATTTCTCTAATTTTTAATCACACATTTACTTTAAAAATATTAAAATAAACAAAAAAAAAAAAAATGGCGGCTAAGGGCCGCCGAAAACTCTGTAAAATACTTCTACAAATCACTTTTTAATTATACACATAAATCACTTTTAATTACATATTTTACCTCGAAAACATCATATTCTTGGTTTGATTCGGTTTCATCACTGCACATGCAACTGATTCATATAGAATTTTCTTTGATGCTCAGTTTCGTTTAGTTGAGTCTACCACTAGCCGATGCCACAACATGTTTGTAGTATGTGCAATGTTATTTATCGAGAGTAATTATGATCATCAATTTACGTGACTGTAGAATCACTCCCCATCGTCTAGTATTTGGAGCATGTATAAAGCATTTGGAGTTAGTTTGATGTAACAATTCTGAATGTGTAACGATTTTTTTTTCTAAGGACATCTTTAATGGTTGATTTGTCCTCCATCTTGTTGTCCATGTGGCAATAAAAAAGCTTCAGCTACTCCACAACATCCAGAGAAGCGGTCAGCAGACGAACCTTGGCCAAGACTCTGTCTTCTTCATTTTTTCAATATTGTGTCACTCTCTTTCCTCTTTTTTTTCTCTCTGGATCCTCTCTCACATTTCTCCTCCTTTACTTTCTCTCTCTTTCAAACTTACACTGTCCAACAGTTTGATGAACTGTGACCATTGAAGATGTTCTAAGCAATCATATTGACAAACCCTTTCATTTATGTATCATATTTGATTGGCATAGGACCTACACCCCGAATAATTTAGCATACAATTGGTACTACATATATTTCTTCAAATCAATTTTAACCACACACATTCCTCAAATTGCTTTTCAGTCACAATTTTATCTCGAAAACATTACATTCTTTACTTATAAACAAAAAAAAAAAAATATTTGTTTATATATTCTCCCTCTCATGTGGTCTTTTCGGTTTTCGGATGATGAGCCCAACAAAAAGTTTCTACTTTTACGCTGCGTTTGATACACATTATTTTTCATGAAAAATGGGATTTTCTATCTGATTTTCCAACTTTACTCTGTTTGATTGCCTAAGTTTTCCCTGGAATTCGTTTTGAAGCTTGTCTCAAAATCCGGTATTTTCCTTATTTTGAAGAAATCCGTTTTCCAAGGGGGAGATGAGGTTTTATTTTTCATGAAAAATCTTTAACCATTTTTTGTCACGTTTGATCATTTTTGTTATTGTTAATTGATTTATTTTTTCCCCAAAAATTAACATTATTATTATCAAGTATAAATGTGAGAAAAAATTAATTTTCTTGATTAAAATGGCTAAATTTTGTTTTATTTTCCATATAAAATAATGTCTATCAAACAACAAAATTTGAAAAAATCTCCACTTTTTTCACTTAGAAAATTAAACCAATCAAACACATTAATTTCAAATCCCCACGAATTCAATTCCTTAGAATTCTATTCCCTAAATTTTTTTTTTCTTTCCACCCAAATTCCACTCACCATCAAACGCAACCTTATTGATGTTCAATAAATTTACTAGTAGAACGATTCAGTCAAAATGAGGGGGATTTCGAAAGATCCCACACATCCATTAGATACCTATCCAGTAAGGGAAAGGCGATGATGATGTTTAAAAGATTGATAATCTGTGTAGTTTTAAAGAATTAAGATTAAGATTATATATGAATGGACTTTGCTACATGTACAAACTCTGGTTGACAAATTGGATTACTCCCCCCTCAAATGTGAGGGGGGAGTAATCCAATTTGTCAACCAGAGTTTGTACATGTAGAATAATTCTATATGAATATATAAGGTACATAAATTCAGAGGGCGGCTCCAATGGGTAAAATGAGCGAGAGTCCTGGATGGGGCCATGTGAGCGGAGTTGGTGGCACTAACTTTGGGCGTGAGTCTGAAATTTAGGCGGGGCATTAAATGAGTGCCACAAAACCACATAAAACCATACCCCAAAATATGCACTTCCGGCCAACATGTTGTCAAAGAATCTTAACTTTAGGTTGGCTCCAGCCTCTAGGAGTGGGCAAAATAATTGGAATCGATATGATCAAATCGAAATCGAACCGAAAAAATAGGGACCGTATGGTTTTAAAAAAATAAAATAGGAAATCGGTTCGGTTCTCGGTCCGCCTTTAGAACCAAAACTGAAGTTAGAACCGGTCTTTAATCCTTGTTTATTATTTTTTTATGATCTTAATTGGTTGTCCTAAAACTAAAAATTAAAAGAATTTGTAATTTTTCTGAATAAAGTGAAAATGATTAATTTCTTTTTATGAAATTTGTTACGTCTCTACTTCATTGTAACATTTAACTTCACACTTAGATTGAAATTCTTAGTAAATGAAAATCGAATGAGACTAAGTTATTAATAAGCGAAGTTGTAAATGACCACGATGAAGTTAATTAAAAATTTAAATACAAATATAAAATAATTAATAATAATGCATTTAAAACTCATAATTCATCTCACAAGTTTACTATATTATCATACTCGAAAAATCTTTTAGGCCATTTGTTTCCTATTTTTGTTTATGAATATCTTCCGTTTCATGAAGAATCCTATACTTTATTTGGGGTGAAATGATTTTCGAGATCTTTGATCTTGGTATATTCAGTAGAAGTTGATTTCAAGTTATTGACTCACTTCCCGAGGCCTGATGCTCCTCGATAAGGCTCTCGAAAAATAATTATTATTGTAGAACCGAATTAGAACCAAAATCGAACCAAAACCGAATGGTTTGGTTCTGATTTGGTTCTTGCGATTCAATGGAACCATTAGGTTCCATTTTACAAGAACCAAAAAAATATGATTCGGTTCTAATTCTTGAGATACCCGAACCAAACCACCCGACACCCACCCCTACCACCCTCCATTGCACAAAATTGAAAGAGCACCCTGCCCCATGTGTTGTAAGGTCCCTGAACTCAGGTTTTATGATGCTCCCAAGTACTTGTCTTTGCCCTTGTTTCTTCCAATTCACCATTGTTATGTTGGGAATTTATTTAATCATGCACAGCGGAATATAAAATATTTTCAATTCTCAAACGAGAATCTGCTTTGTGGTTAGATAGAAATCGTGATAAAAATAATACCTCTTGATTAATTTGCAGACGGATATGATAATCTTGATTTCTTCAATATACTTGCACACAACAGCTGTCCAATTGTCCAGCCTCTAAAGGTGATCCACACGAAAGAACAAGAATGAGATGCTAGAGTTTCTCTCTTCTTGTGCTGGGGAGAGAATAATGAATTAGAGTTACATTTTCCAAACCCTAGTTGTTTATTAATATAAGTTAGAGTGGGCTTGGCCCATAACTTAAACACGACCCGGTCCATATGGTTTAATTAATCCAATTAAATAAACGTGGAACATTAGTTAATCGATTCAATTAATTAACTCGAGCCTATTAATAAACAATATAATTAATTAATTCTACAAATATCAAACACTTGTTAATTAATTAATTCCAATCACATTCTTCTACTTCTCCCTTGTGTGTGACCCTTTAGGTTCCCAACCACGATGTCGAATTACGCGAATTATTATTTTGATCTAATCAAAATAGGATTAATTAAAACGCTCTTTTAGATTAATCATTAATTCTCCTAAATTAATTAATTCGCATTAGTTGTCCCAGATTGACATTTAGCAATGTGTCGGACAATACATGTGATGGGAAATGTCACGTGGTGTGACAAAACCAAACTAGTTCGTTTATCATGAAACTTTAATCCCTTCGTCAATATATCCGATCAATTACGAGATTTGGAAATGTGTCAATCTTATTTATTGATCATGTCTTTTATTTCACTCTTAAATCAATAAACGTCGAAACTATTTTCGACTTTATTAATTCACCTTGCCCAAGGATTTCGATATCGACTTAACCAAATAAAACGCAGATCATAATCTCTTACTATCTAAGAGTAACGAATCCTATATTGACCATTCACAACCTTTATGTGATTCTTGACATACCCGAACGACATCGTATTAACAACTCCTTTCAGAGCAACATCAGGCATCATCAAAGTATGATTGCCCTCATATAAGGTACTATGATGACCTCAAGTTAAATGATCAATTTCACTAACGAACGTTAGATATTAACCATGACACTCAGATAGTTATCCATGTAGAATCTCCGTTGCAGGTCTCCAATGTTTTGTTCTCTTAACAAAACATTCACGTGTTCATTTAGACGTCTCTACATCTTAGCTTGTGAGATCAGCTACTCAATTCTAAAGTAGGCGATGATACACGTGTTTGTCTATCTGTAATAAAGATATCTGTATCCCAATATTACTTTACTATCAAGGATATTTATGATTCAATTGTAATTTATATCTCACAATCACAACTCTTTTTGATTAACAAGTTATCAAGATTTGAATCTACAGACTCTGTTGATTTAATTTAGCAAAAAAAATAATATTATAAATCAATTAAATAACAGATCTACCATTTATTAAATGCATCAAATATATTAGTAAGTATTTGAACAAACGATTGAACATAGGACATAACACTTAGATGTTACTTCTCTGAAATAATCTTCTATATATATTATAATATTTATAGTCGTTTGTTATGAATTTACATAACCCTAGGTTGGCACGAGGAACTAATTTTCAATGCAATTTGACAAGAGGTATGAAGTTTTCTTGACACATTCTCCCCCAAAAAAATTAATTAATAATATTAAATAAACAGTTTTGCTACAGTCACAATTATGATCACAATGAGGGTCACAATTTGCCTACGTGGCACAATCCTCTCTTTCCACACATCACATCATCTTTTAAATCAACAATAATAATACCTCCACATCAACAAATTGTCATCTACATTGTCAAATGAATTGTGCACTTAGATTAATTCTTAAATAAATAAACAATAGCCCTACAATTTCACAATTCAATCATGACCCAATTATTTTAAGTTCGTATCTAGTATACCTCTCTCTAATCCACGGACGGACGCGCACATTTTGTAATAGGGGCACATTTTACGATAAGCTTCACGGGGGTTCGGGAGAAGCATCTCCGAAATTATTATTTTTTTAGAAAAAGATCGAAAATAACGATAAAATTCAAATTTACAAAAGATAATGTACTAAATAATATGCAATCTCACAAATATATTAAATTATTTTCAATAAAATCTACGTTATAATTCAAAAGAAATTGACGAATTATATCGTAGTAAACAATCAATTAACATATTCAAATTCCAATCAATTATGTTCTTATTTAGTGTAGATAAAAATTAGATTTTTAGTAGATTTTGATAAAAACTAATGAGAGGTGTGGTTGAAAAGTTGTTGGTCTCATGAAATTTATGGTTGAGATT
The DNA here is from genome assembly GCA_963555705.1 of Ligustrum vulgare. Lineage (NCBI taxonomy): Eukaryota > Viridiplantae > Streptophyta > Magnoliopsida > Lamiales > Oleaceae > Ligustrum > Ligustrum vulgare. The sequence continues at coordinate 45,535,132 of OY743176.1, read as the reverse complement.
GATTGTTAGCTTTGACCAAGAATAAAATCTAGATTTTAATTGGTACCAAAAAGATGCTATATTTAATAAGTACATGCTACAATCTCTTACATATATTTCAACTAAAACAATATATTCAATACGCATAAATTTCAATTATTCAAAGTTCAAACATTACCTCCATTCAATAAAAAAAAAAAAAATCAATTATTCAACCATTCAAAGCATCTTTTTTGAATTTTTCAAAAAAAAAAAAAAAAAAATTAAATTAAATCAAAATTGGGGGGACCTAGGACCCTCCCTGTGTCCGCTCGTGCTAATATATAGGAATGATCTAAAACCCACAAGTGGGTTTGTTATCAAACCCACTTGTGGGCCATAACCAACAATCCCCTCCTCCCTATGGGTGGGTGGGCAGTAGGACCCACCCACTCATATCCAATACCCACTCGACACTTGTCGAGTGGGTGCCATATCTAGTGCCCATATGGGCACTAGATCGGCTCTAATCTACTCTATGTCAAAAGAGCACTTCACCTTTAGATATTCATATTTTAAGGTTATGTCTAAGTATAACGTCTTACTCCTCCACTCAACCCACATATGTCAAAAAGGGGCAACACCCACCGTGTGTGATCGGGTGACTGCTTGGCCATAGAGCGCATGTAATTCAGACCCCCATCTTCTATATTGGCTTCTTATGTTGCAACAAGAAATGAAAAATTTGTACAACAAGAAATGCTTACCCTTCGTGCAAAGAGAATGCCTCTTTTCTCTTCGATCATGAACACACGAATTATTATCCCATAAAAGTAAGAAAAAAAATTACGCAATACTAAGTTATTGAAGTAGTCTATAGATGAAATCATCCATAAAATTATTCTCTTCTCATCGAGACTTTACTTAAGTCTCGGCAACTGTGATTTTATAATCAAAACAAATGTTCAAATTACTTTTTAACCATACACATTTATTCAAATAACTTTTTAACCATAAATTCTACCTATAAAACACAAATAACACCATCATTACCTATTACAACAGTCGTCAAACAGAGGCTAAATAAGAGCATGTGGGAAACTGTTTTTCATTACAAAAAAAAACCTTATATGCTCTGTTAAAAAAAATGTGCTTAAAACTATGTTTTTTTTTATGTTACTAGGTAAAATATGTATTTGAAAAGTGGAGAGAGAAAATATAAATATTAAAAAGTAGTTTGGAGACTTGTTTTACAAAAAATAAGTTTTTAAACACTTTTGCCAAATAGAGGCATAGTCATCTGCATAGGCTAGAAGAACCCCAACCTCCTCCTCTCTAATTTTTTTAATTTTCTTTTTCTTTCTCTTGCACTTTAATGTCGTCGATAATGGCTGGATCGTTCCCACGTCATTTCTGCTACTATACTACTTTGGTATAGTTTATTATACCAGACATTTAATTTAATACATAAATGCAAAAAAAAGATTAGCCTATGTTTCAGCCATATTTATTTATGAAAAGCCTGTAAACACTTGGCCATTTTTTCTATACATTTCTAGGGAATTACCAATCCTACACACTTTATATTGTTGGATAAAATTGTGAATAATTATATTTTAAAAAAAAAATAAAATTACTTGCAAAGACAATTAAATAACGACTTACACTCGCATAATATCAAATAATATCAAGACATAATACGCACATATAATTTCGACTTACCGAAATCATGATACGCACATATAATTTCAACTTTCTAATATGGAGAAATTAGAAGGAGATAAAATGAAACGAGGTATGCAAATGCAAATCTCCTTAAGACATATTTCGCCCCCTATATTGGTGCTAACATGATCAAATGTGCGTCCATCTCCCAAGATACAATGCTTCTTCTAAAATTAATATAGCACGGTATTAATTTTGTCTGGTGAACTAACGCTTGATTATACTCTGCAAGAATGAAATAAACATCGAGTAATAGACATCGAATATGAAACTCAAAATAATTTGGAAATTATTTTGACAGAATTTGGAGAAAGAAAGAATTAGAAATCAATTATATGGAATTGATCTTGAGTAGGAAATACGGAAAATGAAGTCTCTATTTATAGATTTTCAAGTATCTTTTCAAACGGTTGCATCTTTTGGCAAAACTAATTTAAACCATTAGATCATACATTTTCATTTTTAATGGTCTATATTGCACCAATTCATAAGGTGATGAATTTTCATATTTCAAATCTTTATATTTGAAAAGTTGTGACCAACCATTACACCAATTGGAGACCTTTTCAATTTATACTATAAATAATTGACCAATTATTCCAACAATCCCCCACATGAATGGACAAAGTCAACTCAGAACAAGGAAGATGAAGAAGAGTACACTTTGAAAGATAACGCATCAAGATTGGTAGCTTTCGCTTTGAACCTTCCATAGTAAGAATCTATCGAACTCTCTTGGCTAATCAGTAAACACAACGTTTTGAATTGTCGCCGTTATTGCAAGCTCAGACAATAGATCAAACACATCATCTAATGAGAATCAAGAAAGTCAAACTTCGATGCGCCTGCCCGTGGGACCCATGACGAGATCCGATGCCAAGGAGGTTCAAGATTCGAGGCTAAATAACGTGAATAAGTCAAGAAAAGAAGCCAAGAATCAAGTTGGAGCAAAAATGAAGAAGAAATTAGACTCGGGCAATTTCGATCGACCAAAAGTCATTCCAGTCGACCGAAAGTCTGCAGAGATTTTTGAAGGCAGCCTCAGTCGTGTTCGACTAAGGGTTGGTCGACCGAAAGTGCCATTTCGGTCGACCATGTGATCGACCGAAATAATTTCTGTCGACCAGTTCGGTAGACCGAAACACCCCGTTTTAGAAAAACAGGGTTTTTCTTGCAAATTCCAAAATTGCATCTTTTGCCATTTTTGTACAATATATACACATTTTTTATTTCAAACTAATAACTTGGTTGTTCATGGTGAATGCTCATCTTGAGAGGCTCCTTGAGGTAAGGATAAAAACCTCATTTATTCTTGTTATCTTCTTGGAATTTAATCAACTTTGCCTGAGTATATTTTATTCTTGTGTTGTTGTTTATTTTTCACCACATTGGAATTTGTTTAATTGATACCTATTGGGTTAGGGTTAGTTTAATCCTTGAATTTTGAGTTAGATTTAAACTTGGGTTATGTGTTTATCCTTTATTTTACACTTTAGCTTTCTTGGGTTTGGTATTAGATAGTTGTGGGAATTCTTGGTCAACACATCAAGGGGATTCGCATCATTTGGTATCAGAGCTTGGCTCTAATTTGGCAAACATATCCTTTACATTTCTTGTTATTGTTATTAAAAAAAAACCGAAAATTCAAGAAAAAATTGGAAAATTTTTATGTCCATGTGTATTTGTTGATTCCATGTATTGGGTATATTGATTGTGAGTTTGTTGGGAGAATTCCATTATTCATTCACTACAAAAACCTAGACTTTCCAAATTGTGTAATCAAAGTGTTTGAAAAATTTTCCCAATGAAAAATACTCCATTAGTGCTTTATTGTTCAATACTCATATATTGCTAATTACTTGGGGCTATCCAATTCCCAATATTGAGATTGTGCTATCAACATTTTATCCCATATATCACTTCTTCATACATTGGGTAATTATTGTTCATTCCTTCCTTGTCAAATTTGAGTTGTTGGGGGTTGTTCATCTATCCACAATAAACACATTCAAGGCCACTTAAGGATTGAGTACAAGGTGTTTGATAAATTGCTACATTGAAAATTTACACTCTTGTACTTAGTTGCTCTACATTTATGCCTTATCAAATATTTTTGGTTTGTCAATCTCATTGCTAAAATTGTATTCCTAGCATCTTTTCTCACATAACAATTGTTCCTTTTGATTATAGCAAGCACATAAATTCCACTTGCTATTGTATCTACTTGTTATAAATTCATTCTTCCTTGTATGTGATCCTTAACTTCACAAGAATTATACTTTGTGGTTTAGTTGATTACCTTCCTTGGAGAACTTGAGAAATGAGTTTTTGAGTGAAAAAAGGCAAGAGTGGTTAGCTCATTAGAGGGTAAAATCCTAAATTAAGTGAAACACGAGTGAAAAATATTCTTGTGAGAACACATTCACACTTGCACACCATGTCGAATTCCAATATTCAAACTCAAAACTTTAATGGATTGTTGCAAACTTTTTCAATCACCATGGCTAGGAAAATGGAGGAGATTGAGGGAGGGTTAGAAAGGTTAGCAACAAAAGAGGAGAGTACATCAACTAATAATGGAGGAGAGGAAAGAGATAATAGAAGAATGAGGAATAAATGTGGAGAAGTTTTGGTGCATGATGGGAGAATGGGAAGGAAGAATAGGAAAGAAGTTAGGGGTAAATGTGGGGATGTTTGGAGAAATGAGGGGGATGGTGAACAAAATGGGGGTTTGAATAGGAAAATTAGAGAGGATGTTTGGGATAGTGAAGGAAAAGTTGAAGGAGATTGGAGAATGGGTAGAAGAAGAAGAGAATGGGTAAATAGGAATGGAGATGAGATGGATGAGAAGGTTAATATTGAGAAAATGAAGACTCCATCATTCCATATGAGGGGAGGTAGTGAAAGTAGAAGAGTAGTGAAGGAGATGAATGCTAGGTCACCACAATCTTTGGCCCATACTATTGAGATAGAGGAACATGGGGAGAATAATTTCTACACTAGGTGCCTAGTGAGTGATAAACCATGTAGTCTCATGATAGATGGAGAGATTGACACTAATTTGGTGAGTGCCAGTAGAGTTGAGAAATTGGGTTTATTGGTTATGAAGCATCCTAATCCCTATGTATTGCAAATGTTGGGTGATGATGGGGGAGTAAGAGTGAGTGAACAAGTTCTTCTTACCTTCAACATTGGATCCTATTGTGAGCAAGTGATATGTGATGTAGTTCCCATGCACACTACTCACATAATTTCGGGGAGACCTTGGCAATGTGAGCGAAATGTGAATCATGATAGGAGGGGGAACCGGTATAGCTTCAAAATGGATGGAAAAAAGGTTGTGATCTTATCTTTGAGCCTGGAAGAAGTATGCAAAGACCAAATGAAGCTCAAGAAGGAATTTGAGGAAGAAAATGAGAAAAACAAAATGAAGAAGAAAAGAAAAAAGAAAAAGAAAATTCAATTGAAAAAATTGAAGAAAATAAAAATGAGAGCATGAGAGTTGGGGCTATGTCCCTAGAAAAAGGAGAGGCAATGAGGGTTGGAGCCACGACTCCAGAAAAAGGAGAGGTGAGAGAAGAACCAAGGGTTCAGGATTTTACCTCATAAAAAGGTGAGGAAGTGGTGAGTGCCACAAGAAAATTGAGAGCAAAGATCACACCAAAATGTTCTTTACTCTTGAATACTCCAACACTTCCCTCCGTAGCTTGGTTACTTCTTTTTTGCAGGAGATCGTGAGACCAACTTATGAAAGCAACCAAGAACTCAAAAGTCATGTCGAGTGGAAGATTTTTATGGAGATGTTTTCATACCACAACAAATACAATCAAGGTAAAGAAAATGTGGTAACCGATGCAACGTCTTGGAGGTATGTTCCTAACACTTCTTTGAGAGCAATGTTATTATATTTGGAATACATTAAAAGATTGTATGACATTGATGTGAACTTGACAGATGAAATTTTGTCATATGAAAATGTTGCATGTGATGAAGGTCATTGGGATGATAAATGCCTCATTTGTAAATCCAAATATTTGTGTGTACATATTTGTCTTAATGTCAAATTTCCTTATTTTGAAGGTAGTAGGGACATAAATGTTGACGACCCGATTATGTCTAACATGCATGTCTCATGTGGTCAATTTTGTAGGCAAAATGGATTTTTATGTTGTTAAAACAAACTCTCTATTCCTAGTTGCTCAAATGCCAAATCACTTTGTATTGAACATGTTAAGGGCATGTATGTTAATTATCCGAATTTGTTAAACATTTATGAATCATGTTGTGAACAATATTTTGATGGATTCTATGGGCATGATGATTATTTGTTTTGGAAAATTGGATTGTTTCTTTTTAAATGTGTCATGCGTGAATTGCTAGTGGGAGGGGCACATGATGGTTGTTTGATGGGGAGATTTAAAATCAACGGGGTCCTAGGGGTATTATGTGGTCAATTTTATTGGCCTATTTTGAAGATTGGTGTTGAAAATGTTTGCATTTGTAGTAAATTCCGAACTTGTAAAATGGTTAAACTCAAGTTTTCCCCCCAAGAATTTCATACATATTTGCCCATCATGAGTAAACCTTGGAGTACTAATTCTATACATTTTATAGTGGGTTTACTTGGAACAAAGAAAGAAAATAATGCTATTTTTGTGATTGTTGGTAGGAGTATTAACATGTCACATTTGATTGCATTTCATAAAACCAACAAGGTCATCAACATAGCTAATCTTTTCTTTCGGGAAGTCGTGAATTTGCACGAAGTTGGTACTAATTTTGTGGTTGTTAAATTTGCTTGTAATTTAATTGCACATCCTATTAGCAAATTTTCTCCACTTAATATTGCTTATGGCCCTAGCCTATTAACTCATTTGAGCTTGATGCATTTGTTTATTGATGGAAATGTTAGTTTAGGTGGACCTAATAAGGAAAATCAGGTTAAGCCCCTTCACAGGAGGTTCGAGCCTCCATTTGAGGGTATTGACATACAATGTACTTCCCATGAAAACCATGGTAGGAGGCGATTCGTATTTGATCCGGGTGGTTAGATATGATTCTTTTCAAGGAAAGAACGGGTTCTCGATTGAATAAAATCCAAATTTCTACTCTGCGGTGTTGGTACATTTCAAGCTCTTGGAAACACCTATAATTTGATTTTGCATGGTGAGTATGAAATCTTGATTACATTTATTGTGTCTAAATTTTCTATTTTTTATTGTAGGTGTCGATTCGTGATCGAATCTCTTTCGAGATGGAGGAAATGATGAGAATCGCGAAGGTCCAACTTTATTACACGAACCTGTGATCCACAATGTTGCAAGATCAAAGTTCAAGGAGTCTCACGACAGTGCATTCAAGCAAGATTCGAGGTCGAATCATTTTCAAGAATGAGGGGATGATGAGAACATAGAAAGTCAAACTTCGATGCGCGTGCCCGTGGGTCCCATGACGACATCCGATGCCAAGGAGGTTCAAGATTCGAGGCTAAATAATGTGAATAAATCAAGAAAAGAAGTCAAGAATCAAGTTGGAGCAAAAAAGAAGAAGAAATTGGACTCGGGCAATTTCGATCGACCGAAAGTCATTCAGGTCGATCAAAAGTCTGTAGAGATTTTTGAAGGCAGCCTCAGTCGCGTTTGGATGAGGGTTGATCGACCGAAAGTGCCATTTCAGTCGACCATGCGATCGATCGAAATAATTTCGGTCGACCAGTTCGGTCGACCGAAACACCCTGTTTCAGAAAAACGGAGTTTTTCTTGCAAATTTCGAATTACATCTTTTGCCCATTTTTGTACAATATATACACATTTTTCATTTCAAACCAATAACTTGGTTGTTCATGGTGAATGCTCTTCTTGAGAGGCTCCTTGAGGTAAGGATAAAAACCTCCTTTGTTCTTATTATCTTTTTGGAATTTAATCAACTTTGCTTGAGTATATTTTATTCTTGTGTTGTTGTTTATTTTTCGCCACATTGAAATTTGTTTAATTGATACCCATTGGGATATGGTTAGTTTAATCCTTAAATTTTGGGTTAGATTTAAATTTGGGTTAGGGTGTTTATCGTTTATTTTTCCACTTTAGCTTTCTTAGGTTTGGTATTAGATAGTTGTGGGAATTCTTGGTCAAAAAACCAAGGGGGTTCGCATCATCATCTCTCATATCAAACTTGGTTCTATATTGTGTTCATTATTTCGGTCCTAAACAACTTGGGTTTTGCGAGTGCTTTTAGAGAATTCACCTAAGTAAAATTCTCAAAGAACCGGCCATGTTCGCACTAACATAGGTGATATTCTATAAAGAGTATCCTACAATACCGCACTTGTACTAATTACAAGATATAGTTATCATTAAAAGAAACGCTTATCCTTAACATTCTTTGTAGGCAGCACTGTTGCTTCATAGAATTGGGAAGGAGTTTAAACTCCGAAGTACTTCTCATCGAGTCAATCATAATTAGTTTTCCTATTGAACCTAGTCCGTGGGATCTTCAGTTGCCAGGTTAGGTTTCCATTAAGTTGACCCATTAATTTAGGCTTTACACCCATTTCACTCGATGCACAATCTACTCTCAAAATAACCCATTTATAAACGGATCTGATAGGTTATCCTTCGATAAAATAATCATTATTGTTTAAAATGAGAGTAATCTTACACACACACACACACACACACACACACACACACACATACATACATACATACATACATACATATATATATATATATATATATATATATATATATATATATATATATATATATCGAGGCTTACAACTATACATGACACTTTGTACCATGTGATTTGTATCTAGCAATCTCAATCAAATGATATAACAGACACAAATGTCACAAATTTCAAAATCCTTCGAAAACGTTTGAAGCCATCATGCTTTGTTCTAACTTTATTGGAAGCACTAATTTCTTTCAATTTTTAAGTTGTATTAAGGACTTCCAAAAAATAATTACACCATCAATAGTAAAATATATTTACTAGTAGATTTTGAATCCTTGCATTAGATATCCAATTTTCAACATCATGCACATATTAATTTTAACAAGACATTTATTGCAGTGTAGTTTATCATTTCAAATATTTTCGAATATCATAATATTCTAATTTGAAGAAAGCAACGACATCCACCCAAAAATCTTGGGTTGCATTCGAACTTTAATTTAGAATATTTTTTCAAACAAAATCCAAATCCCCACAATTATGGGTAAAACTTATTTAATAATAAAATATTCATATAATTATATAAAGTTTGATCATATGTTTATTTGCTGAATAAACAATATTCTTTCATTTCTAGTTTACATATATATGACTAAAAATATCAATGAAAGCTCACGTACTTTCATATTTAGGACTTCCAATACTAACCACTTTAAGTTTACCATCCATAATTATAATTTGTATAGCATTCTTTTGTATAAAAAAGGCTTTCAACCTTTTCATCTTTCCACAAATATAATTTAAGAATGCGACTCCAAATTTATGTTGAGAATGAATTGTTCGACCCCCATGATACCTAGGTAAAACTAATTTTAATATTATTCAACATTTTTCACATTCTTCATTTTATAAGGGCAATCTTCACAGTGAATAAATACACTTGTTGTGCAATTATGAGTAACGTGATAATATAATATTATCTTCTAATTTGCACAAGTACTATCTCAAAATTTTATCAAATTAAGTGAGATTTTCCATGAAATGGAAAATTGTCCTTTTCAAATTATCATTTAATATGAATGATAATTATTCCAACAAATAATAACATAATCTTCAACAAGATAAGCGAGTCGAAATAATTAGGATACAACAAAATTGTATCAATTTACATAACATAAGCAATAAAACTTATATACTTTCCACTTTTAGACATGCATAAACTTAACACAATCCCAAACTTGAGATTTCACACGTCTCTCTATCTATCAAAAAAAGAATATAAATCTACACAATACCAAAATTCGTCTTAAGATTGTTGGATAAAATTGTACATAATTATATACTTTAAAAAAAAAAAAAATACTTGCATGCAAAGACGATTAAATAACGAGTTATAATAATTCTGACTTACCGAAATCATGATACGCACATATAATTTCGATTTACTAACATAGAGAAATTAGAAGGAGATAAAATGAAGCGAGGTATGCAAATGCAAATATCCTTAAGACGGATTTTGCCCCCTGCACTGGTTTTAACAAGATCAAATGGGTGTTCATCTCCCAAGATAAAACGCTTCTACCAAAATTAATATAGTACGGTATTAATTTTGTCTAGCGAACCAGCGCTTGACCATACTCTTCAAGAACGAAATAAACATCGAGTAATAGATATCGAATATGAAACACAAAATTATTTGGAAATTATTTTGACAGAATTTGGATAAAGAAAGAATTAGAAATCAACTATATGGAATTGATTTTGAGTAGGAAATATGGAAAATGAGGTCCCTATTTATAGATTTTCAAGTGTCTCTTCAAACGGTTGCATCTTTTGGCAAAACTAATTTAAACCATTAGATCATACATTTTCATTTTTAACGGTCTAGATTGCACATATTCATAAGGTGATGACTTTTCATATTTTAAATCTTTATATTTGAAAAGTTGTGACTAACCATTACACCAATTGGAGACTTTTTCAATTCATACTATAAATAATTAACCAATTACTCCAACATATATATCTATCACCCATTATTATTTATTTAAACTCAGTAGTCCCTAACATTTAATTCATAAATGACAAAGATTAGCCTTTGTTTGAGTCATATTTATGAACCGCTTATAAACACTTGAGCCATTTTCCTATACATTTATAGGGAATCAAAAATCCTACACACTTTATACATCTACAACTCATTTCTATTTATTTAAACTCAACCAATTATGTAGTCATAAGTTTGTGAGCAACCTTATTACTCTCGTGGGGATAAATTAGAGACAAAAACCACTACCTTCGTGAGATAGACTCTAAAATTTATATGGTAAGAAAAAGTAGACATTATTTAGGGCTCCATAATATTAAGCCCATGTTTGGTTTAGAAGTTTTTGAAAAACTTTTTTCTAAAACTCATTTTCAACCACACATTTTATAAGATCCACAATTTTTACACTTTTCAATCTCTTTTCAACTTCACATTCTCCCAAAAATCCAAATTTTCTCCAAAATCTCCTACACCAAATGGGCTCTTAAAGTCTCTGTTGAAAACTTGGGAATTTATTTAATTATGCTTCTATTTTTATAACATTGAATTTTCTCCCTTTCCCTCTTCCTCTCCATTTTATTTATTTTTATTTAAGGGTACATAAGAGACACATAGGTAGTGATGAGCACATATTTTAAACATACCCAAGCATAATAAAACCCTATTGTCCCAAATGACATTATAATACCCCCGAGGAGGGACTCTACCACAAACACGATTCATATCCCGAGCAACTTGTTAGACTTTTAAGTAATCTACAATGCTCAAGGTCCTATGAGTCTGAGTTTGGTTGTCTAACACAAGCTTGAGATCTTGCCTCTTAGACAAGGGCCAGCCTCCCACTTCTAGTAGGATTCGGAGTTCATGAGCCCTAACATGATCCAAATATTGCAATCCTACAACCTTATCCATATTCTATTGTCAAGACTCCAACATGTAGAGGAACTCCTAAGTATCTCAACTACATAAGTAACCTAATCCTATCCGGATTGAACAATCCATCTCTATAAATATGAGGCAAACCATTAATTAGGCATACAATTATTATTTAAGTTTATAGCCTTACGCTTATATATTTTATCTCTCTATCTTCTCTAACTTATTCATTGGAAGGGCGATGATGATACACGTTACCGCCCTTTTCAGGTTTTGGAGATCTGGTTCATGCTTACTCATTGATTGTGTTTGGGAAGTTTAGAGGTGAAAATTTTTGGTAGCATCATTAGCGATGTCTGTGATAGTCGCTACCAAAAGTTATGCTTAATATGCGTTCTAGACCTCCACCAGCGAGCTCATCTGCTTAAGCTCCGTCTCCTCTTAGGGACACACAAGTCCCTCAAGAAAGAACACCAGAAGCGCAAGAACCTTCGTCCCAACCAGCAATTGCTACAGAAGCAGCATTGGAGGAGCTTCACCAGTAAGTTACCACACTTACTCAGTTACTTACCCAGCAGAATCAACGTTTGCCACCAACACCCAAGGATGAGAATGTTTCACAGGCCTCCTCGAGACCGCGCAGACAATGACGATGGAGTGAGTTCCTCAGGAATACCCTGATCACACCCTCTGGTGATGAATTTGAGGATTTTTTCTATGGCATCTTTCAAACTCGCAACAATCATCTAACGATGGGAATAAGTTAGAATCGTCAAGCCTAGCAGGCTTCACGCATAATACACCTAAAGTTCTAGCATATCTGCCCCATATAGGTTCAAGTATCCCAGAATCAAAGAGTATGATGGAATAACTGACTCATTTAATCATCTCAACGTGTATACCGACGTCATGAATTTACAAGTTGTTCCAGATCTGGAAATGGGCAAAAACTTTTCCACAAACACTGACAAACATTGCCAGATTCGACCCTTTGAGCCCAATTCTATCCCCTCCTTCATAGACTTGGCCAACAAGTTCTCTGCATTCTTCACTAGTAGAAAGCATATCAAGAAAACAACTGCATTCCTTATGAAGTTCTGTCAAGGGCAGACATCACCCTAAGGCCTTAAAGGCTAAGAGGTATATCGATCAGCAACACTAATTTCTGGGAGCTATTTGTAGACGAGGCTTCCAACTCATTGGGTTCAGGAGTAGGGGTCATTTTCATTAGCCCAGATAAAGTCATAGAGATACAGTGCACCTTAAAGTTCCAATTTGAGACAAAAGTGGGAAGCTATCATCATTGGCCTTGAGCTTGCCCTCAATCTCGAGCTCGAACATGTAAGAATTCTTAGCGATTCTCAAATTATCATAAGACACACTGATTGTAATTTAGAGAGGAAAGATGAGAAGATGAGCCTATATTACCTATGTGTCCATGACCTATCGGAAGTTCAAATGTTGAGAGATTTTAAAAATTCTCCTATCAGAAAATATTAGGGCCACGCCCTTTCTTGTCCGGTGTTCATGCGTACAGATGGATTTGACAAAACGGTTCACATGAAATTTGTATCAGAGACAAGCGTAGCTCCAAAAGCAGCAATCATGGACATTGATCACGAACCCTCGTGGATGGACCCAATAATCGATTTCATAGCTAATGGGAGCCTACCAGCAAATTCCCGAGAGGCAAGGAGCATTAAACACAGAGTAGCTAGGTATGATTGGAGGAGTTTTCTTTCGTAGGAGCTTAACACTAGCCTACCCTCAAATGTCTTAAGGCTTGAGAAGCGACCCAAGCTCTTGTCGCATTACATGTAGGACATGCAGGAATAATCAAGGTATTGGAGCCATAGCTATCGAACTTCTTTGGTATGGATATTACTGACCGACCATGAAGAAATATGCATGTGATTATGTAGGAAGATGTGAAAAGTGCTAAAGGTTTGTGAATAACATCCACACCTCCATTGAAGACCTGTCTCTAATTTAGTGATGGGTCCTTTTAAACAATGGGGAATAGATATCTTAGAATCTTTTCCTCTAGCCAAAGGACAACTCAAGTTCATCACCTTAGTAGTGGAATACTTTACCAAGTGGGTAGAAGTAGAGCCTCTAGCCATAATTTCAGAACCCAAGCTTAGGGATTTCATTTTTAAGTCAATAATATGTAGGGTTGGCTTCCTGAAGTACTGATAACAGAAATTGTCAGATAGTTTGACGATTCTCAGTTTAGAAATTTATGTACTAGCCTTGGGATTGATTTACGACTGACATCTGTCTAACACCCCCAAACTAATGGACTGATAGAGGTAACAAATCAAATAATACTCAAAATCTTCGCACTAGGATTGATTACGTATGAGAGACCTGGCCCAAGGACCTACCATCCATAATATGTCTTACAAGATCTCGCGCATGACAGCTATTGGGGAAACCCTTTTTATGCTCGCCTTCGGATCGGAGGCAATGGCACTTATAGAAGTGGGCATACCTAGTTTCAGGTGACACGGACCCGAAGCTAAAGGAAACACCAGTGAAAACCTTGACCTCTTGGAGGAAGTCCCTGAACATGCCTCCATGATGATGGCCTCTTATCAAAGCTAGAAAACCAGGTACTTCAATGCCAAAGTCATCCTAAGGAGATTTAGAGTCAAATATCTTGTGCTAAGAAAGGCAGGAGTTGCTGGACAACTCCCAAGAAAACTTGGCCAGACTTGAGAAGGACCTTATGAGGTTATACGCCAAATATGGGGAGGAGAATAGTCTCTGAGACCTTTAAAGAAACCTCTTCCAAGACCATGGAAAGCCAACAATCTGAAGATCTAATACAAGTAGTCAAACCTAGCCCTTCTCCCCACTTCCCCAAGCCGCTAGTCACTTATTGTTTTCTTGGGTTTTCACACCCTAATTTTACTATTTTATTTATTTGTTTTTTACAGCATTTTGGGCTTACATGCAATTTTGTAATTAAATATGTCAAGTCTGTAAATATGAGTTTTTGGGAATATCATCTCTAATAAATTAAGGATTTTCTCCATCCCTAATGACTGTGCAAAAGCTTTTCCCACAAAGCGAACATCAAAAGCGTTTCCCACGAGCAAACACTAAAAGTCTTGCAAAAGAGCAAGTATCAAAAGCATTGCTCCCAAGCAAGCATCAAAGCCTTGCATAAGAGCAAGCATAAAAAGTCTTTCCCATGAGCAAACATTAAAAGTCTTGCAAAAGAGCGAGTACTAAAAGCCTTGTCCACAAGTAAGCATCAAAGTCTTGCCCACGAGCAAGCACTAAAAGCTTTGCTCAAGAGCAAGCACTAAAAGCCTTACCCACGAGCAACTACTAAAAGCTTTGTCCCCGAGAAATTACATCACCAAATAGATTCAAACATCCCTCAGGTCTGTATATTTTTGGGGGTGTTGCCTCTTGGTGTAAGTTAAACCTGCTACCTTACTCGAGCCTATCAATTTTTTCATAGTAAATTTAGCGTTCAATAATGCTCGAGTTTAAGACAAGTCACGTCTAAAAAAACTCAAACATCATAAGCTCAGGCTTGTTCCTTGCTTAACACAAGTTATGTTTCGTTCCGTGCTTAACATAAGTTCAGGTTTGTTCTTTGCTCAACACAAGCTTGGGTTTGTCCCTAGCTTAACACAAGCTTCCATTCTTAAAGCACAGGTTCGTTACTTAGATAAAAGCTCATGTTACATTTAATTAACATAGGATCGAGTCCACTATTTTTTTCCTTGTCCACAATAGGTTTGTGTTATCATTGCTCATTTAAACAAAAGAAAAGATGTTCAGGCTATCCATACGTGCTCGAAGTCATGGAATAATGTGCGAGTTTGTATCGTGCAACAAAGAATAAGCTTGAGAAAAATGCTTCACAAAAATTAAATTTTCATTCATCATAAAAAAGATTTGTACAATAGGTTCGAGGTTGGCTGGCCTATTCTAAATTTTCTTGGTCCACACCCTCGTCCTTGATCTCAATTTCGGAATCAGATGCATTGGCCTCCTCAGCTCCATCTTCTCAAAATATTTTTGGGAATGCTCGAGCTCGAGCTTGAGCTCCTTGGCCTCGTCCTTCACCTTCCCGACCTCATCTAAGGATTTTCTGAGATCATCCTTTAAAGCTTCTCGCTCCTTTCTCAACTGTTCGCAGTAAGCCTTAAGATTAGCATTTTTTAGCTCCCTCGAAGCTATGGATTTTGCTATATCCTCGACTTTTTGGGAGTCATGTACTACCCTTATAAAGACCAGAGACCAAGACCTTTAGCCCTTATGCCTTTGGTGCCGATGAAGTTTAGAACTTCATCCTTGAGGATGTCATCCAAAGTAAAGGCTAAAGGTCCAAGATCCTCGAGCATCTGCCTATCCCTCTCTAAATCCTCAAAGTAGGCTTGTTCCTCATTAAACTTTCCTTTGTCTGGAACAACCTACCTCACAAGAATATATGCCCGAGCTCTTGGAGAATAACGTAAAAAAAAAAAAAAAAACCTTTTAGAGCTCGACACTTTTGGAACATGGATTGCTCGATAAGAAATAGACAAGTATCCTTCACATCTTCGACGCTAACTACCACAAAAACGTGGATTACTTGATAAGAAGCTCGAGGAAAAAAAAAGGTATAAGGGGCCATCTAAACTCGACAATTAGTGCATCCCTGAAAATTATGAATTCTCCTTCCCGAGCTTGTGTTTCCCTTTCCTTAGGACTGGGGGCTCTAACATCACACATGGGAAAAAGTCTGATCTCCTTGATAATATCTATTACCTTATTTAATTTATACACACAAGAGAGATCGGGATAAGTCAATGGGGGTATTAGCATCCTGGGCACAAGGTCTTGCATCTGGCGGTATAGGCACATAGATGATTGAATTACTTAATTCCTCGAGGGAAATACTCCTACTGTTCTCACTACTCCTTCTAGAACCCTTAGTACTACTGCTACTAGATTTTTTTTTTTTTAAATAAATCGATTAACTTAAGGTCTCTAGCTCTTGCCTTAATACCAGACGCCCAAACACTTTAATAAGCGCGAAGCACAATCTCATTAGTCTCTCTTAAGGTGAGTTTTGCAGGTGTGAAATGAAGAAAATCTTTATTTATAGGAGGAGTCTATGGGAGTTCCAAAGGTTTCCAGATCAGAATTGCCAAATAATGCCACGTGGCACCCATCCTTGTCCCCCACACAGTTTAACCAAATGTCGCATCTTGTCTGAACGACACATTATCCAACAAACCATCGCATCACATCACTTCACATCTCCACCCCGAGCATAGGAAATCCCCGATGTTTTTTAACCCGATCAAAACCATAGTACCTCAATGTTGCACATCCATCTCTCCCCGAACTAGATGATGAATGCGCGAGGACCTATGATGAGCAAAAATTTTAACCATACCCGAGAACTCATAAGGACACTTGAATATTTTCCCAACTGACTTTATAATACCCCCGAGGAGGAATTCTACCCAGAACATGATTTATACCCCTAGCAACTAGATGGGCCTTTAAGTAATCAATAGTGCTTTGGGCCCTATGAGTCTGAGTTTTCTTGTCTAACACAGGCTCGAGATCTCTCTTTAGTCTCACTTCCAGCAGGATTTCGAGTCCATAAGCCCTAACTTGATCCAACTACTGTAATTCTACAACCTTATTAGGATTTCATTGTCAAGACATCTACACATAACAAAACTCCTAAGAATCTCAACTACACAGATAACCTAATCCTACTTGGATTTTACTACTCATCTTTGTAAATATGAGGTTTTAAACCATTATCTGGTACACAACTATTATTTCAGTTTATAGACTTACGGTTAAATTCTCTCTCTCTCTATTCAAACTTAAGCATCGAAAGGATGACGAGAATATATCTCACCGCCTTTATTTCAGGTTTTGGAGATTTGGTTCGTTCTAACTCACTGATCTTGTTTGAGCAGTTTCCCAGGTGTAAATTTTTGGTAGCATCATGTAGTATTCAGGGACATTATATTGAACTAAAAATTCTTTTAAACCCTAAAAATTAAAGAAAAATGAAGGTGCTTGGGCTGTGGCTGTACCTGTGCACTTTACTAGTATAGTCCAATAAGAAAAGAATGTAGACTGCAAATAATTAATGACAAATAAGTGTTAATCAGATTCTTAGATATTGACAGATTTTTTGTGTGTATATTCTAAACCTAGCATGCACCAATAACATGAAAAGCATATTCTTGTAAAAAGAAAACAGCATGTTGGTGGAATTAATTAATATTAATTTAATCTTCCAGATCTGATTATTATTGGTATAATATAATTATAAGCAATCATGGATTATATCTTGTACCTAACCAAAGAGAAAATAAAAAAGAGTGTTTCTTTTAATATGCATGTCATGTGTTAGATGCCCCCACAATTTACCTAATCACATGATCCCCACCTAATTAAAAATATGGGTAATTTACTAAATTAATATATATTGGCACTATAATTAGTTCAAAAGTCATTGATTCTTGAATTTAATCACTTGCAGTGAATTGCTTTGACCGTAACTTGATATGGTTTAAAGAGGGTTTTAAAAAAAAAATTAAAAAAATTTAGTTTTGTCCAAGGTGCATGTGTCGAAAATAAGACGAAAGTTGACTCGTGAAAAAAAAAAATTAAATACACATTGTTAAGTTTTAAACGGCTATAACTTTTACGACGATTAACAGTTTTGTAATTCGAAAATAATGTGGTAAAGTATTGTGTGAGAACTTCATGTTCATATCAAGATTTTCTCTATTACGACTTCATTTAAGCCCTCAAAGTTTTGACCAAACAAAGAAATAAATAAAAAAAAAATAGAAGATAAAATATGGGGCAACGAGAGATGAAAAGGGGATTTTGAAAATGCAAGTTTGTAGCTTTTTATGAGTTTTTTGAAGTAGTACAATAAAAACCTAATTTTTCTATAGGGTGCATATGTTGAAAATGAAACAAAAGTTGATTCATAATAAAAATGAATATACATTGTTAGGTGACCATTTTAAACAACAATAACTTTTGCTACAATTGACTTTTTTTAATTCAAAAATAATTTAGTAAATATTGTATGAGAACTTGACATTAATATCAAGATCTTCCTGTTATAACTTCATTTGAGTTCGCAAAGTTAATTAAACGAAGAAAGACGAAAAAAATGTAACAAAAGACAAAAATACGGGACAACCACTGTTTGTCAAATTTGATTCCTTAGTCATTATATAATTTCGAAGATGTTTTAGATTTTGCGAGCTCTTTGAGTAGTATATTAGAAATTAAGTTTTTATCTAAAGTATGTACGATTTTGAAAATGGAAACAAAATTTAACCCGTAAAAAAAATAAAAACATAGATTTTTAAGGATCTACAACCACATGATTTAAAACGTGATTGGTCATTTTTGGATGCATGTTCGCCTTATTTTGACACTTGTCGCATGTTTTGAAAGAAAAGTTTGTAATTTTTTTATTAGCTTTTTGAAGTAGTACATTAAAAAATTAATTGTCGACAATGCATATATCGAAAAAAAGATGAAAGTTGACTTGTGAAAAAAAATTGAAAGATATATTTTTAAGGGGCTATTTGAAAGGCCAGTATTTTTTATGAATGAGGATTTTGTAATTTGAAAATAATGTGATAAATTACCATATGAGAACTTTACATTGATATGAAGATATTGCTAGTACGACTTCATTTGAGTTCACAAAGTTGACCAAATAAAAAAAAAAAAGACAAAATAGCTTGCCATAAATGAATATTGATCAAAACTCACTCTTATAATATGGTTAAGAAGATTGAACATGGTTCGGTTCAAAGGATTTTATTTATTTATTTTCAAATCAAATCAAATCACTTTTAACAATTTGGTTTGATTTGAAAAATTTGACTAAAAATGCAACATAAGTTTTAACTCTAGGAATGCAAATATTTGCTAAAACTTGTAAGTGTAGTTGTCGAAAATTGACAAGAACAATAAAATAAAAATAGAACATAAATGTAGAAGGGAGATGAAGCGAGGTATGTCGAAGCAAATCTCCTTAAGACATATTTCGTCAATTGAAAAGTTGCTGAGATGATTGAAGGATGCCTGTCTCCAAAGATACAACGCTTCTTCCGAAGTCAGTACTGCATTATACCCACTTTGTCAGTCGAATCAGAGTCTAACTTGTATTCTTCTAAGATGGAATGAAAATCGTGCTTTTAGAAAACTCCAAAAAATTATTTACCAGAAATTTGTTAAATAGAATTCCGAGAGAGAATGAGAAAGAATAAATCAGAATTGATTTGGTGTGTAAAAAATTGAATATGGGGTACCTAATTTATATGTTTCAAAGTGTCCTTTGGAATGTTCTGCGCCTGTTTTGAATGGGTGCACCAATTGGTCTGCATTATCCTGAGATGCTGGATCAAAATCTAATGGTCCATTTTAAGTCATACAATGGTTCATTCATCACCCCATGCCCCTATTTTGAATAGACATTAAGTCCGCACAACCGTTCACCACTTCATCACCATCCAGGTGTATGACAACTCACCAATCAATCCTTGTACCTTGTCATCAAGTCGTGATTCCAATTTTGAAAACTTTAAGTCTCTACAATGCTCCTTGCGGTGATGCAAATTGTAAAGTTTGTCTCTAAAGTACAAAATTTGAACTTTGTGACGTAGCGAGCCAGTGCTCGGACCAAGGTCTTGGTTGCGGACATAGCACGGGCATCGGTGCTATGCATCAATGCCCGTGCTATGTCCGCAACTTGCGATGGACAGTTAAGGTTAACCATGTATGACACTAGTGGCTAGACAAAGATTATCCATGATGTAGGTGGACTAGTTGTACCAAATTAAAAATTAAAATATTATCTCAATATATAAACAAATATATATATTTCCTCATGGACTTCCTATGTGGGATGCACTGCCATATATAAGACACTTAAATACTAGTGGCCTTTTGTTGAATTTTTTCTAATTCAACCAATTAATTAATATGCAGCCCACATTATTAAATATACCATATTTAATAACTTAACCCAAAATTAATTAATTTCTAACAATTTCCCACATAAATGGAAGAATTCGACTCAAATCAAGGAAGACAGTGGAAGAATACAATTTGAAAGATAACCCATCAAGATAGGTAGCTTTCATTTTGAACTTTCCATTTTAAGAATCTATCGAACTCACTTGGCTAATCAATGAAGAGGTCTTGGCCAATCGGTACCAGGACTCAACTTAAGTATCTTGTAAGAAAGAGGTCTTGGGTTAGAATATTGGGATGCGTCAGAAAGCAATGCGGGGTAAGATGGGTTTAAACTCTACCAAAGTGGATAGCGCAGGGAATAGCCCCTGAGCCACAGAGGCAAGATGGAAGAAAGTCCGTAGTCATTACAAAAAATGCGCTCCATAAATGCCCACAACTCCTTGGCCATCTTGTAGAAACAACACACATTATACAATGTGTTATCCAACCCGTTGAGAATGTAATTGTGGCTTAGGAAATATGCATATTTCCATGCTTCAATAACCAACTGCATGTTCTTGTCAGTAGCATTCTTCTTGGTTTGTGTAGGACATTCTTCACGCATGAACTTGTCCAGATTTAACGTTGTCAGATAAAATAACATTTTTGATGTCAACGTTTGAAATTTGTGCCATTGGATTTTTTTGGCTTTCTTGTTGAGATGCTGGTGGCATGACAAATTGATTGGACCTATAATTCTGTCTAGTAATTCAACTTGTATTTCCTGTTACACTAGTTGTTTTTCTGTAAAACACAACTATAGAAAACAAAGATTAAAACAAGTAAATAAATTACGTAAAGATAGAATAAAAAATTTATCTTATAATTGTTGTAAAAAATTGATGGGAACAATTAAATAAAAATAGAGCAGAAATGTAGATGAGAGATGAAGCAAGGTATGTGATGTGATCCAGAGCCCGAATATAAGTATTCAAACAACAATGGATGAAAACACATTCTCGGCAACTAAAGCAGCAAGTTTCATGTTGGGCTTGATTTCGGAAGTCAAGTGGAACAAATTCAAGTAGAAGAAGTTTCGAACGAAATCGGAGAACCACATGATCGCGCAGTATGATGAGTCGACGATCGCGCGATGGTGGCAAAATCCAGGCAGAGGCAAAAAGGTTTCTCGATGCGATCGCGGCACTTCCTACCATGAGATTGCGTGATTGAGGTCACGAGGACTTGATCACGGTGTTCCAGATTTTTATCTTATTTTCTTTCCTTTTTCGCTTAGTTCGTTTTCTAGTTAGTTTTAAACCCTAATTTCATCCTTTAGGATTATATAAGGGTTCTTTATGTTTTATTTTAAATTTAGACAACTTTGAGAGATTACTGTGAGGCTATTTACTTTCAACATTATTCTTTATTGAATAAAAACCGAACTTACGAGTTTAATCTCATCGCGTTCAAACTTGGGTGAGATATATTATTGTTGTGATCAAGAGGTCAACATATCAATTGATCGTGTTGGTTCCTTCATTCAATTAATTTTGAATCAATCTCTAAATCGTGATTCTTTTGGCGTTCTTGGGTTGTGTTAATGGAAGGAAACACATTCTTGACAACTAATGAAGCAAGTTTCATGTTGGCCTCGAGTTCAGAAGTCAAGTGGAACAACTTGATTCAAGTAGGAGATGTTCGGAACCAAATCAAAGAACTGTGTGATCGCGCGATGGTGGTAAAATCTAGGCATATGCGAAAATGTTTCTCAACGAGATCGCAACATTTCCTACCATGCGATCGTGGTTGAGGTTGGGAGGACCTGATCGCAATTTTTTAGGATTTTAGCTTATTTTCTTTCCTAGTTAGTTTTAAACCCTAATTTCGTCCCTCGGGATTATATAAAGGTTCTTTATGTTTAATTTTCAATTTAGACAACTTTGAGAGATTGTTGTGAGGATATTTGCTTTCAACATTGTAATTTATTGAATAAAATCCAAACTTACGAGTTTAATCTCATTGCGTTCAAACTTATGTGAGATTTATTATTGTTGTGATCAAGAAGTCAACTTATCAATTGATTGTGTTGGTTGCTTGATTCAATTAATTTTGAATCAATCTCTAAATCATGATTCTTTTGACGTTCTTAGGTTGTGTCAATCTTTTGTAGGTTGTGTGGCTATAATTGTTACGTGGTTTGCATCTGTATGTCGACGCAAATCTCCTTAAGACAGATTTCGTCTCCTGCAACGGTTCTAAAAGGATTGAATGACTTCTGTCTCCCAAGATACAATACTTTTTTCAAAGTCGATACTGCACTATACCCAATGTTGTTCAAACTAAAGTCTTACCCGTAGGATGGAATAAAAACCAAGTTTTAGAAAACTCCAAAAAATTATTTTTGCATTTTTTTTTAAACAGAATTTTGAGAGAGAAATAGAATAAATTAGAATTGATTTAGGATGTAAAAAATTGAATATGGGGTAGCCTATTTATAGGTTTCAAAGTATCATTTGAAATGGTTGTGTGACTGTTCTAATGGTGCATCAATTGGTCTGGATCATCCTGAGACGCTGGATCAAGATCTGATGGTCCATATTAAGTCGTGTAATGAATGTTTCCATTCATCACCCCATGCATCTATTCAGAACACTCATTAAGCCATGCACAACTGTCAATCGCCTCGTCACCATCAGCGCGTATGACAACTCATTGAGCCATGATTCCATTTCTAAAAACTTTAAAGCTCCTTAATGCTCTTCGCGACAATGCGTAAGTTTGAAGTACAAAGTGTGCCTCCAAAGCGTCCAATGCGAACTTTGGTATTTGCCATTTCACCCTAAATTCAAGCACCCTAATCCTACTAGAACTCAACTTTGCACCTCTATAAATAGTCGCCTCTCAATCATAATCCAGGTACACAATTATTATTTTCTAGTATATAGCCTCTTGTATAAATCTTCTCCTTCCTCTTTACTGACTTAAGCATCGGAGGGGATGACTGCATCAAGAGAGAGATAGGTAGAACTTTGTGGGTTGCTCATCACTGGCCGCCGTACATCCACATTCGAGTTCGAAGAAATGGGGATGCGCCTAAGTTGCGATCAGATACTGTTCGGGGGTGATATGAACCATCGCGTCAGTTCTAACATGACACGTCGCTCTGAGACGATGTGACACATGACATGCCACATAGGTCTCGGATGGCTGACATGTGGCATTGTTTGGCGGTTCAGATCATGCGACCTTTGGTATTCGCGCCATTTCACCCTATAAATAGAACTCCTCCTCACACATGTTACAATCGTCTTAAGAGTGAAAGCTTTGAGATCATGATTGGGATTAGGAGTGGGTTTTGGTTTGCTCGGCGTTCGAGGTAAGAGCTTCGAGCCCCTAAGTTGTAAATTTTTAGTCTTTCCTTCTAGAGATGTTGAGTAGCGATAGTAGCTCGAGTAGCAATAAGCACCATAGGCCCAAGGACATAGGAAACTCCCTAATCCCTATAGTTGACCTCGTAGATGTTAGACCTCGAGCTCAGGGGGAAGATGAGACCCCACTGACTTACCCCAAACTTAGATGTGTATATAAGGAACATAAGGTTATTGAGGTGGCGAGGGAGTTCGGGTTGATGCCCCAATGTGATATTAGGGTTCCAACCCCCGAGGAAAAAGTTGTAGTTGCTCGAGAGGGTGAGTTCTTAGTATACCGGGATACTTTGAAGGCCGGGCTAAGGTGGCCTCTGCATCCATTTTTTGTTGAGTTCCTCGTGGAGCACTCTATGTGCCCGGGGCAATTAGTGCCAAATAGATGGAGGATGTTAGTATATTTTTTCATTGCCTGTAGATTTATGTCTATAGCTCCCTGATTAGACCTATGTAGGATGGTGTTCGAGCTCAAGCAACTCCCCCACTTCTCATGCTTCACATATTTATCTAGTTGGGGTAGGTTCAAAATGCCTAGGATACTAAGCTCTCTCCAGGCTGGGCTTTAGAGCGGGATTGGCAGATGCTCGAGGGCCTAGAGCCACTAGTCGGTAATTTAGATGATCTACTCGGGTATGAAGTCCTCGATACTACTGGAGTCATTAACTTCGGGGGTAGGAGACTGGTTACTCTCTTTAGTTTTTGCTTTATTTATTCATGCTCGATTTAATGCCTTAGCTTTTTCTTTTGCAGGTAGCATGATGTTTGATCCCTCCAAAATGAACAGCTTTATTAAGGGAAAGGCCGGAGCTGGTGGTTGGCCCCCAATGACCAAAAAGGGGAAGAAAAGGCCTCGTGTGCGTAGTGGTCTGGAAAAAGCTCGAACACATTGCTTAGGGAAGAAGATCCCCAGGATAACCAGGATCTCCCTCCTCGTGGTTCCCCGATCAGTAAGACCCCGACGCCAGATTTTGTTGACCTTGAGGAAGACTCTGTCCTGGTGTCCTGGCAATCGCCTGATGTGGTCATGAAGTACCGGACCGAGGTGAGCCCGAGCACGGGCATCAAACATCTTGAAGCATACCTGGCCAAGGTAGAAATCTTTCTATTTAGAATTCTAATATTTATTCTCGAGTTAACAAGCCACATTGTGCAGGCTCTAAACATTGCTCAAGGTATCGCTCTTAGGGCAGTAGATGACAACGAAAAAGCTGAGGGCCTGGGGCGTTCTCGCGAAGTACTGGACCGAGGTGAGCCCGAGCACAAGCATCAAACATCTTGAAGCATACCTGACCAAGGTAGAAATCTTTCTATTTAGAATTTTAATCTTTTATTCTCGAGCAAACAAGCCACATTGTGCAGGCTCTAAACATTGCTCGGGGTATCGCTCTCAGAGCAATAGATGACGAGGAAAAAGCTGAGCGCCTGGGACGTTCTGTTGCCATCCACGAAATGAAGATTGGACAGCTCAGGGATGAAAATAAAGAATTGAAGAAAGAGTGTGAGGCTCTAAAGTTCGCACTCGAGGACGCCAAAGATGAGGCTAAAGAGTTAAGGCTCAAGCTTGAGCACGCTAAAAAAGACTTCGAAGGGAAGTTGGCAGCTGCCGAAACAACCCGAGCCTTGGCTTTTGAGGATTTTAAAAAGTCTAAGGAGTTTTCCCTCATGCAAGGGAAGACACATCGGGCTCGTACAATTATGCCTTCAAGCAAGGACGAGCAATGTTGCGCAAGAAGGGGGTTAAGACTGAGGACATACGAGGTGACCTCGAACTCACATAAGGCCTTGTACTTTCAGAATCTGACGATGGCCCTGAGGAAGGAGATGAAAGCTTAGGAGACGAGCTTGAGGTTGTTGAGCATGGGAACGACCATACTTAATTTTTGTTGTACCCCCGACCCCGATCTTATGTATAAACGCTCATCTTCTTTCTTTGAATTGAATGAAAGTTTTGTTTCAACCGTATTTCTCGAGCTTTAACTTTGTGCGAACATGAGTACAGAACGCAACCATTATTGCTTGGAATAAACATGGGAGAACATTAAAACACGATTGCAAACCCCGAACAGTGTCATGTTGTAAATATTAAGGCACTAAACCCGAACATGGCTAATGTAAGATGAACATGTATTAAGCCCGAACATGGCTAATGTAAGATGAAAATGTATTAAGCCCAAACATGGCTAATGTATGTGAGTAAGTATTGACCCCGAGCATATGGGTTGACTTAGGTGTGCATGACATTACCCTTGAACATGGCTAATGTAATGAGCAATTTATTACCCCCGAACAAGGCTAATGTAATTAGCAAGTATGAACCCCGAACAAGGCTAATGTAATGAGAACAAGGCTAAAGTAATGAGCAAGTATTAACCCCGAACAAGGCTAATGTAATGAGCAAGTATTAACCCTGAACAAGGCTAACGTAATGAGAAAGTATTAACCCCGATCAGATACTGAAGTAATGAACATGAATTAATCCTGAACAAGGCTGTTGATCCCAGAATATGATTATAAGTTTAAAGGGTTAGTACATTATTTTTGTTGCTTGGGGTAAGGCTTTGAGGTGCTTGCTTATGGGCAAGGCTTTGGGTGCTTTCTTGTGGGCAAGGCTTTGGGGTGCTTGCTTGTGGGCAAGGCTTTTGAGTGCTTGCTCGTGCGCAAGGCTTTGGTGTAGATACAATCATTGGAGAAATTTTTATTTTATTTACAGAAACATCTTGAAGAAGAAATAAGAGTTGGCACACAGGTTGAAACAGAAATAAAACTATGAAAATAAAAAAGGTGAAAAGAAAATTAGTGTGCGAGCTACCAAGCTAGGTGTTGTTATTTGTAGTAAATTTTCAAGTTGTCTGCGTTCCATGGTCTTGGAAGTGGCTTTCTAAGATCTTGTAAGCTGTATGATCCTCCTCAAGTTTGTCATATGAACTCATAAAGTCCTTCCCAAGTCGGCCTAAGTTTCACAGGGGATGACTGGCTACTTCTGCTTTTCTTAGTACTAGGTCCCCTGCTCTAAACTTCCTTGGGTTGACCCTGCTATTAAAGTACTTGGTTGTTTTGTTTTGATAAGATGCTATCCTTACGCTAGCATGTTCACAAACTTCTTCCAGCAAGTCAAGGTGTTCACTTGTACCTTCACCCTCAACAAGACGCCTATAACTTGGTATGCCAACTTTGATGGGCATTGTAGTCTCTAATTCAAAAGCAAGCATGAAGGGTGTTTCCCCAGTGGCTGTACGATGCGATGTCCTGTAGGACCAAAGTATGACTGGCGAGTCATCAGGACAAGGTCATCGTGCTTCTCCAATCGTCGTATGGAGGTCTTGGAGTATTATCTTGTTCGTCACTTCTGCTAGGCCATTGCTTTGGGGTTGCGCAATTGAAGTTAGAAGATGGCCAATATGTAGGTTTGCACAGAAATTCTTAAACTGTGCGTTATCGAATTGCCGCCACTGTCTATTATCAACACCTTTAGAAAGCTGAACCAGCATATGATGGTTTTCCAAACAAAAGGCCTGAGTTTAGGCTCTGAAATTGTTGCTAAGGCCTTTGCTTCCACCCACTTAGTGAAGTATTCGACTGCCACTGCTATAAACTTTAATTGTCCTGTTGCTAAGGGAAAAGAACCCAAGATGTCGATTCCCCACTGTTCAAATGGTCTTAGGAACTGGATAGGAGTTAGGTCCTCAGGTAGTGTGTGGATTCTATTTCCATACCTTTGACACTTGTCACACTTCTTCACATAATCCATTGCATTTGTCCTTATGGTCAGCCAATAGTACTCGCATCAGAGGAGTTTGTAAGACAAAGCCCTGGCACCCTGATGATTTCCACATATACCTTCGTGTAATCTGCAAGAGCTTGAGCAACTTCTGAAGTTTTAAGGCATCTGAGATAATGCAGTGTGAAACGTCTTCGAAAAAGAACTTGTCCTATCAAGAAATATTTAGCTGGTCTCTGTTTGATGCTCTTACCTTCCCTTGGACTTTCCGGGAGGCTTCCATTAGATATGTATTTGATAATAGGGTCCATCCATGATAGCTCATGGTCAATGTCCATAACTGCAGGCTTAGGGGCTATGTTGGGTTTTGATACAAATTTCATGTGGACAGTCCTTTCCAGGTTGTCAATGCTCATAAACACTAACTTTGAAAGAGTCGGCCTTGATATTTTCTAATCGAGGTATTTTTAAGATCTCACAACTTCTAAACATTCTCTACGGATCATGAACACGTAGGCAATATAAACTCATTTTCTCCTCTTTCCTTTCGAATGTACCATCAATCTACCCTACAACAAGCTAGGAGTCACTAAAAATACTTATATGTTCGAGTTTGAGGCCATGGAAAATCTCAAGCCCAATGATAAAAGCTTCATATTCTGCTTCGTTGTTTGTCGTTTCAAATTCAAACCTCAAAGCACATTGTATTTTGACCTGTACGTCTCGGCTCATGATTATGACTCCTGCACCGGAGCCCGAGGAGTTGGATGCTCCATCCACAAAAATTTCTCAGGAATTATTGGGGTTGTTCATGCTATTCTCTGGCCCCCGAGACCTTAGTGTGAGCTCTATAATGATGTCCGTCAAGGCCTGTGCTTTTATTGAAGGTTGGGGTTTTAACTCAATATCAAATTCTCCAAGTTCAATGGCTCATTTTAGTAGCCTTCCTTATAGGTCAGGCTTCTAGAGTATATGTTTGAGGGGCTGATTAGTGAGCACTGAAATTATATGCGACTGGAAGTACTGTTTAAATATTCTGGAAGCTACAACGAGTGATAATGCCAGCTATTCTGCTAATGTATAACGTATCTCTGCATCAATCAAAACCTTTATGACGTAATATACTGGTTGTTGGGTTCGACCTACTTCTCTGACAAGAACTGCACTTACTGCATTTTGGAAAACTGCTAGGTACAAAGATAGAACATCTCCTGGGCTTGGTTTTGTAAGCACAAGAGGTGTTACTAGGGATTCCTTGAGCTCCTGTAGTGCATGCCCACATTCGTCATTCTACTCAAAAGTCTGATTTCCCCGAAGGAGGGGAAACATTTGTTTGTTGCTCTTGACATGAGCCTGTTACGTGCTGCTACTCGAGCCGTCAACTTCTGAACGTCTTTCCTGCTCTAAGGAGATTCCATGGAAATTAGGGCATGTATTTTATCAGAGTTGGCCTCGATGCCCCCAATAAGTGATCATAAAACCTGAAAAATTTCCTGACGATACTCTGAATACACACTTAGCTGGGTTCAACTTCATCCTATATTTTCTGAGTGTGGAGAATACCTCCTCGAGGTCATGAATATGCATGTTGGTTTCTGTACTTTTCACTACCATGTCATCTACGTATGCTTCAATATTAACTAGCCTCTGGTATGTCGCTCCTACATTATTTAAATCGAAGGGCATGACCCTATAGTAGTATATTGCTGAATCGGCCATGAAAAATGTTTTTTCCTTGTCATCCTCTGCCATTGGAATCTGGTGATAGCCTGAGAAGGTGTCAAGGAAGCAGTATAGTTTTTGACCCGATGTGGTTATCCACGAGGTTATCAATTCGTGGTAGGGGGTAGCTATCCTTGGGGCATGCCTTGTTCATGTCTGTGTAGTCCACACAAACTTGCCACGTACCATTGTTTTTCTTTACCAAGACCACATTTGCAAGCCAATCTGGGTATTGAACTTCTTTGATGAACCATACCTTTGTGCGCTTTCCTATTTCTTCTTGAATCGCAACTCGTCTATCAGGAGCGAACTGTCTCCTCCTATTTTTCACTGGACATGTATCTTGATGAGTAATAGGTTCGACCCCTGCAGACTGCTTGGCATATACCTTGTGCCCATTTTGAGAGTCTCCACCAAAATCTATTCCACCAATAATGATATTGATGGTACCTGCTCTAGGTTTGTTGTTTCTCGATTATTGATCCTGCTCATGATCATGCTTTTGTCGTTTTTCATTCTCGACGTATGTTTTCAGAAAACCCCTCTTTATTAAAGACTCGATTTCTCGTTGGAGCCTATAGCAAGTCTATGTGGTATAACCATCATCAAGATAAAAATCACAGTACTTGCTCTTGTCGCGTGTGTTCGGAGGTGACCTAATCATTGATGGCCATTTAAGCTCCTTCATATTTTTGATCTCCATAAGGATGTCAGCCCGAGGTGTGTTCAAGGGGGTGAAAGTTGACAGCTAGTCTGATCTTGATCTTCCCCGATCACGCTCTTGTTTTTGATTATCATCACGCAGTCTCTTAGGACTAGGCCTATTGTCCCTGCGCTAAGATTTTTCGGAAGTAATATCACTCTTCCTCGGATACATAACTTCCTCCATATTTATATTCTTCTCACACCGAGTAAGAAGTTAGGTGACCGATTTTGGTGGCGTTTTTTATAAAGACATTTTGAAAGAATCTCATCTCACAACATGAGTAAGAGCATATACAAATGCAAAGATATGAAGATCAGAGATCTGTAGTCTTTCTACGTAGAACCTGGTCATGAATTCACGCAGTGTCTCATTCTGTCCTTGGTTAAGTCTCATGAGAGAAGCAATTGTTTTCCTTATGCACTTACTACTCGCAAAGAAGGCCGAGAATATGTTGGCAAGATCTGCGAACGTCGGAATAGAATTTGATTAAAGAGTTGAGAACCAATCCCTAGTAGCATTGGTCAAGGTTTGGGGGAACACCTTGCACATAACCTACTCAAGGGCAACTTGTGAGTTATTGACGTCAATGTACACGTTGAGATGATTCACAAGATCAGTTGTACCATCATACTCCTTTATCCTCGGGTACTTGAACCTATCTGGTAGGGGAAAGGCTAAAACCTCTAGCGTGAATGAAGTGTTTATGGTGAAACTAGCTGGGGCCTGAGTATTTTGTCGTAAACCTGCTGCTATTCCCTCCTGGATAATTCTCTCAAGTTCGGCAGGGGGGGCATTTCGACTGTTCTTGAACTCATCATGTTCAGTGGTGACGAGGGTAATCTCGAGGTACTAGCCCTAGCAGTATTGTGTGCATGGTCCTGTGGTTGGACCCGTGAAGCATTCCCTTCCTCGGGTGTTGATGGCGCACATTGGTTTTGCTGCGCGAGTAATTGAGTCAATGCAGCGACTTGCTGACGAAGTTCCTCCAAAGCTGACTAGGTATCAACAGTAGATTGGGGGTTTGATGTCTGATTTCCTAGTAATGTCGAGGGCACCTGCTCCCCCCAATAGGATGATCATGAGTAAGTATGTTTGTTTGTGGAAGTCCAGAACTTGCATTAACCATGGCTTCTAGTAATGATTCCAACAGACGGCGCCAATGATGATACTAAAAATTCGCACCTAAAATACTCTGAGGGTGATCAACGAATGAACTGGATTTCCGAATACACGAAACAAAGGCGATGAGGTGTGACCTTGTCGCCCCTCCGATGCTTAAGTTAGTAAAGAGGAAGGAGAAGATTTATGCTAGAGGCTATAAAATGGAAAATAATAATTGTGTACCTGAATTATGATTGAGAGGCGAGTATTTATAGAGGTGCAAAGTTGAGTTCTAGTAGAATTAGGGTGCTTGAATTTAGGCACAACTCCTACTAGATGTCCTCCTATTTTTCAGGGATAACGTTGTTAGATGTTGGATAAAGGTACAAGTCCTACTGCTTTTAGGAGACGGATATTCCATGTTAAATATGCAGTGCCACGACCATTCATGAGGATTTCCCCCGAGCAGTTATTAACCTGAGTAGATTGTGGAGCCAAATGTGCGTGGTTTAGTCCTCGAGGGTAAGTAACGTGCTTGGGGATGGATTATTGCCACATGGGTCGTGATGGTAGTCAGGGGTTATTTCTGTGATCATGCTCAAGACGAGTATTAATTATTGCTCATCAATATCATTTATTTTTGGCATAGACTTTGCTTTATTATATGTATAATGGAAGATATATATAGATAGATAGATAGATATAGATTACATATTTTTAGACATAAATATAATAAAATAATTGTCAAGTGAATAATAACTATTACAAAACAAAAACAAAAACAAAAAATAGTTTATACATTAAAATAAATTAAAATATTGATGTCATTAATAGCATAGCATGAGTTGTAATGTTATGTACCATAAAATTGTTAAAATATTTATCACATTATTTTTTTTGCATATTATTTTTTCATAGCATTCCAAATTTAGAAAGTCATTTTGGGCGCGAAACTGTGTGCGTGTTATTTTTCGCATGGACTTTGTTTATATATATATATAGAAGATTTTGATGTTGATAATTTATCCCTTCAGTCCCTCAAGTTTTGAAAGTCTATTATTTGGCCTTTTTTAGTTTAAAATGTTTTAATTCAAGCCCCCCTGCAATCTTAAAAGTTATCTATTTTAGCTCCTTTCGTTTTTACTTGGTTTAATTAAGCCTTAAACTTTCAAAATTAGTTTATTTCAACCCAAGAGTTTCTCCTGATGTACAATTTGGCTAGGAACTTTCTGAGTTTGTCAAAACAGTCCTTAGTTTCAACTATTTGCACAAAACATTCCCTAATTCTCCCAATTGCACTATTTAGTCCCCAAAATTTCTCAAAAGATTATTTTACACAAATTCACTTTTCAAGACTTGGTGACTGCTCAACGGCCATGTAGCCGCCGTTATTTTTTATTTTTCTTATTTTTTAGGAAAAAATTGTAGTTAAAAAGTGGTTTCGAAAAATGTGTGTGGTTAATAAGTGGTATTGAAAATTGTAATGATTATAATTTTTATTATAATAAACTACTGAACGCATGCTTGATTATTCAAATTATTTATTTTATAGGGCTAGAAGAGGTGCGAGAACACGAAAAAGTTTTATTCCTCTTCATTCAAAACTCGAGAAATAAGATACTCTTCTAATTACAAATTTATTTTTACAAAATGCACATAAATAATTATTTGTATTATAGATCTTGCATGTATGATTGTATTAACGAGAATCACTTGTTTGTTTAAGCATAAGACGATGTTATGAAAAATACTTGCTTTTAAAGCATGAGATTATGCATAGAGTCTACTGAGTATTTCTATGAAATGCTCGCCCTTTCTTTAAACTTACAAATTTACAGATTACGGAGTTGGAGACAAAGCGTGCGATGGTGGCTATTGAAAAATTATTAATTATGTTTTGAGAAAATAAATTAATCACATTTAATTTTGGGATTTCGAATTTCTTATTATTGTATAAGTTATTTTAAACATTTGAATGATTGACATCTGAGTTTTTAAATGAAATTGAATTTTTAATTATTTCCGCTCAATATTTATTTCAAATTTGAAATGTTGATAGTTGGAGTCATCTTTTATAAAATAATTCTATTAAATTTCAATTTTTTTCAGCTCAATTATTATTTCAAAAATTAGTTGAAATGATGACGTGGCGTTCCGAGTGTTTAGAACTCGGGGCATTACATTGTGTGCCCTAAATTATATGTTAATAGATAGAGAGTTATATAAGAATTGCATAGATGGAGTTATGTTAAAGTGTGTTAGTTTAATAGATGCCAAAACAATTATGGCAAAAGTGCACAAAGGATTATGTGGAGCTCGCCAAATCAGACAAAAAATGAGATGGTTGAGTATTAGAAGTGGGTATTTTTAGCGAAAAGGGCTAATTGTGCATCCAATATGCTAAAAGTTGTCCGGCGTGCAAAACACATGGGCCAATTTAAAGAGTACTAGTAGGAAAAATGACGTCAACCATAAAACCTTGGTAGTTTAGAGGTTGTACGATAGACCTAATAAGAAAAATCTACCCTCCTTCATCTAAACAATACACATTCATCATAGTAGCCATAGACTTTTTCACCAAATGGATAGAGACAGTCTCAATAAAAGAGATATCTCATGAGAGCATCGTGATATTTATCCAAGATCACATAATTTATTGGTTTTGAACACCACAAACTTTGACGATGGGTCATGGAACTTCTCTAAATGGAGAGCGAGTTAATAGTTTAAGGCAGAATATGGTATTAAGTTGGTAAACTCAACACCTTATTACACTTAATCTAATGGTCAGGCCGAATCTACAAATAAGGTCCTTAAAAATATCATAAAGTATATGATAGACGAAAAAATTCCAAAAAATGGCACTAATATTTAGCCAAAGTCTTGTGGGCTAATAGGACGTTGCCACCTTCAAGTACAAGAATTACTCTATTTCAACTTGTCTATGGGCAGGAGGCAATGTTACCTATGAAAACCAATGTACAATCCATTACGTTGGTGGCTTTGTAAAATAGTTTAAATGATGATATTTATGTAGAAGCCTTAGTCTAGAATTTTTTGAAATTGGACGAACTAAATGTAGACGTTGTAGATAAGTTACAGGTTCAAAAGCAAAAAAATGCTAAGTATCACTATAAAAATTTTATGCGAAGTCCTTCAATTTGGGCGAATTGGTTTGGAAGACAATGCTTCCTTTTGGTAGCAAGGATTTAAATTGTTGAAAGTAATCACCCAGTTGAGAAGGGCCATATAGAGTAGAGAGTGTGTTTCCTAATAGAGCATATCATTTAAAAGACTTAGATGGAACGAGGCACGTGAGATCCATTGTTGAAAATTACTTAAAGAAATATGTTCCTTCAGTATGGGAAAGTGAACAAATAGATGCTTAAAATACGTACGAGTAAAAGTATTAATTGAAACATTAAATCGTGTTTTTTTTCATAGATAAGCAAGAAGACATTGAATTATTTTCAATGTGCATACACTTTAGGAAGCATTGTCCCATTATACTCTTTCTACGAATATACAAACTATGGGACGATATCGTCCTATCTTTGACTGTATTTGGTCCCTAAGTTTCAATCAATCAGAGCACAAGTGGGTATCAACAACGACCAGCTCTTCCATGATCATATCCTGATAGTCCACAAGAACTTCTGAATAGCAAGCTATTAGAGACTTGGTTCGCTCAACCTCTTACGAAGAATTACACTTCCTAGCTTCCAGCCTCATCTTGTAGTCATTTATTTTAGCTTGAAGATTCCTCATTTCAGCTTCTAGACTCATCAACAAAGAGTCCTCAGTTATGACTTTAGTGGAGAGATCGTTCAAAGTGGACTTGGCCTTCTCAATCTCGAGGTTCAGAGATTCCTTTTCAACCACAGCTTGCATGAGGCCTACCTTCTTATCCTTTAGCTCCTTACTCTCAGATATTAAAAGGCTAACTTCATGGTGAATCCTTTGTAAGGTTAACTTAATATCAACTGGAAGCTCAAGGGATGGAAGTTTAAGAGCTTTGATGAAATCTTCACTAATGCGAGTACGGTGTTCCTCCTGGTTGGCTATGCTCTCCCTAGCCACATCCATGTCCATGAAGGAAGTTTAAGCAAACACAGCCTTCTTAAGGATGACCATATCTTTCGAAGAAGGAATGGAAGAGGTGGAAGGGGGAGTTGAAGATGAAGGATGTCGAGTGAAACTCGATGAAGGAAGGAAACGAAGAAAAAAGATCCTGAATTGAGAATAGGACATAGTCAGCATCTTGTAAAGAAGACATAAACTATTAAAATGAGTTCAACATGATGAAGGAAGGCAAAGAAGGAAAATGAAGAAAGTGTAATTCATCAACAGCATTGGACGAAGGAGTTGTTTCCTTGTGGTTGAAGAAGGAGAAATAGTTGTTTGATCAAGACCCTCAAACACTTCAAGAGTTATTCTTGGAGTGTCTGGGCACGTAGCACCTCTACATTGGGCATTGGGATAGGCTCTATTAAAAATAGCATTGAACATGAGGGGATTATGTATGAGGGAGCTAATGTGTGTATATGTATGTATGTATGTATGTTACAATAAATATTACCCTCTAGTTCCAACACTGCTCAGGGAGAGAGATAACACCTCTGAAAAGGCAAAGCAACAAATTAATATGCCGGATATGCATCCCAAAAGAATAACTACATAAACATAAATGTAACTGCTTTCTTTCTAACAAAGGGACAACACCCTCATCAGAATCTTCGGTATGATCTATAATTTGCCATTTCCTGCTAGAAGCCCCTATTGGATTGGCTTGAATTGAGGCAAATGCAGGAAAATTTGTAGGTGACTTTGCATTCTTTTAGAGTGATGTGATTACAAAGGGGACAACTTTGGGAGATTTTGATGAGGCAAGGGGACTAGAATCAAAAAGTGTAGAATTTTTCATGAACATAAGAAGAAAAAGACCTATGTTTAACACTTTCCCAAAATGGCCAAAAATAGGACGGGTGATGGAAATAGGATTGAAAGGGACTAAAGAAAATCCAGTAAACATGGAATTATTCTGGCCTTTAATGACTTGTGCATTGACCTAAGAAATAACGCGAAAACGATCCCTAAAATTTTTGGAGTCACGTGGAGGGATATGCCATGTTTGGCCAAGTCCAAACTAATGGGAAAAAAATTATGGAGCATAAACTTCAACCCTTTCTTTGGCATTAGTCATAGTGATCAAGCCATGAAAAAGTTCTCACTCAACTAAGAGTTGAACCCAAATAGACAAAATGGCTTCTACTTCTCTAAGATTTGGAGGAGATTGGATGTATAGAGGAACTTGATGCATAGAAAAAGAGAAATAAGAAGACAAAGATTGAAAAGTAAGTAAAAATGTCCTTAAGGGACTGTACTATAGGGTTAAGCTAATTAATTACCAATGAAGAACAATTGACTAGGAGAATGGCCATAAGATGAATGCCAAAGAAATAAAAATACGCCCAAAGCGAAGGACTTGAGTGGGTCCTTGTTGGAGGAATTTTGTGAATAGTGACCCCAAATAAGTAAAATGATGGTTTTGTAAATCCTTGCCGAAAATTGGACAGAGTAACGGCAAAGAAAAACACAAACAAGAAGAAGAAGAAGAAGAAAAGAAGGGACAAATCCGAGGCAAGAGTTGGAATCTTTGTCCTTAAGTCGAATTTTTCCCGCAACGCTGCCTACGGATTTCGGCAATCGACTCCCAAGATACAACGGATACACTTGTGTTTGTAGCACTCCAAAACACAAGTACAACGAACCAAAATTAGGCTTATGTACTCCAAAGATGAAATGAAAGAATATCAAAACAAATGAAATGATTTTGATTTTGGAGAGAAGTGGGGATGAGAGATGTTTTGCATATCAAAAAGTGAGGAATAGGACACCCAAAGGGTCCTATTTATAGATCATGAAAGGGTGTGGACGAAATGGTTGAGGCCCAAACCATGCACCCTTTCCAAACAATGCACCTTTACGAAAAGGTGTCTTGTGGCCGGACAACCGTGCGGTCGCACGGTTTTACTCAAAAAACCAAAATTAAACTTGACGTGTGATCGCGCGGTTTGCTAACCGTGCGGTCGCACGGTCAAATATTTTGACCTGATTTTCGTTCTTTTTCGTAATTTCTCATTCATCCGATATTGGTTTTCGAAATGCCAAATATACCCTTCAATACATGCAGAGAAATCAAAATTCTCGTTTGTGCGCCCCGAAGCGGCGAAGTCGCAAACAATTTTGCCTAAACGGATTGAGCCGAGCTTTTGAGTATTTAGCCGAAGTCGACACGAAGTCACTTTAATCGATTTTCAATTCTCGATTTATTAACCAATATCCAACAGTCCTGAAAGCGGCCATACCACTATAAAGCATAGCCAAAACAAATGAGAAAAGATTCAATAGCTTTCCATGGGAAATCTCTTTGAAAATGGACAAATGGCCAATTGCAAGTTTAATACTGGGACTACAAGTTAAAAATCGGCATAACCAGTAGTCGATGAAAGCAACGTGCTCAATGTGAGAAGGCTCATCCCCGAATTTGTTGCGAAGCTCTTGAAGATGCTTGTATGAGTTGAAGAAGCACCTCTATATTTTAGGGGGTTCCTTGGAAGCTATAATGGCTAGGGAAATGGTGGAGTCCATAGGGGGAAGATTGGTTAGGGCACTGATTTCCTTAAGAGGAGAATTTTATATACAATTGTGAATTCAATCAAATACTAGTTTAGAAAGATAACATGAGATGAGAATTTGAAAATGACAACTAGGGTAAAATTGCAAGTCCCAACACTTTTAATTCATAAAACCAAAATTCAAATATTTTACAGCTTTGATAGTGTAATTTAATTATTTATTGATTTACAAGTTTAGTATTTTAAAAATCTATATCTTTGTGCTTTCTTGTTAGTTTAGTAATTGATTAATAGAAGCTAATACTAGATAGATTGGTCCTTGTGAGATCAACAACTCAGGCGCAAAAGTCCACTTTATTACTTGTTCACGATATTGGGACTTGAAATATTTTCACAATAAGTTTTTGGAGCTGTTGTCGGGGATTAATTTTTATTTTTTATTTGTTAAGATTAATATATTTTATTTGCTATTTTATTTTCTATAAGTTAGAACTAGTTTTCTTGTTACTTTGATTTTCTTTATTTATTTTTACAGAACAAGGTGTTATTACATGCTTCGTTTGCAAGGCAAAGATCTTGAGTTTCTAAATCCCATGATTAAACACACTTTCCGACAAAGATGCAGAGAATACAACCAAAAAAAAAAAACGATCCGCAACAAATTCCAATGCCTTAAGAATAGGCTCGCATAGATATGGAACAGAAGCTGCTAGGGCAGATGCTTTTGCTACTCAATTAGCTACTGCAAACATTCACCCAGATGTAGAAGACGAAGATAATGATGAGGGAGATCTTCATATGGCACAATTTATTACACATGTTCCAGCTCCTAATCGTTCTAGTATTGTTTATTTACCATTTTTGAGGAATGATTCCCAGATCCGAGCAGATCTAATAAACCTCTTCAACAACATACAGTTCTATGGAAAAGCACATTAAGATCCACATGTTCATATTTCCAGTTTTCAAAGAATGTACCAAACTGTCCATTTAGATGGGGTGAATGAAGATACTGTAAAAATGAGGTTATTTCCTTTTACCTTAAGGGATAGTGCATTAGAATGGTTCAATTTGGAACCAAAATCTAGCATCACTTCTTGGGACGACTTGGCCAGAAAATTCTATAATAAATATTTTTCATCTGCTAAGAGAACCAAGATGAAGTTAGAGGTCTCTACATTCCAACAATATGACGAGGAGATAAAGCATAGATAAGATTCAAAGAGTTACTTCGAAAATGTTCATATCATGGGTATTAGAAGGTTCTAGAATGAGTTACATTGAAAATGTTCATATCATGGGTATTAGAAGATTCAAAGAGTTACTTCGAAAATGTTCATATCATGAGTTACCAGAGTGACTCTGTAAGACAAGTAAATAGTAGACTTATCAGCAGATGGTTCTATCATCAACAAAAATGTCAGTCAAGCATGAGATCTACTGGAATTGATAGAAAAAACACATACCATTTTCCAGCTTACCGAGTAGTTCACAAGAAAACAGTAGGTGTACAGGAGTCAGATACTCTTGCAACTAATGCTCAGATAGCTACATTAATAAAACAAGTATAAAGTTTTGGTCAAAGCGCAAACATTAGGGTTTTATGTCATTCATCAACGTCCAGTATTTGAAAACTGTGGGGCAAATCATCCAACTAATGAGTTTATTTAGGTGTCCACTTTAGAAGAACATATTAACTTTGTGTCGAATGGTAACCAACAACAACACAACCCATATTCTCAAACTTACAATCTGGGTTGGAGGCAACATCTCAGAATGCCAACATTCCACAATAAGTAAAGAGAAAAAGTTTGGAGAAGATGTTCCAGCAGTATATGCAGAAAGTGGACAAGTTTTTTGAGTAGCATGAGAAAAGTTTGATGAATCAATAGGCGTCTAAACAAATTGGAAACTTAAATAGGTCAGATTGCTCGATAGATCTCATAAAGAGCACCATAAAACACTTCCCGACGATACAGTAAAAAATTCAAGGGAGCAAATTAATGTGATATCTACTGTGGAGACAGAAAGTTTATACTCAAGCTTCTAAAGTAGCTACTGAGGATTGTCCATACATTTCCACAAAGAAATATGTCCCATCAAAGGCATATGTATCTTCAGTCCCTTTCCTTCAAGCACTTAAAAGACACATGACAAAAAAGGATGTGCAGGCTATAACTACCAGAAATGGTGTTCAATTGCCAGAAATACATGTGAAGTGGCCTAAAAAGAAAGAGCGACAGATAGAAATTGAAGAAAAAAATTGAGAAAGAAGCTACATCAACATCTAAATCTCAAGAAAATGATGAAAAGTTAAATGAAGAATCTCCACCTTATGTCAAAGCTTATGTGCCACTAATTCTCTTTGCTCAACAATTGAAGAAGTACAAACTAGAAGAGCATTTTGGTAAATTTCTGGAAGTCTTCAAGAAATTGCACATTAATATACCATTTGCAGAGGCTCTGGCTCAAATGCCCATTTACCTCAAGTTCATGAAAGAGATGATATCTAAAAAGAGGAAGCTAGATAAATTTGTGACATTATCCTTAACTGAAGAATGCAGTGCAATTTTATGAAAAAAAACTCCCACCAAAATTCAAAATTCCAGGGAGTTTCTATATTCCTTGTAATATTGACAATTTCAATTTTGTTAGAGTTTTTTGTGATTTAGTGGCAAGTTTATTCAATTTAACGACTATTTTTGTTTACATAAAACACGGATTGGGAAAATCCAAACCCACAACAATCACACTACAGCTGGCTGACACATCGATAAAGTATTCATATGGAATCATAGAAGACGTTCTAGTCAAAGTGGATAAATTCTTTTTTACATCAGATTTTGTGATTCTTGATATCAAAGAGGATAGCGGAATACCCTTCATTTTTTATAGATCATTCCTTACCACAAGACAAGCTTTGATATATGGTGAAAAGGGAGGGGTAAGCTTAAGGGTGCAGGATGAACAAGTGACTTTCAGTGATATAAACACTCGAATCAATACTATGAACTTGAAAGTTTCTTCAAGTTTGAGAAAGTAGTACAAAAGAGTGCTAAAAGTTTGAAACGCGAGGAAGACCTAAAGGACACTCAAATCACTAACCAAGAATTCATAATAGTGCGGAAGACGATTGAGAAGTGCAAAGGATGTAATTGTAAGCAGTGCAAGGCATCAAGTGCCTCTTTTATGCCACCATAATGGAAGTTGCAAAAAGTCGAGCTAGAGACTATAAATCAAGAACTAGAGGATGGTAACTCGACCTCTAAACTCTTGTAGCGACCCAGAATTTTTACGCGATTAATAATTATTTTAATAGAAAATCGTGTCGCTACTATTAAGTTAACGCCGCGACGTATTCGTATAGTCAAGTCAAGAAATAATCGAGATCGTTCGATTTTAAATTAAATTCCGAATTTCTAAAAAAAAATATCTCCATTCTCTTGATTTAAAGTATATTAAGTCCAAGTACTTAATTCAATGTTATCCCAATATTTATTTATACAAAAATTACTTTTATTATTGAAATTAAGAAAATATATGCAAGCATGGGAGGTTCCATTATATGTAATCATGAAGAGCATAATATTTGTATAAATATGGAAAAGTATATGAATGATTTATATACTCCATTATATATAATCATGAAGAGCATAATATTTGTATAAATATGGAAAAGTATATGAATGATTGATAAGACTCCATTATATGTAATCATGAAGAGCATAATATTTGTATAAATATGGAAAAGTATATGAATGATTTATATACTCCATTATATATAATCATGAAGAGCATAATATTTGTATAAATATGGAAAAGTATATGAATGATTGATAAGACTCCATTATATATAATCATGAAGAGCATAATATTTGTATAAATATGGAAAAGTATATGAATGATTGATAAGACTCCATTATATATAATCATGAAGAGCATATTATTTGTATAAATATGGAAAAGTATATGAATGGTGCTTTACTTTAAGAAAAGGATGTGTTAAAATTAATAGAATTGAATGATTATGTTTACAATATGCCAACTTTATACATCTATTTAAACCCATCTCTTTTACACACAACTCTACACATATACACTTATTTCCAATCTCTTGACAAAATCCACAAGTAAGAGAAATTCAAGGTGGTCAAGAAAGTTTTGGTCCATTTACTACTACACTTCATTTTAATCTTTTAAAAGGTAAGTATATCTTATGTTTTTATGAAAAGTAAGTATGTTTTTATGAAAGGTAAATACACCTTATGTTTTTATGAAAAGTAAGTATGTTTTTATGACAAGTAAGTATATCTTATATTTTTATGAAAAGTAAGTATGTTTTTATGAAAGGTAAATACACCTTATATTTTTATGAAAAGTAAGTATGTTTTTATGACAAGTAAATATATCTTATGTTTTTATGAAAAGTAAGTATGTTTTTATGAAAGGTAAATACACCTTATGTTTTTATGAAAAGTAAGTATGTTTTTATGACAAGTAAGTATATCTTATGTTTTTATGAAAAGTAAGTATGTTTTTATGAAAGGTAAATACACCTTATGTTTTTATGAAAAGTAAGTATGTTTTTATGACAAGTAAATATATCTTATGTTTTTATGAAAATGTTTGGATCATTGCTATGAAATCAATCTCACAAGATTGTTATGGGTTCCATATGATATGTTTATGATTATGCTAAGGGGACCGGAGTTTAGTAGCGCTACACATAAGAATTCTTGCCATTTAAGTTCGGTAAAATTCTTGTGTCTCCCTATGTTTATGAGTATTTCGATCCTATCCTATGTTATGATGAAAATGATCCATATGCTTTCAAAAGAAAATTTATGCTTGGTATACTTACTGGGATTTTATAAATCTCACTCCACGATATTTACCATTTTCAGATAATTGAAGGTTCGAGGCGGTCAACATGGAAGTGGCAAAAGTGGTTAAGATTGATGAGATAATTATGTTGAACTTTATGTAAGAAAATTATGTTCTATTTTTATTCACAAATAAAATTATGGGATTCTAATTATTCTTTTGAATAATTTTACATTACTATTTAAGTCTCGATAATATGATATGAGTCACTTTTAGTGGCACTCGAATGGTCGAGAATTCGGGTCGTCACAGTTGGTATCAGAGCAAAGAGTTTTAAAAACGATTCTGTAGATTTTTGAAATTTTATTTCTTTAAAAAAAAAAATCACTATTCACGTGAACAGTAAAACGACGTGCTATTCATGATGAACAGTGAACGAAATCACTATTCATTATAAAAAAAAAAAGTTGAATTTTCACATGTCAAGTATGGTTATGATTTTGAAAAGCATGATGAAATTTGATGTGCGAATTTCAAGGACAAAATTCATTTTAAGCAAGGGAGTTTGTAATGTCCTGAAAATTTTATGGAATATAATTAGTTAGTGATATGATGTTTATATTGATGTCTTTGATAAATTTCTAGAAGTTCGGGGACTAAAGGAAAAATAAGATTTGACGATAAATTTTATTTGGGTTAAGTTATTAATTATTGATGGGGAGATAATTACTATATCGATATTGGATTTGTTTTGAAGACTGTGATTAATTAGGAATTATGATTCAAGAAAATGAGGTGTGTTTCGAGAGTAAGAATACTCCGTAATCTACCACCTGGAACCTTTGAGGTACACACAAGATTTAAACATTAAGGAAATCCTAGGAAATTAGAGGGGTGTCTCGAGAGTAAGAATACTCCGTACTCTACCCCCACCTATTTTAAGATTCATAAAGTTAAGTTTACATTAACCGGACTCCATTTTCGCTTGATTCCCCTTCCTTGCGACCAATCTATCTTAACCCCTGCTGGATCTTGTATTGAGATATATGACTGCAGCTTATCCAGTAGTTCATCAATAGTAGGAGCAGAAATAAGGAGCCTTCTGGAAAATGGAGAGATGAATCCCTGTTCCACAGCATAATCAAGAAAGGTTAACAAGCCATCAAAGAAATTGTTAACATTCAGAAGCCCAATAGGCTTAGTATGGAGATCTAGTTGAGCCCACGAGGTAATGTTAAAGATTTCTTCTAAGGTACCAAAACCTCCGGGCAGGGCTATAAAGGCATCAGAACCATATAGCATACAAGTTATGCGTTCATGGATGGATAAGGTTTGAACTTCATGCCCTCGTGTTTTTCCTGCAACATCTACCAAAGGGACAGGTATGACACCGATTACTTTTGATTTCTCTGCAAGAGCAGATTGGGAAACACAACCCATTAGACCACTGCTACCACCCCCATATACAAGAGTGATACCTTTTTCCCCCAATTTCTTTCCAAGATCTACGGCCGCTTCTAGATAACCGAAGCCTTTCCCCACTTTTGATCCACAAAATACACAAATAGTTTTGATCTGTCGAAGTTTTGGTGCTTTCATCTTTGATAGTATAGAAGGGAAAACTTACGAAGAAGATGTGATTTTGGGATACCTGAACTATGAAATATGTTTGGCTATTTAAAGCCGGAAAAATTTACTGTTTTTGATTGATTCTGAAAAAGTAAAGATTTACTTTTGACAAAATCGGCCAACTTTTGACTATTTTATCAAAGATATTACCTTTCGGTGATTTATTTTCCAGCTTTATCAAACCTCGAGAAAGGAAAATATATTTTTTCAATATTTATAAAAACTCGAGAAAGGAAAATATATTTTTA
The DNA here is from genome assembly GCA_963555705.1 of Ligustrum vulgare. Classification (NCBI taxonomy): domain Eukaryota; kingdom Viridiplantae; phylum Streptophyta; class Magnoliopsida; order Lamiales; family Oleaceae; genus Ligustrum; species Ligustrum vulgare. Next base: position 45,490,864 of record OY743176.1, on the reverse strand, counting down.
CCAGCTTTATCAAAACGTGTGAAAGGAAACAGAAGAATATTTTTAAATGCGTATCAAAGATTTACCTTATATCAATGCTGAATTGCCACAACCTCATTTTGTAAAACAGACTGGCAAAAAGGATCTTTTGTGATTATATTTTTGAGACTATAACGATTTTTGTCCTCGTTAAATTGAGCATATAAGGAAAGGAGTTCACGTTGCACATACCCACTTGGGTGCGTCTCGAGAGTCAATCGAATATCATCCAAAGACTCCTTACTCAGTCCACCCTTTATGAATTCGATTTTATCATCTCGATTAGTAGAAGAATATCCTAATGATTTGCAACGAGTATTACAGTTCCAACGAGCACATTTGTAGCAACCACCCAGTCTTTTTGCTCTTCGTTTCTTTGCAAACGTGCTTTTGCCTAAACCAGGCATATGTTTTGGAAAGGTCATAGGTAATTCACCAGATAGTCGAACTTTTGCTTCGATCAACCAGCGAACATCTTCTGGAATATCATGAGCCATCAGCAACCTCAATCTTTCGAGCTTTATTCTATAGATCTTTCTCAGATCATTCATAGGAAGATTGGAATAATACTTGCGAATGTTAGAAAGGATGATATCCATTGTTTGATGATTCTAACCTCTTCCCAGCATGAACTATTTAAAAGCGTAAAGGATCTGAGTGAATCCGCGTGATGTTGTGTCCAGCAAGAAAGCGCAGGATTATTTTAATGAAAAGAGGAGACAAGAAGTAATGCACTGTTAAATTTTATCGATAAAGGAAGATTTGATGATAAGATTTGAGATATGAAATATTTTTCTTGGATTTTGGGTACTGATATTCTGATATAATAATCAAGGTATAGAAATAATACGGGAATACGTGAAAGAGAAATAAGGACCGTATTGAATCAGAATTCATACGTATATACAAGTGAAAGAAATACTTTGCAGGAAATGTGGTGATATTTAAGTAAAGAATCTTAGTTTGGGAGATATTTTTTTACTGAATTTTGGGTTACAAATATTGGAAAGATAAGTTGATGATATTATGTTGATATGTTATTGGGTATATTACATAGAGAGATTATTCAGGGAATTGTTTTGATTATTTTGAGAATATTCGATGATAAGAAGAAAGGAAAAATTATTATGATATGATATATCAGTAAAGATTTGTTGAAATTTTAGAGATATATACTAATATCTGAGGTCACATGATACGATGATAAGTGACAAGTTACATGAATACTACAAGATATGATGAAATATCACATACGATTGGGAATTTTCATTTTGATTCAGAAGAATTTATGAGTAGACATATGTCTATTATTGATAGAAAAGTCCATGTCTTAAGAAAACAAATTGATGCATTTAGTCAAAGTCCAGTGGGTTAAATATGGTTGGGTTAAATATGGTAGCGATGATGCTACATAAGAAGAAGAAGAAGAGATTCTGATTAAGTATTCAGAAATCATAAGATCAAGTAAGTTTAATTTCGAGGACGAAATTATTTTAAGGAGGTAAGATTGTAGCGACCCAGAATTTTTACGCGATTAATAATTATTTTAATAGAAAATCGTGTCGCTACTATTAAGTTAACGCCGCGACGTATTCGTATAGTCAAGTCAAGAAATAATCGAGATCGTTCGATTTTAAATTAAATTCCGAATTTCTAAAAAAAAATATCTCCATTCTCTTGATTTAAAGTATATTAAGTCCAAGTACTTAATTCAATGTTATCCCAATATTTATTTATACAAAAATTACTTTTATTATTGAAATTAAGAAAATATATGCAAGCATGGGAGGTTCCATTATATGTAATCATGAAGAGCATAATATTTGTATAAATATGGAAAAGTATATGAATGATTTATATACTCCATTATATATAATCATGAAGAGCATAATATTTGTATAAATATGGAAAAGTATATGAATGATTGATAAGACTCCATTATATGTAATCATGAAGAGCATAATATTTGTATAAATATGGAAAAGTATATGAATGATTTATATACTCCATTATATATAATCATGAAGAGCATAATATTTGTATAAATATGGAAAAGTATATGAATGATTGATAAGACTCCATTATATATAATCATGAAGAGCATAATATTTGTATAAATATGGAAAAGTATATGAATGATTGATAAGACTCCATTATATATAATCATGAAGAGCATATTATTTGTATAAATATGGAAAAGTATATGAATGGTGCTTTACTTTAAGAAAAGGATGTGTTAAAATTAATAGAATTGAATGATTATGTTTACAATATGCCAACTTTATACATCTATTTAAACCCATCTCTTTTACACACAACTCTACACATATACACTTATTTCCAATCTCTTGACAAAATCCACAAGTAAGAGAAATTCAAGGTGGTCAAGAAAGTTTTGGTCCATTTACTACTACACTTCATTTTAATCTTTTAAAAGGTAAGTATATCTTATGTTTTTATGAAAAGTAAGTATGTTTTTATGAAAGGTAAATACACCTTATGTTTTTATGAAAAGTAAGTATGTTTTTATGACAAGTAAGTATATCTTATATTTTTATGAAAAGTAAGTATGTTTTTATGAAAGGTAAATACACCTTATGTTTTTATGAAAAGTAAGTATGTTTTTATGACAAGTAAATATATCTTATGTTTTTATGAAAAGTAAGTATGTTTTTATGAAAGGTAAATACACCTTATGTTTTTATGAAAAGTAAGTATGTTTTTATGACAAGTAAGTATATCTTATGTTTTTATGAAAAGTAAGTATGTTTTTATGAAAGGTAAATACACCTTATGTTTTTATGAAAAGTAAGTATGTTTTTATGACAAGTAAGTATATCTTATGTTTTTATGAAAATGTTTGGATCATTGCTATGAAATCAATCTCACAAGATTGTTATGGGTTCCATATGATATGTTTATGATTATGCTAAGGGGACCGGAGTTTAGTAGCGCTACACATAAGAATTCTTGCCATTTAAGTTCGGTAAAATTCTTGTGTCTCCCTATGTTTATGAGTATTTCGATCATATCCTATGTTATGATGAAAATGATCCATATGCTTTCAAAAGAAAATTTATGCTTGGTATACTTACTGGGATTTTATAAATCTCACTCCACGATATTTACCATTTTCAGATAATTGAAGGTTCGAGGCGGTCAACATGGAAGTGGCAAAAGTGGTTAAGATTGATGAGATAATTATGTTGAACTTTATGTAAGAAAATTATGTTCTATTTTTATTCACAAATAAAATTATGGGATTCTAATTATTCTTTTGAATAATTTTACATTACTATTTAAGTCTCGATAATATGATATGAGTCACTTTTAGTGGCACTCGAATGGTCGAGAATTCGGGTCGTCACAGTTGGTATCAGAGCAAAGAGTTTTAAAAACGATTCTGTAGATTTTTGAAATTTTATTTCTTTAAAAAAAAAAATCACTATTCACGTGAACAGTAAAACGACGTGCTATTCATGATGAACAGTGAACGAAATCACTATTCATTATAAAAAAAAAAAGTTGAATTTTCACATGTCAAGTATGGTTATGATTTTGAAAAGCATGATGAAATTTGATGTGCGAATTTCAAGGACAAAATTCATTTTAAGCAAGGGAGTTTGTAATGTCCTGAAAATTTTATGGAATATAATTAGTTAGTGATATGATGTTTATATTGATGTCTTTGATAAATTTCTAGAAGTTCGGGGACTAAAGGAAAAATAAGATTTGACGATAAATTTTATTTGGGTTAAGTTATTAATTATTGATGGGGAGATAATTACTATATCGATATTGTATTTGTTTTGAAGACTGTGATTAATTAGGAATTATGATTCAAGAAAATGAGGTGTGTTTCGAGAGTAAGAATACTCCGTAATCTACCACCTGGAACCTTTGAGGTGCACACAAGATTTAAACATTAAGGAAATCCTAGGAAATTAGAGGGGTGTCTCGAGAGTAAGAATACTCCGTACTCTACCCCCACCTATTCTAAGATTCATAAAGTTAAGTTTACATTAACCGGACTCCATTTTCGCTTGATTCCCCTTCCTTGCGACCAATCTATCTTAACCCCTGCTGTATCTTGTATTGAGATATATGACTGCAGCTTATCCAGTAGTTCATCAATAGTAGGAGCAGAAATAAGGAGCCTTCTGGAAAATGGAGAGATGAATCCCTGTTCCACAGCATAATCAAGAAAGGTTAACAAGCCATCAAAGAAATTGTTAACATTCAGAAGCCCAATAGGCTTAGTATGGAGATCTAGTTGAGCCCACGAGGTAATGTTAAAGATTTCTTCTAAGGTACCAAAACCTCCGGGCAGGGCTATAAAGGCATCAGAACCATATAGCATACAAGTTATGCGTTCATGGATGGATAAGGTTTGAACTTCATGCCCTCGTGTTTTTCCTGCAACATCTACCAAAGGGACAGGTATGACACCGATTACTTTTGATTTCTCTGCAAGAGCAGATTGGGAAACACAACCCATTAGACCACTGCTACCACCCCCATATACAAGAGTGATACCTTTTTCCCCCAATTTCTTTCCAAGATCTACGGCCGCTTCTAGATAACCGAAGCCTTTCCCCACTTTTGATCCACAAAATACACAAATAGTTTTGATCTGTCGAAGTTTTGGTGCTTTCATCTTTGATAGTATAGAAGGGAAAACTTACGAAGAAGATGTGATTTTTGGATACCTGAACTATGAAATATGTTTGGCTATTTAAAGCCGGAAAAATTTACTGTTTTTGATTGATTCTGAAAAAGTAAAGATTTACTTTTGACAAAATCGGCCAACTTTTGACTATTTTATCAAAGATATTACCTTTCGGTGATTTATTTTCCAGCTTTATCAAACCTCGAGAAAGGAAAATATATTTTTTCAATATTTATAAAAACTCGAGAAAGGAAAATATATTTTTACCAGCTTTATCAAAACGTGTGAAAGGAAACAGAAGAATATTTTTAAATGCGTATCAAAGATTTACCTTATATCAATGCTGAATTGCCACAACCTCATTTTGTAAAACAGACTGGCAAAAAGGATCTTTTGTGATTATATTTTTGAGACTATAACGATTTTTGTCCTCGTTAAATTGAGCATATAAGGAAAGGAGTTCACGTTGCACATACCCACTTGGGTGCGTCTCGAGAGTCAATCGAATATCATCCAAAGACTCCTTACTCAGTCCACCCTTTATGAATTCGATTTTATCATCTCGATTAGTAGAAGAATATCCTAATGATTTGCAACGAGTATTACAGTTCCAACGAGCACATTTGTAGCAACCACCCAGTCTTTTTGCTCTTCGTTTCTTTGCAAACGTGCTTTTGCCTAAACCAGGCATATGTTTTGGAAAGGTCATAGGTAATTCACCAGATAGTCGAACTTTTGCTTCGATCAACCAGCGAACATCTTCTGGAATATCATGAGCCATCAGCAACCTCAATCTTTCGAGCCTTATTCTATAGATCTTTCTCAGATCATTCATAGGAAGGTTGGAATAATACTTGCGAATGTTAGAAAGGATGATATCCATTGTTTGATGATTCTAACCTCTTCCCAGCATGAACTATTTAAAAGCGTAAAGGATCTGAGTGAATCCGCGTGATGTTGTGTCCAACAAGAAAGCGCAGGATTATTTTAATGAAAAGAGGAGACAAGAAGTAATGCACTGTTAAATTTTATCGATAAAGGAAGATTTGATGATAAGATTTGAGATATGAAATATTTTTCTTGGATTTTGGGTACTGATATTCTGATATAATAATCAAGGTATAGAAATAATACGGGAATACGTGAAAGAGAAATAAGGACCGTATTGAATCAGAATTCATACGTATATACAAGTGAAAGAAATACTTTGCAGGAAATGTGGTGATATTTAAGTAAAGAATCTTAGTTTGGGAGATATTTTTTTACTGAATTTTGGGTTACAAATATTGGAAAGATAAGTTGATGATATTATGTTGATATGTTATTGGGTATATTACATAGAGAGATTATTCAGGGAATTGTTTTGATTATTTTGAGAATATTCGATGATAAGAAGAAAGGAAAAATTATTATGATATGATATATCAGTAAAGATTTGTTGAAATTTTAGAGATATATACTAATATCTGAGGTCACATGATACGATGATAAGTGACAAGTTACATGAATACTACAAGATATGATGAAATATCACATACGATTGGGAATTTTCATTTTGATTCAGAAGAATTTATGAGTAGACATATGTCTATTATTGATAGAAAAGTCCATGTCTTAAGAAAACAAATTGATGCATTTAGTCAAAGTCCAGTGGGTTAAATATGGTTGGGTTAAATATGGTAGCGATGATGCTACATAAGAAGAAGAAGAAGAGATTCTGATTAAGTATTCAGAAATCATAAGATCAAGTAAGTTTAATTTCGAGGACGAAATTATTTTAAGGAGGTAAGATTGTAGCGACCCAGAATTTTTACGCGATTAATAATTATTTTAATAGAAAATCGTGTCGCTACTATTAAGTTAACGCCGCGACGTATTCGTATAGTCAAGTCAAGAAATAATCGAGATCGTTCGATTTTAAATTAAATTCCGAATTTCTAAAAAAAAATATCTCCATTCTCTTGATTTAAAGTATATTAAGTCCAAGTACTTAATTCAATGTTATCCCAATATTTATTTATACAAAAATTACTTTTATTATTGAAATTAAGAAAATATATGCAAGCATGGGAGGTTCCATTATATGTAATCATGAAGAGCATAATATTTGTATAAATATGGAAAAGTATATGAATGATTTATATACTCCATTATATATAATCATGAAGAGCATAATATTTGTATAAATATGGAAAAGTATATGAATGATTGATAAGACTCCATTATATGTAATCATGAAGAGCATAATATTTGTATAAATATGGAAAAGTATATGAATGATTTATATACTCCATTATATATAATCATGAAGAGCATAATATTTGTATAAATATGGAAAAGTATATGAATGATTGATAAGACTCCATTATATATAATCATGAAGAGCATAATATTTGTATAAATATGGAAAAGTATATGAATGATTGATAAGACTCCATTATATATAATCATGAAGAGCATATTATTTGTATAAATATGGAAAAGTATATGAATGGTGCTTTACTTTAAGAAAAGGATGTGTTAAAATTAATAGAATTGAATGATTATGTTTACAATATGCCAACTTTATACATCTATTTAAACCCATCTCTTTTACACACAACTCTACACATATACACTTATTTCCAATCTCTTGACAAAATCCACAAGTAAGAGAAATTCAAGGTGGTCAAGAAAGTTTTGGTCCATTTACTACTACACTTCATTTTAATCTTTTAAAAGGTAAGTATATCTTATGTTTTTATGAAAAGTAAGTATGTTTTTATGAAAGGTAAATACACCTTATGTTTTTATGAAAAGTAAGTATGTTTTTATGACAAGTAAGTATATCTTATATTTTTATGAAAAGTAAGTATGTTTTTATGAAAGGTAAATACACCTTATGTTTTTATGAAAAGTAAGTATGTTTTTATGACAAGTAAATATATCTTATGTTTTTATGAAAAGTAAGTATGTTTTTATGAAAGGTAAATACACCTTATGTTTTTATGAAAAGTAAGTATGTTTTTATGACAAGTAAGTATATCTTATGTTTTTATGAAAAGTAAGTATGTTTTTATGAAAGGTAAATACACCTTATGTTTTTATGAAAAGTAAGTATGTTTTTATGACAAGTAAGTATATCTTATGTTTTTATGAAAATGTTTGGATCATTGCTATGAAATCAATCTCACAAGATTGTTATGGGTTCCATATGATATGTTTATGATTATGCTAAGGGGACCGGAGTTTAGTAGCGCTACACATAAGAATTCTTGCCATTTAAGTTCGGTAAAATTCTTGTGTCTCCCTATGTTTATGAGTATTTCGATCATATCCTATGTTATGATGAAAATGATCCATATGCTTTCAAAAGAAAATTTATGCTTGGTATACTTACTGGGATTTTATAAATCTCACTCCACGATATTTACCATTTTCAGATAATTGAAGGTTCGAGGCGGTCAACATGGAAGTGGCAAAAGTGGTTAAGATTGATGAGATAATTATGTTGAACTTTATGTAAGAAAATTATGTTCTATTTTTATTCACAAATAAAATTATGGGATTCTAATTATTCTTTTGAATAATTTTACATTACTATTTAAGTCTCGATAATATGATATGAGTCACTTTTAGTGGCACTCGAATGGTCGAGAATTCGGGTCGTCACAACTCTAAACTTTTTTTTTTTAATTTTAATTGCTTTAGTTTTCATTACAATTTGTATTAGACCTTAGGACACGTTTTATTAATTATAAAAATAATATTGTTGTCATCGTCGTCCCTTAACTAGTCGATTTTTATATATACAACTTTTTGGGAAGAAATTCATTGCTGGGTTTTAAATTAAAAAAAAAAAATGTCTGGTATAAATAGGATATGAACTGATGTGATACATATTCTTAAGGACGTATCTCAATTTTCAATCCTCAAAATAATTTGTAAAATCTATTTTTTCCTAGTCTTACGGATTTTTACAAGGATGTACACTCTGTTAAGACAGTTTTTATAAAAGCTAGAGATTGTAAGTCATTTTGGTGTGGATTCATTACTAATATTTAAAACTTATATGCTATCACTAATCCATATTGTAAATTCTTACATGAAAATTCCAAATCTAGAAACAAGAATGCAAGCATGTTGTCTTGACATCCACGAATTAGAATTATCAGCAGTCTTCATAACTCCAAGCCATACCCTAGTAGATTACATTGTTCCTTCTTGTGTTTTTATTAGTTAATGTAGTTTTTTGCCCCATTGAGAACAGTGTGATACTTAAGTTTGGGTGTGCGCAAAAAATCGAGTAAAATTTTCAATTTTTACTATTATTATTAAAAAATGTGATTTTACATATTTGTTTGTTTTGTTATATAGCCCTATTGGAACTTTATATTTGAAAACGTGTGATTAATTAATCGTGGACATATATGTTATACTTGGAGTAATTTGATTCGTGTTAGATTATTAATTGAGCACATCTACTTGATTATTGATCACATCGGTGGCACTTGATTAGAAAGAACATGTTGTTAGTATGGAACCAAGTATCAAACCAATATGAAAAATACTACCCAATCACTTGACCAATTAGTTAGATAGTTTGGAGGTGTACAACTGAAGATAGTGACTATTTGTGGTTGTATTGATTCCATGTGTGCAAAAACTATGTGACTTAGGTAATGATTAAATGCTGATAATCTAATCTAATTTCTTTGTAACATTTTTTACTCGAGTTAGTAGGCTGTTAAGGATATTTTTATACCTGGTGCCCTATGGTTATCTAACTTGGGAGCCACATGCCTAAAACTCGATACATGGGATCATATAGAAAGTTTAAGAGAGAGAGAGAGAGAGAAACATTGTTAGGATATTGCATACATTTGGCACATTTATTTGGAGCACATTTGACTCAAGTCATTAAGCTCGTAAGGATAGTTCTATACCGGGTATCCTATGGTTATCTGACTTGGGAGTTATGGCCTAATGCTCATTATGGGGGTCATCTTTTTCTTAATGAAGAGAGAAACTGCATAAAAACAATGTTTAGTTGATAGGTTGCATAAAGGGGATTAAAGATAATTAGTAGGTTTGAATTACCTAGTGAATGTTTGAAGGTCGGGACACTAAAATTAAGAAGAATCGTCACAACATTAAGTAGTTGTTATTTCTGGTTAGACTTACCCAAACTTGAATGGAAGAAAAGTTAGCGACTTAAGAAGAAACCTTATAAATTATACCAGGAGTTGGAGAGAAAATAATGATCAAGTTGACTAAACATGCACGCATATCGAGCATGAATTAACTTGTATAGTATTGTTTGAAAACTTCTTTAGGAATTACTAGTAGTCTAAATCTTGAGGATAATATGATAGGTTATTTAACATATGTCAGTATCGAGAGTCCAAGTTAAATTTTTGTGTTATACATGCGTGATTGTATACGTTTTATCTTATTCGAGGATGAACGAGAGTTTAAGTTTAGGAATTTTGATAAGTACATTTTTTTACTTATCTTGGCCTTAAATATAGACAATTATGATTATTTTAGAATGTGATATTGCTAAGTTGTTTATTTATTTTGTTTATCTTAGGAAAACTCGAATTTGTAAGAGATTAGAGTAAAACGAGAAAGTCGTGTACGAAGTAGGTGAAGAAATTAGTGCACAACTTTTAGTACAGATATATTCATGGAGTTTATAATATAGCATTGGAAATATAATTGAATATAGAGTTCAACACAACAAACGGGATACAATTTGGAAATGTATATCAAAAGTTATGCGCGTTTGAAGTTCTATCGCTGGAGCAGAAATTCCGCGATTTGACCTTCGGCCGACCTGCAAGCTCATTTTTTCCTATTTTCTGTCGTGGGTCATCTAAAGGGTTTTTTCGGTTTTTTATTTTATATATATTTTTTATTGGGTTGCCCACGTAAATACCCTACTTTTAATGATCAAATTGAAATTTACTT